>CM021106.1:401349909-401949909 GCA_007115665.2 Sequoiadendron giganteum
GGGAGAGAGAGGGGAAGAAGGGTCTAAGAGAGGGAGAGAGAATTAGGGGGGGAAGGGAGAGAGGAAGAGGGGAAGAGGAGGAGAGAGAGAGAAACAAATAGAGAGAGAGAAAGATAGAGAGAATTAGGAGGGAGAAGGGCGAGGGGAAGGGGGGAAGAAGGGGAGACAGAGGGAGACAAAGATAGAGGCGGGGGGAAGAGGGGGAGAAGGGGAGAGAGGGAGAGAGAATTAGGAGGGGGAAGGGAGAGGGGAAGAAGGGGAGAGAGAGAGGGAGAGAGAATTAGGAGGGGGAAGTGAGAGGGGAAGAGGGGAAGAAGAGGAGAGAGAGGGAGAGAGAATTAGGAGGGGGAAGGGAGAAGGGAAGAGGGGAAGAGGGGGAGAGAGAGAGAGAGAGAATTAGGAGGGGGTCCAAGGGAGAGGGTAAGAGAGAGAGAGAGAGAGAGAGAGAGAGGGAGGGGAAGAAGGGGAGGGAGAGGGGAAGAAGGGGAGAGAGAGAGAGAGAAAGAGAAGGGAGAGAGGAAGAACGGGAGAGAGAGGGAGAGAGGGAGAGAGAGAGAGAGGAGAAGGGGAGATAGGAGGAGAGATAGAGAGTGGGAGAGAGAGAGAGAGAGAGAGAGAGAGAGAGAGAGAGAGAGAGAGAGAGAGAGGGGAAGAGGGGAAGAAGGGTCTGAGAGAGGGAGAGAGAATTAGGGGGGGAAGGGAGAGGGGAAGAGGAGGAGAGAGAGAGAGGGAGAGGGAGAGGGAGAGGGAAAGAGAGAATATTTAAATATTTAATATATTAGTAATATTAATTAGTTATATAATATTTTATATATTAATATTATATAATAACTTAATATATATAAATATTTATACATTAATTAGAATATATAAACAATATTTAAATATTATACATAATAGTATAATATATTATATATTATACATAATTCTGTAAGAGATTATCATAAATTAATTGAATTATAAACTATATTGTATATTATCAACTAGATATATTAAAATAAATTATAAATTATTTATTGCAATTTTTTAAATCATATATTAAAAACTATATTAGATTTTTTTAAATTATATATAAAATAAATCAGATATTTGATTCAAATCGGATATCTGATATGTTTGACACAAAACCTACTAACTAGAGATTAGCCTCGGGTTTGCTTCGGAATTTGGCTAGGACATGCCAATCCTAAGAAGTCAACACAAAAAACGTGTTTAACAACTTACCTTGCTTTTCTAGACTTCGCCCATGTGGCTGATGACTTTTTTTTTACCCTAAATTGATGAAACGAAAAGGGTTTTTAAAGGAGATTCTTAGCTTTCTACCAATATAAATTATGCTTTACTTTGAATTTAATAAATAATTATTATTCATTTTCTATTTGAATTATGACTAAAGTCCTAATTGATAGGTTGATTGAAAAAAATCTATATCTTTCAAACCGTATCACATTTTTTGAATCCAAAACATGCGTCACATTCTATGCTTTACATACTATAGGATTAAAAAAAATAAAATAAAATTTCATGAAGTTTTGACCAAGTTAAGGTGGTTAGACATACGAGTTATATTTTTTAAAAGTTGTACTAAAAAATTCATAATTAATTATTTACTTAGAAAAAAAATACAAAAAATTATGCATCACATCGGGACATGAGTCCTCTACTTATATATAAAATCTTATTAAAAAATATTATCATTTTATTGTGGTTAGGGTGGTCAGACAGACACCTGCTTCTTATTTTTTCACTGAAATTTAAGTACTGCTGCATTGAAATTTCAAATTTTCACCAAATAGATTTTAAAAATAAATAAATATATCTAATAGTTTAGAAACTACATTCAATTCTCTACAGATTCTATTCTTACATATTTTTGAAATAATATAGATAACTTATTCAAATTTTTACGTCAAGTTGCCTAACTCTGATTTTTTTGAATTTTCATTGCCACTTAAGGGCCTATTTTTTCCATGATGATCCTGCACATACCCTGTATGCCATGCTTGGTGGAGTAATGCTCGTGCAATGCATATTTTTAATGTCAAACAATAAGCATGACTATTTTACTGTAGTGACCTTTTTCTATGATGCATTTAATCTGTATCTTGACTATTCCTCTCTTATTTCTATTTTGAACGTTTGCTTCCCAAGTACAATGTTCTTATTATCAATAGATTGTAACAAAAAGGTCAGAAACATGCATGGTTTACATGTGACTGTGTCCTCGACAATCAGCCTATTCCACTTGTCTTCATTACTTTTCATGCTTGCATTGATTGGGGGTATGAGCATAAGAATTTTTTAAGGACATAGTCTCCCTTCATTTCCCTTTTCAGAGGTTATGACTGTGAAAGCCCCTGTCACCACTAACACAATCAATAGCATTACCCCTAAGAACCCATTTGCATAATAAATAGGGAATTATTGTGACTGTATTATGATCTGCATCTGTTTAGCTAACATGTGATTGCACTGTGAACAACTCCCCTTACTGCCTTCAATCTATAAGATTGCCTTTATTTGTTTAGACTGTGACCTCCTTGCTCTTTGAAAATCATTCATTACTTACTATTACATGACTGTTATGCCATCTTTGGCATTGGTGACTATCCCTTTATGTTTATGGCACTATACATTCATAGTTGCTAGGCTCGACCCTTGTGGGAGCCACATTTACTCCACAACTATAATGGAAATGAGACATGTACCTATTCCTGCACAGGAAAAAAATATGTTAGTATTTAAAACAATGAAGTTCAAATGTTCTTGATGTTCCATTTCAACTTCACATGTACTCATGATACTTTTCCTTGCTGATTCAATTCATTGCAAGTAAATGCATTATATTTTTGTTGATGATGCATGTAATATCGTTCATATCCGAAGCTCTAACAAAACCCCCTTAATCATCTGCAGGTACACTCAGAATCAGAAGCAAAGACAGAGCAAAGACGGGGCAGCAGTCACAAAACATTTAAAGATCGAAGACCCCCCACAAGCAGGCAATGATGGATATTTTGCTTCGTTACATGTTTTTTTATTTATTTTATCATCAGTTGTATAATTCATTTCCTTGCAAAGTGTTGCATTAGCTACTCCCATGACATGTGTGGGATACTTTTTTTATTTCTCTTTTATGAATAAAGAACAACAATTGCAATTTTACATTCTTGTTGTAAAATGAATGAATCTGTAACAAGATAAAGCAAAGAAATAATTTATGCTTAAAATTCATGTATTTTTGGTACCTCATTGTGTACCATAAGCATTGATTGGAAACTCACTGCAACTCATTGCGATCTGAAACTGAAATCAAACCCATTTAATATCTTTCATTGCAAATGAATTATAAGCATAATACAAATGTACCTTTCACCCCAAATAAAGAAAAATGATTCCAGCTCTACCAAATTGAGCTGAGGTGAAATTTTGGTAACAATTATTTACCCACCAAATTTCATGATTGGCATCATAATTGGGAGACGCCTGTAGGTTTCGATCCTTCACATTTCACCATGTGCAAGTTTGAATCGTTCTTCAATTTGCTATCAATAATAGAGGCCGACTCACCTCTGGAAGTGTTGAGTATGGAGTTAGAAATCAGCCACTTATCAAATTGAAACATTCAAACATAGTTCTAGCAGTTTACATGCCTATAGAAGAGGAATTCGATGAGATAGGGGATCTATAAATAGCCGCCCAGTCCATCATTCTTTAATTACTTACTGATTAATTTCTTAATTTCTAGAGAATTCACCTTGAGAGCTCATTTTTTGTAGAGTATCATTTTATTTTATGAAAAGTATATAATCTCGTGAGCTGAGAATTACCAGTCTTCAATATCAAATTACCAGAGAATTACATTTATGTTTAGCTACAATCCATAATAGTCTGAATATACATTTCTGAGTATTAATTTTTGAGTGAGAAAGGTAGCAATTTGTGAGTTAATTCTGAGTGAGAAAGGCAGTAACTTGTGAGGGATTGGCCAATTGATCAATAGAGCTGGAAGTGCTGCAAAAATAGGTTGAGACATCATCATTTGGAGGAAGGATAAATACCAGGCATGGGCTATTCTTCTACTATCAATTTCAATAGTAAATCTTTAAATATTTTTTTGGAAATTGTGTTTACTGTCTGTGCATAGATAGGGAGTTACTTTGAACTATTTTTTTTGTTGTGTATAGAAAGTGAGTTATTCTATGAACTGCATTTATGTTGCATCTAGGAAGTAAATTGTTTAAAGGAAAATATGTATACTTGTTGTGTATTACATTAATTGTATTATCTCCATATAAGGAGAACATGGTTGTATTAGTTATTATATACTAGGACTGAAATGAGGATAGGAGTCAAGTAAATTCTATCAGCTTAGGTTATTAGGTTAACTGAGATAAGCTTAAGTTACTCCTAGGATAAAGATTTCCAATATAGGAGGGATTGTGTGAATTACTTGTTATCTTGATTCATTTCTAAGTAGTTAGTGTGTTGTAGGTTAGTTTGGGATGACATATTATCCAGTGAAGGACCACACCTATGTGTAGTATAAGATAGCCTTAAGTCAAATCGGCCCTGAGTAGTGTTTATGATAGATGACCTTCATTTAAATTACTGAATGAGAACACTTTGGCAAAAGTAGTGCAATGCACAACATCCACTTAGACTATGTGATGCTTGAGACTACCGTGTCAGTTCATTGTGATCCTTTATGCTAGTTTAGGATTGTGAAATAGAAAGGTACTAGTTGTGTAGGACACATCACTATGCTCAGTTGGTTTTTAGTATTGGTTACTGTTGATGGTTTTTTCTGCATAGCAACAACTTAGAGAAAATTTAGTATCCTATCTCTCTTGAAAAGTAAATCTCTATGGAAAAGAGATAGCTCCAAGGTCTCTAATGCCAAGTCTTGACAATGCAGTAAAAAAACTCACTGATAAATGTGAAAATGTTGGTAATCACAATGGGACCTTACTACAAGCAACATTGGATTTGGAATCTTATCAAATATAGATGCTAAAATGATACTTTGAAACTTGATCCGAACCCTGATAATACATAAATAGCAAAAGATAAAGGTTTCAGAGATAATCTTAAAATTACTTCTAACCCTAAGATTGAAAATGCAAAAGGATAAAATGCTTAAAATGGACCGACCTCTCATAAACTATTTTCTGCATGACCCAGAAGAATCTGCAATTCCACAGAAATAGTGCAATCTTCTAAGGTATTGAAAGATTTTCAAATTATAAACATTCATTCAATCAATCCTACAACAATTGAGTTGAATAAACCTTCACAATTGAACTAAGCACATAAATAAGACCAGGCTAACTTTGCAAAGTAGCTAACAATCAGCTAACTACAAAAAGTATGGACTAGAGATTGTTGCAAACATTCCAAACATGAAACCCTAAGCATTATCCAATCATTTAACCATAAACATTAAGCAATTTGAAAGATAAAATAACAAGAACCATGCCAGATGAGATTCCAGAAGATAGATACCAAACACAATATCCTTCTTATATTAAATCATCCAAAAATGGTAGCAATTCTAGTTTTTTGTTACAACATTTGCTTGAAAATAAACCCTAGCTTACTCTAATATCACTTAGCTACTTTCTCTTGATCTACCTATCCTTCTATCTCTAATTTCTAATCTCTCTGTCTATTATCCAAATGAGGCAACATGCCTGCTTTTATAGAGAATACACAAGACAGGTCGGCCCAAATTATAATTTACAATAACAACATGACCTACAAGAGGTCGGCCTAAAAGACATTCGAACCACATGAAATGTGCCATTAGCACAAATTTCATCCAAAACTGCCAAGATATCAAAAGGTCAACCCAATACATGTGAATTAATGGGAAGCACAAATATCAATGTAACTATATAATCACTCCCCATCATTGTTCTTAGCTTTATCTTCTTCAGCATGTACGACCAACAAGACCCTATCCAGCTCAGCAATAGGTGGCACAGGAAAAACCCTAATCTTTCTGTCAAGAGTCTTGATATCTTCCCTTGCTTGCCTAACTGTACCATTCCAATTGGTTTTGTTGGTCAAATACCTGTCAATGACTGCAATATAAGTTGCAGCATCATCCAACTGATGTTCAGTAACTGGCCCTTCGCTGACTGGAGAACACACATCTCTCCACCATTCTCTAAGTTGCTCCAAATTGAGATGCTTTGGAGAAAACTTCTTCCTTCCAGTCATGACCTCAAAGAATGAAATGCACCTCTCATGAACACCAGTCAGAGCATCCTCAATTTCCCTCACCTGTTTGTGGATATTTTTCAAGGCCTTCTGCCTCATTTGTAGGATTTCAAACCATTCCCAAGGTTCAGAAACTCTTGGAAAAGGAAGAATCCTGCACTGCACTAACTTGTCTTCAATGAACCCCATAATGGTTGTGGTCTTTTGTAGCAGGAGGTTGGTATCCACATTATCTTGTGCCAATGCATCCTTTAACCAATCAATCGACCTTAGTGCATCCCCTCCAGTGGATAATATTCTCTTAATGGTCTCATCTCCCTTAGCTTGGACACCCTGCAACCAACTAACTACAACATGTGAAGTACCCCTCATCTTCTCCAACTCAAAAATTGTCTCCTGGGGTAGGAATCCTGTAGCAAAGGAATAGGAGCCAATAGCTTGCAAAGGCTTCATCAAATCTTGCAAGTATTTCCTTAATTTTTCATTCTCCTTCTCTAGCTCATGCCTAGTTTGCTTTCTTCAATCTCCCCACAATAACTGCACTAGAACCCTCATACTCTTCAATATCTTGCTCAATAGTAGCATGTTCCAAATCAAAAGTCTGCACATTATAGTCCTGGGCAGTCACATTATCTCTATCTTTGTTTAGAGCAGGGGTAGCAATATGGGCCACCCAGTTACCTGATTCATCCCTCTCAATCCGGGATACAACCCTTGCCTTCTTTTTGGTCTTCTCCCTTTCTACATTAGCCATGAGGGCATCCCAATTAGGAGGAGAATCCTCCACTATTACCATTTTGCTCCTCAATTATGTCTCAAGCCAATCTAGAACGGTAGACCCAATAGGCACCGTGTCTTATTTATCTTATTCTTTCTCTTGCTGATCAGTAGTTACATCTCTTTCAACACTCAAACTTTTAGGAACATCCACCGTTGGGTTCCCTTCCTACCATAATTGTTCTTCTACAACAACCTCCATTGGTGAAGGGGCCCTAGCTAGTATTTCATCCTCCTTTTGAGGAGACTTGTCCATTTGTTCTCTTGCAGGAGAGTCTGCATGTGCGACTAAGGTAGGCTAAACCACCTTATCAATTTCTGCCTCTGCATTAAAGAGGTCTCCTTGTTGGAACTCTTCCTCACCCAAATTCTTAGGACTTTCATCTTGTTTTGGTTCTCCCCTTACACTACCAACATCTTGAGGAATGGAGGGATCAACTTGTTCAGCAACAGGGATACTTACTGAAACACCTTCTTTGGCTATAGTATCCCTTGGGGAGGGAGTCCTTGATCTCCTCATATAGACTTGTGTCTTCTCCCTTGAGCTTTCCACCTCTACCACTGGTGGCTCAATTTCGCTATTAGCCTTAGAAACCTCCTCCACTTTCTGGGATGTCCTTGTGACTCTTCTCTTCTTCATTAGTGCATGGACACTTTCAACTTCTTCTTCCTCCTAGTTTTTCTCAACTTCCTTCTTAGAGGCATGCTTCCTCTTCTTGGCAACAAGCCTCCTCTGTTTGACCACCTCTGTTGCCTTTTCAGTTTGCACCTCTCTTACCTGAATTATGAAAGGAGAGTCCACTTTCTCTTTTCCCTTTTGGTCTAGTTCAAGTGAAGCCTCAGAAGCAGAATGAGACTCTAAGTCTCCCATTAACTCATAGGTGCATGGAACACCCTCGCTCTCCAGCTCCAACATTTTGTGCTTCAACCATATTTTGGTATATTTAATTACTCGGGCCATAAATTGATCTAAATCAATCTTTTCCTCCTCTAACCAGTCACCTTCTCCCACTGGTTTATCCTTCACTGCCTCATACACATGACCCTTGATCACATTTCCATCTTCTTCCACTTGGTCCGGGATGGCTTTTACGTTATATAATCTTACCAAATCCACTGGAAATTTGGAAAACCTCTCCTTTCTCACCTCAAACTCATCAACAAGGTTAATCTAGTAATCTTCAATATGATCCTTATGGCTATAATCCCTATTGGCCTTCTTCTGAGCCTTGCCAATAACATCAAACCTTGCTCTCTTAGAATGAAAAGAGAGCCCAAGAGTACCCATCTCCTCCTTCGAAGCACGAGCAGACTGAATGGAGGCACAAACTTCACCCATTCCTATCTTCAAAGGGAAATCATTCCCAAAACTTGTCTTGTGCATTTCTCCCTTCACAACATTTTCAAAGTCACAGATTTGTCTAGTGACTTCCAACAATACAACATGATCAGTGGGATATCTAGGGAGTCTATAGGGAGCCCTCTGAAAACCATCAACTCTGATATATGAGAAGGTTGGGAGCTGGATAAACCAGGCTCCATACCTCCTTATCAATTCTTTTGCCTTATCCGAGATTCTTACATGTTCTGCACCCTGGAGCAGTCTGGTAATGTACATTGTGAAGGCATCATTCGACCTCTGGTAGCTTCCACTAGTCAAATGCAACTGTGGATACACCTCATAGATAGCACCCTGCCCAAAAATACCTCTAGTGCTCAATCCCTTGTATGGATGAAGTCTGGCCAATGAATACACTTGGTAGGAAGTCATAGTGAAAGTCTTGGTCTACAAGACATTACACAACTAATGGTGGATCATATTACTAATAACTCCTGCCCAATGATAGTCGATCCCCTGCTCCATTCTGGCATTCACATTGAAAATCCATGTTTCAAAAAAACCTGCACTCTTCAATCCTATCAACCTACTGAGAAGGGTGATGGCATTGTAATACTTCCTCTTGAACTTCAACCTAAATAGTTGCTTAGGCAACTTAGAGAAATTAGATTTAGGCTTCTCTAGCCAAGAGTTGATCACCTGTTGAGATTTGACAATGTTCTCTTCATAATATTTCCTAGCAACCTCTAGGTCGAAGCCTACCACATGAGATCTATCAAGTATGTCAAAGGTCGCAACAATAGCTACAGAGCTAAAACCAGCAAGAATCCTTCCTTGAGGACTGATTATTCTCTGTGTTCCACTATCATAATTTCTAGCACACTCTAGTACCAACTCGTAGCACTGCACTATAGAAGGGAAACCTGCCACATGAGCCAACCCAGATTCCACCATTCTCCCTGACAATAGAGGAAGGTTTGGTGCTGACATCTGAACCTTGAATTCTTTGTAATCCCACATGCCTATATTCGTATATGTGATCCGTAACCGAATTGAGGTCAACTTACTGTCAGGAATTCCGCTCTTTATATCCAACTTAACCTTTTCTGCATCCGAGATGGCAGAAGCCTCTGCACCAGGATCAGTTGCCCTTCCCTTGCCTCGGCCAGCAACACCCTATCCTGATCCTGCTTGTAAACACATTAAAGTAACCACAATTAGATCCATAAGAAGCAACAAGTGTAAAAGATCATTATCTCAAAATTCGGGATTTAGCTCCCCTCGTGGATTCTGCACTAGGAAGGATTTTCGAGAAAATCTGGACCAGGCGGATTCTAGCGAACCAAACATACAAAACCCCAAAACATCATTTAAGTCATCAACTTAATCAAGGAAAAGCATTAAGAATACTTAGCATAAGCTCCTCAAATCAATCAAATAGATTACCAAGAAACCCACCATCTATAACCATCAAATTCAGCATTTCCCGAAAACACCCAGAAGAATCCATTGGAGACGGATTCTGGTGAAATTAACAATAGTTATAACTAACTTGGGGAAAATGAAGGGACACAAACTATTCGGTAAAATCCGGATGGAACAGATTTTTGTGAAATCCAGATATAACAGTATCAAAGCTCGAAATCGATAAAACAACTCGACTGCGGACCTCGGGAAAATCCGAATGGAACGGATTTTGGTGAAACCAATCGAAATCCGACAGAAAGTGATAAAAGAAGAGGAGATAGAAAATTCGGGGAAATCCGGGGGAAGCGGAATTCCACGAAGACCTCGAAAACCTGAACCTATCTACATCCTCGATACTTTCACCAAATCGATTCAAATCACTCCGGATCTATGCCAGAACTTTGAAACCAACTCAATCTGAGACCTTGATGAATAAAACATGAACTAAAGACACTCTTCACATAAATTTGAAGAGGATTGGCCATGCCCTAGGTCAAAACCCTAAATGTCCGCCATGAAAGCACATACAACTTGCTTATATAACAAAATGGAGAGTATGAAACCACAGCAAGCCCATGCCCAAATAATAAGCAACACTAGACTAAGACGCACATGCCTGATCAATAAAAATGGACTGGTGCACCAAATGAAAACCCCAAAACGCTCAATGATGACGCACATCCAGAAAAACTAGGAAACCTACGAAGGACTCCCCGAGCAAACAAAGAAAAGCCATTGAAAGCAACAGAGAGAAGGACACATCTACATACCATGGAAACACAAAGGTTGAAACTCGTGAAGTCGAGATATAACCGCTCAATGCAAACCAAATACAACCCACACACAGGAAATGCAAACGCACAATCCAAATGGCCTCGAAAATCCAGATATCTAGCAAACACCAAGAAACTCAACACACAAGCCCAAATAATAGCAAATGCAAAAACTCAAATGATTAATTACTTCTCAAAGAATCAATATATCAAAGCCCCATGACCTTCGCACAAACACCATTAATGCATTCAACAAGACAACCATGACCACAAAAGACTTTTGGGGATTCGACACCACCACGAATTTTGAGAATTCGACATTGCCACAAATTTCGGGGAAATTCGGGATTTGCAGACTTTCCCGAAGGTAGTGCAAAAACAACCACTTCAGACATTAGGAAGAAATCGGGAGAAGCCGGCCTAGGCGGATTTTCTCGAAAACAATGAAAAACCCGAGATAAAGCCAAAACTTTAGATTTTCAATATAGTTGAAAAGAATGCCACTTCAATTGGTAAAATTGGATGTTAAAGCACAAACCCAAGCAAGAAAAACCCCCCAGAAAAGAAGGGTCAAAACACCAAAAAGCGAAGAAAGAGGGTCCCCACTTTCAGTGGGGCGTGTGTGCAAAAAATCCACAAAAAATGGCGACTCTGTTGGGGAAATGCTCCAGAGCATTTCAAAGATGAACTAGAATCAAGAACCCAAAATCTCTGGTATCTTCCCATCAAAACTCTTAAGAACAAAGTTTCAGAAACCACAAGTAAGAAGACATTTTCCTATACCAGGGTCCAAGTGTGTGTATTATGCATTGATCCTTATCATATAAGTGCAAGAAGAACCAGAGTAAATTTGACCAAGCTACATAGGATTCAAACTTCAAAAGCAACCTGGATAGAGCCTCGCTGCCAGTTAGGCATCCATAGCTCCGACGAGGTTATCACTGTGATCCCCCCAAGCATAGCTCTACTGCCAGTCAAACATCTATAGCCTCGGTAGAGATACTAGGATATTCTTGATAAGGTGAAGCCACTCAAATTTTCAAAATTTTCCTCTTTTCTCATTTTCTATTTATAGATCTTTCTTGTTCACCTTTGTAAGTAATGAAACTAATGCTCAGGGATGAGGAACACAGTGGCACTGAAGCAGAATATAAGATTTTTCACCAGGCTAAACTACTCAAGAACCTCCTACAACTCGAGAAATTTCTTTATTATAATATGAAATGTGAGATCCAAATATATTCCAAAGTGTATCTAAAACAAGCAGTTCTAATTCTTAATACAAAGAAGATCGGATAAAAGAATTCCACCACCTGATTCTGAAAAAATGATTAGAGTTTATAAAAAAAAAATTTAGAATAATTCCAAACAAAATAGCCCTGGTGCACAGGCACAACAACCCAAAAGAAATTAGGAACCCAAAAAACAAAACAAAATGAAAAGCAAAACAAACCAAAGCAAACCTAATATACCAAAGCAAAGTGGAAACAAAGCAAACAAAAAGCAAACCTACTCTAGCTATGTACAGGATGAGTTCAAGGTTGAAAATAATACTTCAAATATTGCCCATTAGCAGGTAGCGGGATATCCTCACCAATGAGGATTTTCAAATGAAAAGCATTATCTCCCAAAATTTCTGAAATCTAATAAGGACCAAGCCAAAGTTTATCAAATTTTCCGTGCTCTCCCTTACGATCGTGGGATTTATCCCAATAAAGAACTAAGTCATAAATTCAAAAGGCCTTTACCTTAGCTCTCCTATCAAACCATCTTTTTACTACACCCTGATGTTTAGCAAAGTTCTCTAGGGCTTCATCTCTTTTCTCTTCCAAATGCAATAGTTCAGCCAAACGAGCTTCACGCTTATCTTCTTTGTTATAGCATTCATTAATGAATTGCAGGGTAGGGATTTTCAACTGAATAGGAAACAAAGGTTCCAAACCATACACCAGGTGATAAGGGGAGGTACCTATGGATGCCTTTTGTCTAGTATGGTCAGTCTAGAGAGCAAATTGGAGTTGGGTGTGCCAATCCCTAGGATTTTGTTCTAACAGCCTACAGATAACTGTCAGTAGGTTCTTGTTGGAAGATTCAGCTAGACCATTCCCCTAGGGGTAATAATTGGATGAAAAATTAATAAAAATTCCATGATCATACGCCCAATTAGAAAAATTTAGTGATGCAAATGCAGGACCATTATCAAAAACCAAAGATAGCAGACAACCAAAACGATTAATAATTCTTGATTCAAGAAAATTGATTACCACATCCGAAGTACATTGTTTGCAAGAAAGAGCCTTTGTCCATCTAGTAAAATAATTAGTTATGGTAAGAATATACCTGTGGCCCATAGAAGATGAAGGATTAATTGGATCTATGAAGTCCATGCCCCACTGAGCAAATGGTTTTACCTCTATGACCAGTGGAAGCGGAAGAGCGGTGTGTTTTTCCTTACTTGTTGTAGTCTAACATATGTGACAAGTTCTCACATGTTGGTGTACATATTTGAACAAAGTAGGCTAGTAATAACATGCCCTCAAGATTTGATGTGCAGTTGATGATGCAGAACCATGGCCTATGCCATATTTCTCATGAAATTCAATCATCACTCTAGTAGCTTCATCCTTCCCCAAACATCTTAAGTAAACACCCTCATGATTTCTTTTATATAGTATAGCTCCTTTCATCATAAAACTTCCACTCTTCAAGCACAAGGCTCACCTCTGAACCGTGTTAAGATGATCAGGACACTGTTGATTCAATAGATAAAAAATAATTTCATCATACTAGTCTCCTGGAGACACCTCCTGAAGGTAATAATGTTGGGCTGTGAGATCAGGACCTGTTTCAGCCATTGTCTTTGTAAGTCCTTGTCCTCTTACCAATTTCATGGGCTGGATTTCCATATCATATTTTTGCAACATGGTTACCCACTTGGCCCTTCGTTCACCTAACTCATTCTGCATGGATAATAGCTTTACTACAGGATCAGGCACTATGGCAAAAAAATTTATTCCTCAAGATATAATGTCTGAACTTCTTTATTGCTAAGACCGAAGCATAGGCTTGTTTCTCCACATTGTGGTATTTCAATTCTGCATCTTTCAAAGTAGTAATCATGAAGGCTATAGGGTGTTCATCCCCTTGATCAGACTTTTGAGTTAACATTGCAACACAAGAATGATTAGAAGCGAATGCATATATATAAAAAGGTCTAGTGTAATTCGGACTCACCAATACAGGAGCCTCAACAATAGCCTTTTTGATTTCTGCAAATGCCTTCTTAGCTTTTGTGCTCCATTCTATCTTCGCTTCTTGCTTTAACATAACATTCAATGGTTTGACTATCTCTGCAAATCCTGTGATAAATTTCCTAACAAAGTTAATCTTTCCAAAGAATGACTTTATCTCTTTCTTACTTGTAGGAGGCTGAATTTTCAGGATAGCTTGAATTCTTTCAGGGTCTATAGCAATACCCTGTACTGAGATAATGTGTCCTAATAACTTGCCTTCTGTGACTCCAAAAATACACTTTCTCGGATTAAGTGAAATACCAAACTCTCTACATCTTTGAAACACCTTACATAAGTCCATTATATGATCACCTTGTTTCTTAGAAAAAATAGTCAGATCATCCATATAGATAATGATGCACTTGCCAATTATATCTTTGAAAGCAATGTCCATGGCTCTCTGGAATGTAGCTCTAGCATTGATCAATCCAAATGGCATCCTTCTGTAAGCAAAAGTTCCCCATTTGGTAGTAAAGGCAGTCTTGTGTCTATCCTCATATTGCACCATGACTTGGTTGTATCCAGAATACCCATCCAAAAAGGACATCATTTGTGATCCATTGACAATCTGAAGCACTTCATCCAGTGAAGGAACTCGATAATTATCCTTTTCTAATGCTCTATTCAAATTCCTAAAATCCACACACAGTCTGATTTCTCCATTCTTTTTCCTTATTGGAACCAAATTCGCCACCCAAGTAGAGTGTCTTACTAGAAATATAATACGTGATGAAAGCAGTTTCTGCACCTCCTTCTGAATAATGGGTTCTAACAGAGCATTGGTTGGCCTTTGTCTCTACCGGAAAGGTTTGACATCTGATCTGAGAGGAATAGTGTGTGTGATGATCAAAGTATCATATGTTTTCAAATCTTCATAACTCCAAGCTATTACATCATGATATGTATGTAAGGTATCAATAATCCCTTTCCTTTCTTCTGGAGGACATACCTTGCCAATAAGAACGTTCTTCAAGTCATCTGGTGTCCCCATATTATATGTTTCACACTAGTTGCTAATGGATTCTCTTTTAGTTTGTTGTTCTTGATCTCTTATTTTATCCAAGTCAAAAATCCGTTCCAATTGCACCATACCCCTTGGAATGGTATTAGTCTTTAGATTGATGATTCCTCCAAAGTCAATTTCTGCTTCCTGAGGCTCTATCTCATCAATAACTTGGGAGACAAACACATCATAGCTTGTAATAGAGTCTAGAATATGCTTATCATCTTCAAATACCTAAAAGTTGGTAACGTTGTCAGGCACTAAAGGGATTGGAGTGAGCTCAACTGTAAATTTCTTCAACCTTGAAAGCAACAAAGGTTGTAAGGTGCTGGCGGCTTGATCTAAAGAATCAACAACCTGATTTTTGTTCCTAGGGATCAATTGGATATTAAAGGCATCAAACCCCTCAATGAGATCCCACACTCTATGCCTGTCGTTGGTCATTCTTCTATCATGACATAAATACTATTTTCTTACTTGTTTGACCATCAATTCAAAATCTCTGAATACTTGCAATATTTTAACTTTCTTTCTTGATGCCATTGGTAAGCCATGGATCAAAGCCTCATATTCAACAACATTATTAGTGCATTGAAACTGGAGTCTGTGAACAACAAAGTAATTATTTCCTTTGGGACTAATCAATTCAAATTCTGCTACAACACCCTGCTTGGATTTAGATCCATCAAATCTTAGTGTCCAACAGCCATCAGGTTCTTTCGGATTCAATTTACCTTGTTTTTTACTGGGAATAAGGAGTTTTTCAGGAAGTACTAAGCTTTTATCTTTATCACTGTTCGATTCCTCCTGCATATTGAGTCTAGTAGGTGGAACTGGACTAATGCACTTCTATATCTGTCCGACAGTAGTCTGACACAAGTCACATTCCAGCTCAGAGTGAGAGGCATCATGTACTCTGCACCAACTTGGAAGCAACAATTCTTCAAACGTCATGCTTCCTTTTAATTGCACCTAGTCTTCCATACACTTCTGGATGAATTCCTAAAAGTTATCCAATAAACTAAGTTGTCTATCCTTTTCATCACTTATTTCATTCTCTGGTTCAATCAAAATATTAGGACCACTGCTCTCTAGACGGTGTTCATTTAAATAATCCTGGAACATAAAAACTTCTTCATCCTTTGTAATTGATGCAGCCAACACATAATTTCCCATGCTAACTTCAGACACCAATACCTTGTTTGAGATATTTTGGTACTCTGTGATCACATACTTCATCCTAGGTTCTCTTTCAATTCTGATATGATTTGGAACTCCTTTCCATGGTAACCACATGTGGGAATGATCTGTGGATGTGTATCCATTTAAAGCTTTAGTGAAATACCTACCTAAGATCAACCCATAAGTATCAGGGATGTCAGCAACTTGGATATTGATCACTTGCTGCACCCTAGGATCTGATGCAAGCTGCGTAGGGATCATGTTCAATTCTCCAACCACACTCACCTTTGTTTTGTCCAACTAAGTAACCTTCTTTTGAGAAGCTATAGGAGTGATACCCAATGCTTTGCAAACAACAAAAGACATAACATTTGTAGAGGCTCCTAAATCTAGAAGACAATTATGCAAGTTCTTTCCGAAGATATGAACAAAAATTAGGAAAGGAGGAGTTTCCATCTTACATTGAAATAAGTTCAAATGAATATCAACTTGTGCAACCTGACCTTTATCTTTATCTCCCCTCTTGTCCATAGGTGGGACCTGACTTCTGGGTGTTTGAGAATTAGAAGACCTGGTAGTAGCCTCATTCGTGGCTACCCCTTGTGATGTTGTATTCAAACTAAATGATCCAAAAACTATATTTCTAATAGAAGGAACTCTTAATAATTCGAAAGAAGAAAGACTTACCTTCACTTTCTTGAATTCCTCAGTCATATATTCACCCAATTGCTCCACATTCAGGTCAGCCTGGGATTCCTTGTAGCCACTGGCCTGCTTATCCTTAGATACTTCAACATCATTCCCCTTTGATAGGTATTGTGTTGGCACCTGAGGATAAGATGAATTGTTACTAGCTTGTGGATCAGGTGGAGTACTGAAATTGTTAGGGGGAATGGAAGTGGTGAAAGGACCTCCAACTTGTGGACCCCTATTAGGCCTATTTCTTAAATCATACTTCTTCATTGGTTGTTGAAACATCTGAACTTCTTCAACACCAACTTCTTCCTCATCTAAAGGGCCATTATCATTCTCAATTTCTTTGTTAAACAATTGGGATATTTCATCTTCATTCAACACTTGCTCCACCTCCTCCTTTGTACTAGACACTTCTTCTGGTTCGTTTTCCTCATCTTTTGGGAATGGAGCATGATTAAGTACCAGTACTGGAGAATCATAAGGGTTTGAAGGTACAATTTCTTGCCCAGTAGAATTATTTTCCACTTCATACTAAAAGATAGAAGCTATAGTTTGAAATTAAACACAGTCTAACTCAGAGTGTTGACTTGTTTTATGGAGTCTGCACCATCCAGACAAAGCTGCTTCTGCTAGGTATACACCATTTGGAGGTTTCTCTTGAGTAACAGGTTGATCCAGAGGAGTAGGAATCCCTCCATTATTAGGCATAGTATTCCAAGATCTATTCTACCTAGGTTGTTGCCCCCTGTCAAATCCTTGTCCACCTTGTTGGTTTCTATCAAAATTCTGACCAGAACCTTGTCTTCTATCAAAATTATGACCAGAACCTTGCTTGCTATCATAATTTTGATTCTTATAAAAGTATTGACCTCTTTCAAAAATTTTGTTTTCCCTGCCATAGCTGGATTGTATATTCTTCTAAGCAGCCTGAAGCTAGCTATTCTGATTTCTCAAATAGGTTACCTCTGTATTCAACCTTTTCACTTGTTCAGACAATTCATCCAACCTCTCCTTATCTAGATTTTTAGGCCTACAGGATATTTAGGTATATTCCCAGAACCAACAGCCTAATTCAAGACTTCTGAATTCTGCAAATATGTAGGTAAACCAACTTGTTGCTGCTGTAAGGGTTGATTAACTCTCTGCTAGGGATAAGAAGTTGTAGGTTGAGCTTGATTTAGATGTGGACCTGGATGAGGAACCAAAGGTAGTGATGGTACAAGATTCATTATTGGAGCATGACTATTCAAGGCCTGATTAAGGGCTTGGATTTGTCTAGGGTGAGCAATAGGTCCCAAGGATGGAAAAGGTCCTGATAAATGCTGTCTTAAGTTTGTGCTGACTTTCACTACCTCCGCATATGCAGTGAGCAGAGTATTTGGAGGATTGGTCCTTTATTTCAGGAAGGTGGCTGTAAGGCTATCCAGGGCCTCAAAGTATATCTCCAAAGTAGTATTTTCATTTACAGCATAAGGTGCCTGGAGTCTGGTATATGCTCGATGGAATCTATCATTGAATGATCCTATGGGCTCATTAATCTCTCTTTTTACCCCAGTAAAATGTAAGTATAGCTCATTAGCACTGATGGGAATCTTGAACTTTTGCAGGAATGCAACTTCCAACTCAATCCAATTATGGATGGAAGCAGCAGGCAGGTGATTATACCAATAAAAGGCTTCTTCTCCTAGAGAATAAGGGAACAATCTACATGTAACATCCTCATGGTTAATCCATCTATCTCTCAGAAAAGTCTAAGAAATCCTAATATGCTCTTCTGCAATTCTGTTAGGATCATGAGTATGAAACTTAGAGCAGAAATGCTCAAGATTTTTGGGCATAACATTGTAATTATTGAAGATCAATGGGGATGGATTAGTAGCAAGGAAAGCCATTGGTGGAAGTGGGGGTGGTAATGGATGATTTATGATTGGTTGTGGTTGTGGAATGAGAATACCCTCAGAGTCAGATGAAGATGAGGATGATGGAGATGATGGAAGCGGATGAGCTGATGATGATTCTTCCCCTTTTCTAATCCTTCTTGACCTAGTAGGGGATTGTAATTATTGAAATTATTCCTCTCCTAGAGTGGATCTAGTTCTTCTTCTAAGTCTCTCAAGAGAGATGGTGTTTAAGAAACGCTCCAGCTCGCTTGTTCAAAGACCTTCCTTCTAGCGCCAATCTGTTGATGGTGTTTTCTACACAACAACAACTTAGACAAAATGTAGTATCCTATCTCTCTTGAAAAGTAAATCTCTATGGAAAAGAGATAACTCTAAGGTCTCTAATGCCAGGTCTTGACAATGCAGTAAAACAACTCAGTGATAAATGTGAAAATGCTAGTAATCACAATGGGACCTTACTACAAGCAACACTGGATTTGGAATCTTATCAAATATAGATGCTAAAATGATACTTTGAAACTTGATAGGAACCTTGATAATAAAGAAATAGAAAAAGATAAAGGTTTCGGAGATAATCTTAAAATTACTTCTAACCCTAAGATTGAAAATGCAAAAGGATAAAATGCTTAAAATGGATCGACCTCTCATAAACTATTTTTTGGTTGACCCAAATGAATCTTCAATTCCACAGAAATAGTGCAATCTTCTAAGGTATTGAAAGATTTTAAAATCATAAACATTCATTCAGTCAATCCTACAACAATTGAGTTGAATAAACCTTCACAATTGAACTAAGCACAAATATAAGTCTAGGCTAACTTTGCAAAGTAGCTAACAATCAGCTAACTGCAAAAAGTATGGACTAGAGATTGCTGCAAACATTCCAAACATGAAACCCTAAGCATTATCCAATCATTTAACCATAAATATTAAGCAATTTGAAAGATAAAATAACAAGAACCATGCCAGATGAGATTCCAGAAGATAGATACCAAACACAATATCCCTCTTATATTAAATCATCCAAAAATGGCAGCAATTCTAGTTTTCTATTACAACATTTGCTTGAAAATAAACCCTAGCTTACTCTAATATCACTTAGCTACTTTCTCCTGATCTACCTATCCTTCTATCTCTATTTTATAATCTCTCTATCTATTATCCAAATGAGGTAACATGCCTGCTTTTATAGAGAATACACAAGACAGGTCGGCCCAAATTATAATTTACAATAACAACATGACCTATAAGAGGTTGGCCTAAAAGATATTTAAACCACATGAAATGTGCCATTGGCACCAATTTCATCCAAAACCGCCAAGATATCAAATGGTCGGACCAATACATGTGAATTAATGGGAAGCACAAATATCAATGTAACTCTATATAATCACTCCCCATCCTTGTCCTTAGCTTTATCTTCTTCAGCATGTACAAATAATAGGACCCAATCCAGCTTAGCAATAGGTGGCACAGGAAAAACCCTAATCTTTCTCTCAAGAGTCTTGATATCTTCCCTTGCCTGCCTAACTGTACCATCCCAATTGGTTTTTTTGGTTAAATACCTGTCAATGACTGCAATATAAGTTGCAAAATCATCCAACTAATGTTCAGTAACTGGCCCTTCGTTGACTGGAGAATACACATCTCTCCACCATTCTCTAAATTGCTCCAAACTAAGATGCTTTGGAGCAAACTTCTTCCTTCTAGTCATGACCTCAAAGAATGAAATGCACCTCTCATGAACACCAGTCAGAGCATCCTCAATTTTCCTCACCTGTTTGTGGATCTTTTTCAAGGCCTTCTGCCTCATTTGCAGGATTTCAAACCATTCCCAAGGTTCGAAAACTATTGGAAAAGGAAGAATCCTGCACTGCACTAACTTGTCTTCAATGAACCCCATGATGGTTGCGGTCTTTTGCAGCAGGAGGTTGGTATCCACATTATCTTGTGCCAATGCAGCCTTTAACCAATCAATCGACCTTAGTGCATCCCCTCCAATGGATAATATGCTTTTAATGGCCTCATATCCCTTAGCTTGGACACCCTGCAACAAAGTAACCGTAGCATGTGAAGTACCCCTCATCTTCTCCAACTTAGAAATTGTCTCCTTGGGTAGGAATCCTGTAGCAGAGGAAGAGGAGCCAATAGCTTGCAAATGCTTCATCAAATCCTGCAAGTATTTCCTTAATTTTTCATTCTCCTTCTCTATCTCATGCCTAGTTTGTACTGCTTTCTTCAATCTCCCCACAATAACTACACTGGAAACCTCATGCTCTTCAATATCCTGGTCAACAGTAGCATGTTCCAAATCAACAGTCTGCACATTATACTCTTGGGCAGTCACATTATCTCTATCTTTGTTTGGAGAAGGGGTAGTAATATGGGCCACCCAGTTATCTGATTCATCCCTCTCAATCTGGGATACAACCCTTGCCTTCTTTTTGGTCTTCTCCATTTCTACATTAGCCATGAGGGTATCCCAATTAGGAGGAGCATCCTCCACTGTTACCATTTTGCTCCTCAATTCTCTCTCAAGCCAATCTGGAATGGTAGACCTAGCAAGCATTGTGTCTTGTTTATCTTGTTCTTTCTCTTGCTGATCAGTAGTTACATCCCTTTCAACACTCGCACTTTTAGGAACATCCACCGTTGGGTTCCTTTCCTGCCGTACCTGTTCTTCTACAACAACCTCCACTAGTGAAGGGGCCCTAGCTGGTATTTCCTCCTCCTTTTGAGGAGATTTGTCTATTTTTTCTCTTGCAGGAGAGTCTGCATGTGCCACTAAGGGAGACTAAACCACCTTATCAATTTTTGCTTGCATTAAAGAGGTCTCCTTCTTGGAACTCTTCCTCACCGGAATTCTTAGGACTTTCATCTTGTTTTGGTTCTCCCCTTATGCTACCAGCATCTTGAGGAATGGAGGGACCAACTTGTTCAGCAACAGGGATACTTACTAAAACACCTTCTTTGGCTACAATATCCCTTGGGGAGGGAGTCCTTGATCTCCTCATATAGACTTGTATCTTCCCCCCTAAGCTTTCCACCTCTACCACTGATGCCTCAATTTCCTTGTTAGCCTTAGGAACCTCCTCCACTTTCTTGGATGTCCTTGTGACTCTTCTCTTCTTCATTAGTGCATGGACACTTTCAACCTCTTCTTCCTCCTAGTTTTTCTCAACTTCCTTCTTAGAGGCATGCTTCCTCTTCTTGGCAACATGCCTCCTCTGTTTGACCACCTCTGCTGCCTTTTCAGCCTGCACCTCTCTTACCTGAATTATGAAAGGAGAGTCCACTTTCTCTTTTCCCTTTTGATATGGTTCAAGCGAAGCCTCAGAAGCAGAATGAGACTCTAATTCTGCCATTAACTCATAGGTGCATGGAACACCATCACTCTCCAGCTCCAAAATTTTGTGCTTCAACCACATTTTGGTATATTTAATTACTGGGGCCATAACCTGATCTAAATCAATCTTTTCCTCCTCTAACCAGTCAACTTCTCCCACTGGTTTATCCTTCATTGCTTCATACACATGACCCTGGATCACATTTCCATCTTCTTCCACTTGGTATGGGATGGCTTTTACATTATATAATCTTACCAAATCCACTGGCAATTTGGAAAACCTCTTCTTTCTCACCTCAAACTCGTCAGCAAGGTTAATCCAATAATCTTCAATATGAGCCTTATGGCTATAATCCCTATTGGCCTTCTTCTGAGCCTCGCTAGTAACATCAAACCTTGCTCTCTTAGAATGGAAAGAGAGCCCAAGAGGACCCATCTCCTCCTCCAAAACACGAGCAAACTGAATGGAGGCACAAACTTCACCCATTCCTATCTTCAAAGGGAAATCATTCCCAAAACCTGTCTTGTGCATTTCTCCCTTCACAACATTGTCAAAGTCATAGATTTGTCTAGTGACTTCCAACAATACAACATGATCAGTGGGATATCTAGGGAGTCTATAGGGAGCCCTCTGAAAACCATCAACTTTGATATATGAGAAGGTTGGGAACTAGATAAACCAGGCTCCATACCTCCTTATCAATTCTTTTACCTTATCTGAGATTCTTACATGTTCTGCACCCTGGAGCGGTCTGGTAATGTACATTGTGAAGGCATCATTCGACCTCCGCTAGCTTCCACCAGTCAAATGCAACTGTGGATACACCTCATAGATAACATCCTGCCCAAAAATACCTCTATGCTCAATCCCTTGTATGGATGAAGTCTGGCCAATGAATACACTAGGTAGGAAATCATAGTGAAAGTCTTGGTCTGCAAGACATTACACAACTGATGGTGGATCATATTACTAATAACTCCTACCCAATGATAGTCAATCCCCTGCTCCATTCTAGAAATGACATTGAACATCCATGTTTCAAAAACACCTGCACTCTTCAATCTTATCAACCTACTAAGAAGGGTGATGGCATTGTAATACTCCCTCTTGAACTTCAGCCTGAATAGTTGCTTAGGTAACTTAGAGAAATGAGATTTAGGATTCTCTAGCCAAGAGTTGATCACCTGTTGAGATTTGACAATGTTCTCTTCATAATATTTCTTGGAAACATCCAGGTCGAAGCCTACCACATGAGATCTATCAGGTATGTCAAAGGTCACAGAAATGGCTACAGGGATGAAACCAACAAGAATCCTTCCCTGAGGACCGATTATTCTCTGTGTTCCACTATCATAATTTCTAGCACACTCTAGTACCAACTTGTAGCATTGCACTGTAGAAGGGAAACCTGCCACATGAGCCAACTCGGATTCCACCATTCTCCTTGACAATAGAGGAAGGTTTGGTGCTGACATCTCAGCCTTGAATTCTTCATAATCCCACATGCCTACATTTGTATCCGTGATCCCTAACCAAATTGAGGTCAGCTTACTCTCAAGAATTCTGCTTTTTATATCCAACTTAACCTTTTCTGCATCCGAGATGGTAGAAGCCTCTGCACCAGGATCGGTTGCCTTTCCCTTGCCTCAACCAGCAACACCCTATCCTGATCCTGCCTATAAAAACATAAAGGTAACCATAATTAGATCCATAAGAAGCAACAAGTGTGAAAGATCATTATCTCAAAATTCGGGATTTAGCTCCCCTCACGGATTCTGCACTGGGAAGGATTTTCGAGAAAATACGGACCAGGCGGATTCCAGCGAACCAAACATACAAAACCCCAAAACATCATTTAAATCATCAACTTAATCAAGGAAAAAGAATTAAGAATACTTAGCATAAGCTCCTCAAATCAATCAAATAGATTACCAAGAAACCCACCATCTATAACCATCAAATTCAGCATTTCCCCAAAACACCCGGAAGAATCCGCCGAAGACGGATTCTGGCGAAATTAACAATAGTTATAACTAACTTGGGGAAAATGAAGGGACACAGACTATTCGAGAAAATGTGGATGGAGCAGATTTTGGCGAAATCCGGATATAACAGTATCACAGCTCGAAATCGGTAAAACGACCCGACCGCGGACCTTGGGAAAATCCGGATGGAATGGATTTTGGTGAAACCAACCAAAATCTGGCTGAAAGTGATAAAAGAAGAGGAGATAGAAAATTTGGGGAAATCCGAGGGAAGCGAAATTCTGCGAAGACCTCGAAAACCCAAACCTATCTACATCCTCGGTACTTTCACCAAATCGATTCAAATCACTCCGGATCTATGCCAAAACTCCAAAACCAACTCAACCTAAGACCCTAATGAATAAAACATGAACTAAAGACACTCTTCACATAAATTTGAAGAGGATTGGCCATGCACTAGGTCAAAACCCTAAATTTCCACCATGAAAGCACAAACGACTTGCTTATATACCAAAATGGAGAGTATGAAACCACAACAAGCCCACGCCCAAATAAAAAGCAACACTAGACTAAGATGCACACGCCTGATCAATAAAAATGGACTAGTGCACCAAATGAAAACCCCAAAACGCTCAATGATGACGCGCATCCAGAAAAACTAAGAAACCTACAAAGGACTCCCTGAGCAAACAAAGAAAATCCATTGAAACCAACAAAGAGAAGGACACATCTACATACCATGGAATCGCAAAGGTTGAAACTGGTGAAGTTGAGATATAACCGCTCAATGCAAACGCACAATCCAAATGGCCTCAAAAATCTAGATATTCAGCAAACACCAAGAACCTCAACACATAAGCCCAAATGATAGCAAATGCAAAACCTCAAATGATCAATTACTTCTCAAAGAATCAATATATCAAAGCCCCACGACCTTCGCATAAACGTCATTAATGCATTTGAAAAGATAGCCATGACCACAAAAGACTTTCGGGGATTCGACACCGCCATGGATTTTGGGAATTCGACACTGCCATGGATTTCGGGGAAATTTGGGATGTGCGGACTTTCCTGAAGGCAGTGCAAAAATAGCCACTTTGGACATTAGGAAGAAATCGAGAGAATCTGGCCTAGGCGGATTTTCCCGAAAATAATGAAAAACCCGAGATAAAGCCAAAATTTTAGATTTTCAATATAGTTCAAAAGAATGCCACTTCAATTGGAAAAATTGGACGTTAAAGCACAAACCAAAGGAAGCAAAAACCCCCATAAAAGAAGGACCAAAACACCAAAAAGCGAAGAAAGAGGGTCCCCACTTTTAGTGGGGCGTGTGTGCAAAAACTGCACAACAGTTACTCAACCAATCTCTTCATCAAAGGGAGGGCCATCTATCGAATGATAGATGTGAAGGGGGCTGCATTATAAGTCTGTGGTTGGTGGAAAAGCACATGAGTGATGCTTCTCCTCCACAACAGGCAACTAAAGAACCAAGATTTGAAAGGGAAGATCTTGGACCGTCTTACTACTATTTGTTCTAAAGCTTATTGGAGCTATGTTAGTTAAGGTATGGATTCTTATTACTTGTACTTGTGAAATTATTATACTAAAATAGAATCTTTATTGTAATTTGAAATGGAATCATGTTCATGTATTTTCAATAAAGAAAATAATTTTTTTATTTCAACATCTTGTTAGCACGTTTATTTACTCACATGATGTAAATTATGATCTTTTCACTTTATCAAAGGACTAGGTCATTACATGTGGTATCAGAGCTACTAGGTTCTGCACTAAAACCTATGAGCTCATTATGCAACAATGCGTAAAACTTATCAAAAGATAATGGTTGAAAAGTTCTTGTGCCATAATGGCAAGAAAAAAGAACTTAGTGAAGTTAAAAGGAAGATAAGATTCCTAGTAAACTTGTTTAAATTAGGAATAGTTAAAATTTATCCCTAGAGTAGGAACTCCTAAACCAACAACTTATGATATTACCTAGGATTGAAAAGTATTATGCAATCAGGTCATGCAGGAAGGTTGGGAAGATTAACCAGTATATACCTTATCCTACAACATAGTTATATGACTCTAAGGAAAAATAAGGAATGAAAAAAAAAACCCTTAATTGTAGCAACCTACAATTGTAAAGAGTCAAGAATTATTGGATTCTGAGAAAACACTACTAATCTATGTGTATGCAACATCAAAATTAATTAGATCAAAGTAGGAAATCAACAAAAGAGGTAACCACAAGGGATGGAGAACTCTTGACATAAACCTAAGAATAGGATCTTACTAAGAAAATGGTTAATACTTAGAGATTAACAAAATAAACTTGTATGGAATTTTTGTGTTCATATGAATGTGTAATTTATTCTTTCCAAAAGATAATTAATAGTATAATTAATCTAACATGGATAAAACATTCAGGTTAAATCAATCTTTTAATCATGGTGAAAACGTATGAGAGGATGAGAAATATTCTTGGTTCAAGTCATGAAGATGAACAAAGAACCAATAGTACGGAGGCAAGGCTCGATCGGTTATTGATGAGGTTGACTAATCTGGAAGAAGAAAGAGAAAAAAAGAGATTAGAGAAAGAAGTACCCGTCAACAATCTGGAAGGAGAAATTTCTTCCCATGGGCGAGGTAAAAACTGTAACCATGAGAAAGAAAAATACCTACAACCTCTGTGAAAAGAAATAAGAAGATTGTGTCCAACAAGATAGCTCCTAAAAAGGAGGAACCTGTTCTGAATGTTGTCCAGCTAAAGGGGAAAATATCTCGATTAAATGGAAAAGAGTTCAAGAGAGATCGTAAAAGAAATAATACAAATTTTGGTAACACTAGCAAGGCTAGTAAAGGTGCTAATAAGACTAGGGAAACCATGAAGAAAAGAGGACCAAGAGCAAGATGTTTTATATGTAAAGGGGATCATTATGCTAGTGAATGTCCTAATAAAACTCCTGGTAACTCATTACCACTCAACATGCCATGTTTCAGCAAAGGATACATGTTGTGGATGATTGACAAGATAATTACCAAGTAACGCTAGTCGAAACACTAGGTAAGGGATTCCAGAGTAGTAACTCTCGAGCTTGTCAAGGTGTTAGAAAAACATAAGCTTCACTTATAGAATAGAGAAGTATGACAGTGCAAAATACAGTGGGATCAGTACACAAAAGACTCGACAACTTGGGAGGATTATTCAAAAATTTGGCAGAAGTTTCTAGTCATTCTCAGAGCTTTTGAGAATGAAGAATAAATACATAATTAGATTTTTATGTTTTGAATAATACCTTAAGTCATCGAGGATTATGAATCATAAGCGGGGGAGTATGTTACACCCTGATTGTATAGATACTATTTACATAGGGTAAATTGATTGTAATGAGAATCCTGAAGATGAATAAAACATGTTGTTCCTTGTTTCAATATGTGTGTTCTTCCATTTAATGATTGCATCCTTTAATGTTACTTCTATTTGATGTTATCCTTGATTAATGTTGCATGTAAAGTTATTGAGTAATGAGTATTATGACTCTTGAGATGTTTATATGTATACTACTTATGTTGTGAACATATGACTTCCGAAAGTGTGTGTCAATGGATGTAGGTATATGAACCATTCTTCCAAGCGGAGGGGAAGTATCACTCGGGAGAGGAGCTTGGTCGATTAATCGATAAAGTGAACTATCTGAGCATACACACACACCACTATAGATTGAGTGAACTGAGTCAATTATGTTGGTTCTAGATAAGTCATTTGTAGCTTGTATGTTGGCATTAGGAGTCTTGTCTACTTCTTTACACTTTTATTAGCGATGTTTATCTGTATATCTATCTTGTTGTATTATGATCATTATGATGGTAACATGAATGAATGTAAGTGAATAGGGAGTGGACATATATATATACATATCGATATAGGTGTATGATTGGTAGACATATATGCTTATATGGATCCATCAATATGGTATACCTACACATACGTGTATATAGAGGTATATACGGGTATATACATGTATATATGCACACAACCTATAATATGTGGATATTAATATTATTATTATTGCCTCTTGAACTTGTATATATGTATAAATATATTTATATCGGAAGTATGCTAACTGGCTCACGAAATAAATATGTATTTGTTATATATATATATATATATATATATATATATATATCATAATTATGTATTAAAAATTATATAAATATATTATAGTTATATTAATATATATATATATATATATATATATATATATATATATTAATACTTGGGTATTTAAATATATATACATATATATATGTTTAATATATTTAATAAATATAATTATGTTTATATAATAAAATTTATAATTATTTCCTAAATTAATTTAATATTAATTTCTCTTATTTGGAAAATCAAATTATTTCTTCATTGATTATATATTAATCTTCAAACATAGGAAGTCAACTTATCTCCTACTCTTATGTGAAAATTCGAAATATTTGTCTTCAACAATGGAAAAGGATTTATTTGTAGATTAATTAAATTATTTTCCACTTGAGTTAATATTAAACTCTAACTATATGAATCGGGCTTAATATATCAACCGATTATTATCACCAAATATGAAAATAATAATGAATCGAAATATTTTTTTGACCATAACAAATAAAATACATCAATCGCCAATATAGTGAAAAGGGAAATATTTCATGAACCATAGTTTGGCACTTTAGAAATTAAATGAAATATGGCATTGAAGAAAACACGTGCACGGGACTAAGACCAAGTCTCTGGGAATGCAAACATAGCTTGAATAATGTCGATTAAGCCTAGAATGTAGGCTATGTGGATTGCAAGTAGCATGGGACTTTTTCACTGTGATTATTTACCCACAAGATTTCATGATTGGCACCATAATTGGGAGACGCCTGTAGGTGTCGATCATTCACATTTCACCATGTGCAAGTTTGAATCATTCTTTAATCTGCTGTCAATAATAGAGGTTGAATCACCTCCGGAAGTGTTGAGTATGGAGTTAGAAATTCACCACTTATCAAATTGAAACATTCAAACAAAATTCTGGTAGTTTACATGCCTATAGAAGAGAAATTCAATGGGCTAGGGGATCTATAAACAACCGCCCAGTCCATCATTCTTTACTTACTGATTAATTTCTTAATTTTTGGAGAATTCACCTTGAGAGCTCATTTTTTGTAGAGTATCATTTTATTTTACGAAAATTATATAATCTCATGAGCTAAGAATTACCAGTCTTTAATATCAAATTACCAGAGAATTACATTTTTGTTCAGCTACAATCCATAAAAGTCCGAATATAGATTTTTGAGTGAGAAAGGTAGCAACTTGTGAGTTAATTTTGAGTGAGAAAGGCAGTAACTTGTGAGGGATTAGCCAATTGATTAATAGGGATGGAAGTGTTGCGAAAATAGGCTGAGACATCATCATTTAGAGGAAGGCTAAATACCAGGCATGGGATATTATTCTACTATCAATTTCAATAGTAAATCTTTAAATATTTTTTTGGAAATTGTGTTTAGTGTCTATGCATAGATAGGGAATTTCCTTATGAACTGTATTTTTATTGTGTATAGAAAGTGAGTTATTCTATGAGCTGAATTTTTGTTGCATCTAGGTAGTAAATTGTTTAAAGGAAAAGATGCATACTTGTTGTGTATTGCATTAATTGTATGATCTCCATATAAGGAGAGTATGGTTGTATTAGTTATGATATACTAGGATTAAAATGAGGACAAGAGTCAAGTAAATTCTATCAGATTAGGTTATTAGGTTAACTAAGATAAGCTTGAGTTACTCCTAGGATAAATATTTTCAATAGAGGAAGGATTTTGTGAATTACTTGCTACGTTGATTCATTTCTAAGTAGTTAGTGTGTTTTAGGTTAGTCTAGGATGACATATTATCTAGTGAAGGACCAAACCTATGCATAGTATAAGATAGACTTAAGTCAAATCGGCCCTGAGTAGTTTTTATGATAGATGACCTTCATTTGAAGTATTGAATGAGAACACTTTGGCCAAAGTAGTGCAATACACAACATCTACTTAGACTGTGTGATGCTTGAGACTACACTGTCAGCTCATCGTGATCCTTTATGCTAGTTCGGGATTGTGAAATAGCAAGGTTCTAGTTGTGTAAGAAACAAAACTATCCTTAGTTGGTTTATAGTATCGGTTACCCAACCAATCTCTTCATCAAATGGAGGGGCATCTATTGAATGATAGATGTGTGGGGACCACATTATAAGTCTTTGGTTGGCAGAAAAGCGCCCGAGTGATGCTTCTCATCCAAAGTAGGCGACTGGAGAACCGAGATTCGAAAGGGAAGATCCTTGACCGTCTTATTACTATTTGTTCTAAAGCTCATTGGAGCTATATTAGTTAAGGTATGGATTCTTGTTACTTGTACTTGTGAAATTATTATAACGAAATAAAATCTTTATTTTAATTTGAAATGGCATCATGTTCATGTATTATCAATAAAGAAAAGAATTTTTTTATTTCAACATCTTGTTAGCATGTTTATTTACTCACATGATGTAAATTATGATCTTTTCACTTTATCGAACACTACAAAAAATCCCTATGATTAGCTCCCTTTTTTTCTTTGTTTTTTGCTTCCACCCACTCTTTTAATGTATTTTTCTCGAATTTTTTGAAAAAGTCAGCGCTATTTATCAAGCTGGCACCATTTTTGGCATTTTTTGCTCCGATCAGAACAAGTAGGTGCTAAATCAGGCGCTAATTAGCACCAGATTTAGTGCCTACTTTAGTGCCAGATTTAGCATCGGGTTTAGAGCCAAGTTAGCAACATCCTCCACTATTCGGCGTACACCTCAGTTGTTAACCAAGTCCACATATACCCTACACTACCGCTCAATAGGTTGAAGACTCCCATGGTATGGCGGTAACCGCATTACTGCTCGGCTACTAGAAGGCTTCTACAGGGTGGCGGTATATTGCGCTACTGCCAGACAGTCATAAGCCTCTCACGGTATGGGGGTAATCCGGATTTAGCACTGGATTTAGCGCCAGGTTTAGAGCCAAGTCAGCAATGTCCTCCACTATTCAGCGTACACCTCAGCTATCAACCAAGTTCGCATATACCTTGCACTACCGCTTAACAGCTTGAAGACTCCCACGGTATGGTGGTAATCGCATTACCACTCGACTACTAGAAGGCTTCCGTGGGGTGGCGGTATATTGTGCTACCGCCAGATAGTTATAAGCCTCTTGCGGTATGGCGATATACACCGCACTACCGCTAGGTAGCAAGAAATCTACCGTGGTATGGCGGTATACCATGCTACCACACCTCTCTCACAATCATCCAACGGTACAGAGGTAAACGCATGAACTTAACACATTATTTATTTATATGTTGAATATTAATCATTATTTAGAATTTATTTTTCACATTAATAATATGAATGGTTTGGAAGAAATGCAAGAGGTAGATCTATTTTAATTAAAAAAAATCTTAGGGTGCAAGGAATCTAATGTAATATCACAATCACTCAATTTTTTTTAAATTATAATAATTAAAATCATAACTTAATGTTTAAATTATATATTTAATTCATATTCATTTTAGTTTTATTTAAATAAATATTTTTTTATATATATTTTAAAATTAAAATTAATAATTGTTAAAGATATTTTTTATATTTTTATTTTATATTAAATAACATCAATAGTTTTTAATTATTAATTGAACATACAAATTAATAAATTTAATAGATAATAGTAATTTTTTATTATAAAATACATGTATTTTGTTTTCTAAATTTGTTTGAATATTAAAAGATTTAATGATTAAACATATTTGAGTTTTTTCACATCAATATTTTTGCCGCCATGATGAGTTAGAACAAAATACCCGCCCTAATTTTTAACTCTCATTTTCACTTGGTTTTTTTGAGCTCCCTTGCCCTACACATGTCGCCATCATTAGAGTTTGAAGCCTCAAGCTTTCTGAAGGAGTATCTGTCAATTTTCTCATTGATTTTGAGAGTTTGCTTCACATAATTTTTTGTTGAGGCTGAGTCAAGTAAAGCTTTCATGGTTCATCATTTGTTTCCATTTATCTGAATGCGTTTTCAAAGACATTCCTTCTCAGATTCTCATGCATTTTTCTCTTGCTTTACTCTGTCGATGCCTTGCTTGTCTTGAAGCTAACATGAAAGCACTTCTGGAGCTTGCATTTCTTCGAACAACAAGAAGTTGAGTAAGTTTCTATGCACCATTTCTCTGTATCTTACCTTCATTTTCTGTCAAAACAAGCTCAATTTGGACTCAATAGATACGAATGAATGGGTGTTTTATTTCTACCACGCATCCTTATTTTGTAACCCTTCTATCTTGGCTCAGCTTCTCTAGAGTTAGCTCACTAACAAAATAAATGAAACAAATCATACTCTCCATATTTGGTTTGATCAAATGATGAAATATTTTTTATTTCTGCATTTTTTCTCTTTCCTAGTGATAGCTTGGTTGCGGCCTCTCTAGAATATTTTTTCTATTTCCAAAAAGAACAGTGTAAACTTTTCTTTATTATATTTTTGAGCCTCCTTCATGGCTCCATGATTATGGCCGCAGGCTCTATTCAATGGCATTTTGGGTTTGTCTTTGATCTGGGGTTTTTCGAAAACCCGTGACTCCTATTGCAAATACGAGCTCTCAGAAAAATGAGTGCAAGCCTTTTGGCATGATATTTCACTTCTCAAAAAGAAAAATAAATCCTTCCACATTTGGGGCTCGACCTAGAAACCCTAAACCATGGGTTTTTAATATTCTGCATATCCTTCTCCTTTCTTGCAAGCATTTTACATTTTCATTTTTCAGAACCCGCTTCACAAGACAATTGCACTATTTTTCTGTATGTTCATTTTTCTCTGAACAAGAAAAAAATGGAGATGATTTATGTAGAGAATGGTGGGCTTCAAAGGTCTTCAAAAACAAACACAATTTTTTGCAAGATCACTTAAACATTCACAAATTTACTTTAATGAAACATGGTTTTCCAAGCTCCAAATACACCAAAATCTTACTGAACCTTTACCACACCTTGAACATCATATAATTGATAGAGTTAAGCCAAAAAAATACTCTTAGAACACTAGTTCTTTCATTATTGCATTATTCATACTTAAGAAGACAAATTACTTATAGTGTTCCACATAGACACAATCGGGTGTATCTTTTAAACTAGATTGAATCTCCAAAAAGAAAATACATTTTCAAGAACCATTTCGTCCTTCTTAAACATATCAAAAAATAGAATGAGGCTGTTTTGGAAAGAAACCCTCAAAAAATTACCGTCTCGCTGTCCTAGAGGCCTAATTTTGGCTCATATGCAAGAGGGTTTATTGGAAATAAGTGCTCCAAACCACAAACCACTTTTCCAATTCTTCAAACACCTTATAATAGGTCTGCACATGCTATCCAAACCATCTCCAACCCTTTAACAATGCATTTGTAGAAAATCCCAACTTGTAGCTATGTCGTCATGCTCAACATTCACAAATTTACTTTAATGAAACATGGTTTTCCAAGCTCCAAATACTTCAAAAAGAGGTTTTAAGACACAAAAATCTTACTGAACCTTTACCACACCTTCAAAATCATAGAATTTATAGGATTAATCCAAGAAAACACTTTTAGAACATTGGTTCTTTCACTATTGCATTATTCATACTCAAGAAGACAAATTGTTTGTAGTGTTCCACATAGACAAAATCAGGTGTATCTTTTAAACCAGATTGAATCTCCAAAAAAAAAAAACATTTTCAATAACCCATTTCAACCTTCTTAAACATATAAAAAAACAGAATGAGGTTGTTTTGGAAAGAAACCCGCAAAAAATGATTGTCCCGCTGTCCTAAAGGCCTAATTTTGGCTCATATGCAAGAGGGTTTATTGGAAATAACTGCTCCAAACCACAAAACACTTTGAAAATGCTTCAAAAACCTTATAATATGTCTTCAAATTCTATCCAAACCATCTCCAACCCTTTAACATTGCATTTGTAAAAATCCCAACTTGTAGTTGTGCCTTCATGCTCAACATTCACAATTTTACTTTAATGAAACATGGTTTTCCAAGCTCCAAATACACCAAAAAGAGGTTTTAAGACACCAAAATATTATTAAAACTTTACCACACCTTGAACATCATATAATTGATAGGATTAAGCCAACAAAACACTCTTAGAACACTGGTTCTTTCATTATTGCATTATTCATACTCAAGAAGACAAATTGCTTGTAGTGTTCCACATAGACAAAATTAGGTGTATCTTTTAAACCAGATTGAATCTCCAAAAATAAAATATATTTTCAAGAACCCATTTCAACCTTCTTAAGCATATCAAAAAATAGAATGAGGTTGTTTTGGAAAGAAACCCTCAAAAAATGACTGTCCCGCTGTCCTAGAGGCATAATTTTGGCTCATATGCAAGAGGGTTTATTGGAAATAACTATTCCAAACCATAAACCACTTTGAAAACACTTCAAACACCTTATAATAGGTCTGCACATGCTATCCAAACCATCTCCAACCATTTAACATTGAATTTGTAGCAAATCCCAACTTGTAGCTATGCCTTCATGCTCAAAATTGATGAATAATCACTAGGGCAGCAATAGAAATCCTATAACTTGACTAAGTAATGTATCGAACCCAACCAAAATTAAAGCTTGAGAGTACTATAAGGACCAGTACCACACCTAAGAATAACAAGAAAATGTTAAAATCTGCAAAACAAGGCACTTTTATTCAAAATTTATTCAAGATACAATGTACTCTCATCTTCCACGCCTTCACAAGGCTCTTTAAAGGTGTCTATAATAGTTATCTAACTAGCCCTTCAGTTACAATCGACCAAAAACCTTCCCTTTACAAAATGACTCTTCACATTCCACTTTTTTGCATTTTGCAATTTTCCATTTTTTTGCTACAAATGACAACTTTTGCATTTTGACTTCATAGACCTCCTAGAAACCTATTAATGTCTCGAATGCATTTAAAATGGTCCAAATATGACCTTTTTACAATCACAATATGATGAAGACTCAAATTTTACAAATTTACCCCATGGAGGAATGAAGCTACATGGTGCCCTGCACCAATGATATGGTTCACAATTATGAAAATAAACATGGTTCTATTTTCTTTTGATGTATGTAACTATAATTTCATTTTTCATGTTCTCATAAATGAAGCTATGTTCTCTTTCCACAATTTCATTGATCTCTTTATCATTCCCCAATAATTGAATAGTGTTATAGAATCATTACAAAGAGGCAGTCTTAGGTATTAGATAGATGGTATGTTTCATAACACATTGCTTAGGCCATCCACTGGGGGAATGAAAATTATCCTTGTATAAGTAATGTATTGGAGGATTCATTTCAATAATATGCTTCACCATGCACTTCATATGCCACTGGAATATAATTTTACAACATAAACTCCTATATTAAGCATACTAATTGAAACTTCAAGGTCAAATGAGCAATTTTGTATTAGATTTCTGATTTTGGAACTCGTGAATATTATGTGGCTGAGAAAGCTTTTCAAACAACTATCTTATGTTGTGGAGCCAAACAGTTACCATGGCATTAATTTTATGATCAAATTTATGCATGTATTTCGAGCTTCTTCATTTATCTCTTGTGTAAGCCTCTAAAAATCTTCTCAGGCTACTAATTTGTACTTAGTTTGCAAGGGATTGTTTTCTCTTTCTTTGCAAAATTTCCTATTAATTTATAGGGAGTTATGGTCCATTTCTTTCCAATCACAAGGTGCATTTCAGTGAACTTGACCATTCTGAATTATTTAAATGTAGACACCATATGGTCGATATTGAATGCTATTTTTGCTCCAAGGCACTTTGAATTCTTCCTTAGACAGTGAAATTCCCTCAAGACATGAATGTGGTTATCATAGCTCTAAATACTCATTTCAACATGAAGAATGCATCAATGTGCAGTAGAAATTGTAAAGCACTTGTCTCCGATTATGAATGTTTTAGATTGTTACATATAGTCATGGTCAGATTATCATGATAGATTCTTTTGAAACTTGTGACAGGTATGTATTTGAGGACCAAATTGAGTTTATCAAGGAATCGGTACTTGAAGGAGAATAGGTACTTTAACAAATTAGCTCATATGGTGATGTTTTGAATTGTATATCAGATATCTTCTTTTGATTTAAATATTAATAAGATATATGTTTCTTACTTTGGTTGATTGGACTAAACTTTAGAGAACAAATGGAAAATGTTTTGGAGTTTTATATGTATTTTTGTAAAACTTTTTAACTTTACAACATAGATTATGTATTATTCACTTTTGATTTTTTTGTTAATTTGCTCATTATTGATGTGGTGTAGGAGCACCTTGTTTAATATATGCCTCCATTAGTCAAAATTGTAAAAATTTGAATTCCCAATAGTAAAAGCACTGTAGAAGGTCATGATAAGGCCTATTTAATTGTAATTGAGTCTCAAATAGGTTTTAGGTGTCAAAAGATGAAAAAAAGAAAAAAAGCAAAAAATGCTAAAAGTTGCTAAATTTGAAAAAAGGCAAAAAAATCAGAATATGAAGAGACAAAGTGGGAAAGTAAAGGGTTAGGTCGATGTAGGTAGTTGAAACTTCAGTTTTTGAATGAGAAATATCTATAAAAATTATTTGGAAGGCGAGAAAAGATCCATTCTTTTGTGTTCTTGAAACATTTTGTTTAATAAAATCCATGTTTCTTGTATTTTTAGTGTTTAAACTCTTGAACCAGTCCCTATACGGACTGTACAACAAATTATAAGCTTTAACATTTTATTTTTTTCTTGGTGTAAGGTTTTAATAATCAATTAAAGGATTTTTAAAGAGGTTCCATCAGTTTTTAGAGGCTAACTTTCTATGTTTTGACGGTAAACCCAGTCAAGGGTTTGAGAGTCTTGTGAAGATTATCATTCCCATCCCACCAATGTAGGTCGAGTAGAATGGTGGGATGGATTTTTTATGGATTTTTTTTGTATATTTTTAGTGAATTGAGTGTGTATAGGAATAGGGGAGTTAAGATTGAAAAGTTTGATGTTGCTCTTATCAGAATTTCTGTGATTTTCCCTTAAAGTTGATGGTTAGAAGTGTGATAAAGGAGACCCAACGTGTATATAGGCTAGATTATGGTAAAATAAGGTTGGGAAGACATAAAAAAACATGTTGGAAGATGTGGCAAGTGATTTTGAGGTTTACAATATGCATTTCCAATAAACCCTCATTCATTTTGTGTTGAAAAGCCTACATTTAAGGGTTTTGAGATTCAACATTTTGTGGAGCCTTTTAGTCCCTAAAAATTATTGATTCTTAAGTTCTAATACCTGTTATACTGCTTCCTAGGGTTTTGGGGTGTTTAGTGGTTGATTTATTGGTAGTCTTTGTAATTTTGAACTAATTTGGTGCATTTTGTTGTAAACAGTCTATTGTTCTATTATTTAAAAAAAAACAACACCTAAGATTGAATTATGTTTAATTAGGCCATAATGGGTCCTCAAAAATATATTTTTGTCTTGGGATATTCAATCAGGGTCAAAAGATATACCCATTTTTGTTATGAAGGAATATTACAAGAAATTGAGGGCATGGCTGCAAGAAGTTGTGAAGCTGATGCAATTGTGTTATGAGGAAGTGATATTGCTTTTTTCCTATTAGAATAATGATGGTTAGTATGACTTTGGGACCTGGTAAAGGTTTGGATTCAAGATTTGTTGTTTTAGTGCTTGTAGCAATATGAAATCAAGGTGCAAATTGGGTGTCTTGGTGTGAATGTTTGATGAGTTGATTGTTTCAGAAGTTTCTCAATGAGTTTTTGTTTTGCTTCAATAGAATAAAATATTTTTAAGGTAAACTTGGGTCGATAAGAGAAAATAATCAAGATTTGATGGATTTATGCCTTTTAGCAATGAAGAATCAAGTGAAAATGTAGTGAACTTGATGAAGGATTAGTGGATCTTCTCATGTTTTGAGTTTGGGTCAGAAGTACCCTTGAAAGTTTGTTGTGTTGTATTGATGCTCTGCATCATGATGTTTTATCCTAAATCAAGCTGAGTGTGATGATTTTGAAAGTATTCTAGGGAAAAAAAAATGTCACACAAACTCTAGGTAGGATGCATTTTCTTGATGCCTGAAATGAGTATAGCATTTAGCTATAGAAGGCACCAGAAATAATTTTGCACCATAAACTGTTTAATGTACATATATTATATGAATCAACTACTTTTAATTTTCATTTTACTCCACTGAAATTAAATGAATTCTCATTTTCAATCATCAAGCCACTGGAAAGAACATTGTTTCCTTTTATTTTATTCCTGACATAGCAGCAACTAAAAGTTTTCATGTTATTTTCAAAATTGTTGGTTATTTGATGCTAGTTTAACTTTTCTTGCAATGTTTTTATAGGATGAAAACAATAGCCATATCAAATTCCTTTTTCCCAAGTCCTACTCTCTCAAGGTTAACAATCTCAATCTCACTAATAGTGATTACTAATAAAGGTAATTCCACCAACTCTACCAAACAGTTTACCGTAGGAACAATAAAAGTAGACGCTTTGAAAGGAGCTCCATGAAAACCAAGCTCTCTGAATGGTATATCAAACTCTAGTTCAAAATATTTTAGATGAGGCTGCTCCCATAGCTCTGTTACTCGCTTGACAAATCCTTGAAACTCTACATTGATTTTATTTTTCTTGTCCCTCTCTTGATGTCCTTCCTCCCTCTCTTGATGTCCTTCCTCAATTTCATCAGGATCATGCATTGACCTTCTTTCCCCTCCTAAATTTTGGACCACATCCATTACCTCCACATAAAATTGGACATCCTTGGTTTTCTTGGTTCACACCATGATATGGTTATGCAAATGAAAATGAAGCAAAGTAATCATCTCCTTCTCCGCTAGCTGGAAGAATGCATGCTTAATGTTTTGATACATTATATCAGCTCTCTCTTCTTCTCTCATGGTTGAATAACAAAATCCATTATGGTGGGCCTCCAAAGTTCCAATCATCTTTCTTCCTCTTCCACCAAATGTTGGCATATTTTACTAATGTTTATTAGAATTGTTGCATGTTTTACATCATTGGAATGACATATTAGCTGTAACTTTTTTGAAATTTTATTATGGTATGTGCACTTTGATATGATGTAATATGATTATGGTTTTTTTTCACATGTAATATTAGATATATAACCAAAAAATAAATTATTGCATGAAATAAATAATAACTTTTTATTTTAAATGTTATTTTTTTTTAGAAAACAGGTCTTCTAGAAGATCAAGATGATCCTCATGATATAGATCCAGAATATGTTGGTTCTGGTACAAATCACATGGCAGAGGATGATGATGACACAAATAAAAAATACACCAAGGCCGATGACGATGACGATGATCATGATGGTGATGATGCTTATGAGGCAGTTGTTCGTAGTAGCTAGTGACATTCATGATCATATAGACCGCATCATGGATCATTGTTGATATATCATTATGATGCCTCTTTTCATGGTTACTATCATATGTATCATTTTTATAGCCTATAATACCATATTATTGAGTTGTATCATTTTGACAGGTATCATTTTGACTTCTATCATTTGGACATGTACACCATTTTGACTTGTATCATTTTGAGCTATATAATTTATCATTTGTACATGTATCATTTTGACTTATGTCGACTGTTGTACATGTATCATTTTGACATGTTATTAATCTAGTGGCATATTTGACTCACTTGGTTTAATCACTTATATATATTTGACTCACTTGTTTTAATTATAAATGACGATCATGTTATAATAATTATCTTGTTATTTAATCATATGAGTTATTTAAGAGGCATGATATATTTGACTAATTAAATTGAAATAAAACATATTAAATTAATAAATGGAAGCAAAACAAGAGGAATTTTTAGAAGAAAAAAAGGAATCAACAATGGAAGCCAAACTAGAAGAAAACTAGAAGCAATCTTCGAAGCAAAACTTGGCATTATCTAGGAAGCAAAAATAGAAGCAATTCAGGTAGCAAACAAAGAAGTAATAATGGAAGCAATTTTACAAGCAAAAGAAGATGCAATAATAGAAGCCATATTAGAAGCAACAAAAGACACAAAAATGGAAGCAAAGCTAGATGCAAAAACCAATGTTATATCGGAAGCAAAATTGGAAGAAAAATTGGAAGTAAAATCATAAGCAAAACTGGAAGCAAACCTGGAAGAAAAACTGGAAACAAAAAAGGAAGAAAAATCATAAGCAAACCTGGAAGAAAAACTAGAAGAAAACATGGAAGCAACACAAGAAGCAAAACCATAAGCAAAATCGGAAGCCAAACTAGAAGCAACAAAAGTCGGCGCTAAACCTGGTGCTAAATTTGGTGCTAAATCTGATGCTAAATCTGATGCCGAAGTGAACATACCATTTTGCACCGAGTTTTGTGCCAACACAAGTGCCCAATTCATGAACTCAATTGCACTAAAATCTAGCGCTATTTTATGCGCTAATTGCCTGTTTTGTTGTAGTGGAAGGACTAGGCCATTACATTGTGGATGTAGGATGGATGCATTGATGATGTTTTTTGTTGGCTGTCATGATACCAGGTTAGTGCGAAGAGAAGATAGAAGAAATAAGATGAAAGATTTGACCAATGATTTTGATGAATGATTCAAAAGATCCAACAAGTCTATGATCCATTGAGACTTATTAGAGATGGTGATGAGAGATGCATGATGATGATGATTTGCTCATATCTTGGGATTGAGATTTTTTGTCATTCCTTATTGTTTGATATAACACATAGACACGATGCATCATGGTATGGATAACTAGGATGGCGTTGTATCTAGTATGATGGAATTTGACTATGCAAATAGATATGATAGTTCTTGTTCACATCTTGACTTACAAAAACCTCTTCGGAATGTAAGGTAGAAGCTTAGAATATCTCAAACCAAAGAATACAAAATAGTCAACAATCTAATCCAAACAACCTCCCTATAGACAACTAAGCAAATATATATAGCTAAGGTGATGTCTAATATTGATGTCCATTGCAGGAAGGATATATCCTAGGACATGTTGATCAAGTGTTTTGATTAGGATGAGGTGTGTGATAAGTTGTTTATAAAAACTTCACTGACTTGTTTACCTATGATCTAGACTTTAGATTTTGACACTTATGTTTTCACTTTACGACTTGTGATACCTACTTTCTACTTGCTTTGCCAAAGGTTGAAGGGGATGATCAATTTATTTTGGATGAAGGTTTATTGCGGGTGAAAGCGAAATGGGATGGATGGTTTTTGATTTTTTGGAATATGTCAATGTTTTTGGTATTTTGAAAATGTTTTGAGGTTTTTTTTAGTATTTTTGAAATTTTATGTGAATGCTTTTGGTTTTCGATTATTTGAGGCTATTTAGGGTTTTTTCAAGTTTTCAAATGTTTAGGATTTTCTAAATTTCAAGTGTTTAGGGATTTTTCCAATATTTTGCAAATGTTTAGGGATTTTCTATGTTTTCTGACCAATAACCTAACCTAAAAGAGTATCTTAAGGGCCTTAGGGGTTCATAAAAGATTAGCATTGCCTAAATTATACATGCAAAGACCATGTAGTTTGACTGACTCGACTTATTAAAGATGAGATATGAATAGTTTATGGATTGCCAGTTTATTATTACATAATTCTAAAGGACTGACCTATGGTGTATCAGGAGCACATCAATGATGGCCTTGCCTACATTCAAGATCAGAGACCCATAGTTCAACAACGTATTATTTTTAGATTTTTGATGTTTTAACCTTTTTAGGGATTTTGATGTGTTTTGGATTTTATGATGAATGTTTTTGGGATTTTCAATGAGATTTCCAATAACCTTAAGATATAAAAGAACTCAATTTGATCAAGAATGAATTTCCTCCAGCGTGATGTAATAGAATACCTTGATATAAGTAGGACAAACTAACCTTTGGAATATGCCAAGTAGTACTAAAGGGGACACAATACTTCACAAGATCAAGCTATGATATGGACGTGGATGGGCGATGGAATAAATAGGATGAATGCTGCAATGGATGGATGCAATGGCAAGGATGATAGGATAAAGAGCCAAAGGTATATGGAGGTGCTTTATTTATGCAAGGCACCTATTTTCTAGGTTTTCACCAAGGTACTTTCCCAAAGTGCCACTGAAGTGGTTTTCACTAGCAGACGATTGTTTTTCTTTACCTTTTCTAATCCTTTTTCTCATTGTTTTGGATTTTGATCATTTTTTTATTTTTTTGTATTTTCCAGATTTACACCCTTCAAGACTAGGCATAAAACCTTTTAAGATGCAAGCTGTTGATTATTCTTATCAGCTCCCAAATTGATCTGGATTTCTAACCAAGGTCGGGTTGACACCTTCATATTATTCATTGTAGCCTTGATTTGTGGCATTGTTGCCCCAGACTGATGAGGTAGAGGTTTCAGTCTTGGATGGGGGTTAGCATGGGAGGGTATGATCAAGAGAGACATAATTTATGCCTAGGGTATAGTTCTCCTTGCTTCTTTGTACCATGATATGCATGAGGTTGTTTATCGAGAGGGTAGGAGTATCAGAGCAGGGGTGACCTTGTTGCACATATGGGCATATGAGCACATTGCAGTGCTAAGGCCCTTGGTTGTTCTTGCTGATATTCATGAGGATGAGCCCATCGCCTTTCGATATAGGGTGCCAATGACTTTACAACACATAGGCCCCACAATTTTGGCATATTGGCATCATGTCATTGATTTTGAGTGTTCATTTTAAAACCTAATTGAAAGCTAGTGTGGTCTTAAAGCATGAAAATAAAAAGCATCTTAAATGGGTTATAATTTCCTAAAAAGTGTCGAAACACTTTGTTACAATTATACAATTAATAATAAAATTATCCTTCTCTTCAAGTTGGTATCTTCCAAACCTGCAAAACCTATTAGTCTAAAAACTAGAATCAAGAAGTCAGAGACATGTCAGTGATCAGTTAAAGAAAAAAAATTAAAGCACATGTCAAAAAAAATAGGTTCAGTTTTTGCTTGCCAGTAATTTGTGACACTGAAATAAATTGCATCGCTGAAATCCATCAATAACATAACTATATTGGATATGCATCACTATATTAAAAATCAATAGTACTTCTCTGCAGAAAATAGTGACATCATATGTGCTGCCATATCAAGCGCATCGCTAAAAGGAAATTTATTTCGCATTGAAAAACTAGACTAGCATCACTAAATTAAAATGTGGTGATGGAATTAAATAACTATTGCTAGATTAATTATGCGTCGATGAACTAAAATCTTGGTGTGTTGTTGTATAGCGACATGTCATCAAATGTGTCAATTGATAATCAATAGCGTCGCTATACCTGAAAATACAAGGAAAATAAAGATTTGACAAGAAAAACGTTAGATTTGTTACTTCATGCCCTCCTTCTAGTGCCAAAATGTGATCGACGGATTAGTATGGGCCAACTACACTTGATCCATGAGGATACAAATAATATTAATGCTACTAAATGTCAATCCCAATAGAGATCATTCAAATAAACACTAAACTAGGAATCCATTAAAACTAACATGTTAAATAATGAAAGCTTTAAAATGACTACTCTAATCCATTGAAACTTATCCTATTGGGGGAGTGGTGTTGTGTTGATGTGGAACAATGAGCCTTTCCCAATCCCTTGGATAATGGGTTTCTTTCAATCAGTTTTATTCAAGAAACCTAATGAAACCATTGTGAGATGTGTGATGAAACATGATTTAAAGCTAAATGAATATGATGCAAGCTATTTTAACATGATTTATGCTAAAATGATCAAGATGTGTGAATTCAAAGCTAATCTAAATAGATTCTAAGCTAAAAAGGATTGAAACCCTAATTACCAAATAAGCTAAATGAATGCATCTATGTTACCATGGAAGCCATTAATGGAAGCTAAGATAATTAATGCAATTAATTAAGCTAAAGTGATGAAAAAGGTGAGTGTAAATGCAAGTGATTTTAACAACATAAGTTTGATGTTAAAAGATGGATCCATTTGTCTCCAAATAGTGACCTATTTATAAGAGAGCAAATGAGAAATGGAGGGTTGAGATCAAAAAGGTTAATCAATGGTCAAGGATGAAGGAGAGATGAAACATGGATCATGGATGAGAATCAATGATCACATGGATCAGGGAAATAATCAAGGGCCCATATTATTTCAAATAAACACACTCTTAACTTGCCCAAGAAGTTAAGTTAAATTGCACATGAAGTCAAGTAAGTTTGTTAAAAGGAAGAATATTACTTAGAATATCCTCATGGGTGAGGAAAAAATATATTTAGCAAATTAAAACAAAGTTTTAATGTGCAAAAGGGGAAGGAATATTCCTTTTGGAGGAATGTGCAGAGGAAGAATATTCCCTTGCAAGTGGGAGGGAATTAGATTAATGAGGTAATTGATAATTAAACAAAAGTTTAATTATGTAATTAAGGGAAATTAGATGATATTCATTAAATAAAGTGATTTAATGAAAGGGGGGAAAGTGAAATGATATTTAATTAAATAACTTAGGGTTATTTAATTAAATAAGAAGACTTAGGAATTAAAATTAAATAACTTATGTATTTAATTTAATAAGACAAAATGTTAGTATGAAAGGGGGTGAATTAACCCAATTAAATTAATTATATTAATGGATGAAAATGATGCAATTAATTAAATAGCTAGGATAATTTAATCAATTAAGTGAAAAGAGGATGGGTTTTAAGATGAAATGATGTTAGTATACCTAATTTGAGTGCATGATATAATTCAAAACATTTTTAAGTGTTTACAGTCTCTTGCTTATCTTCAGAGACACTTGCCACCTTCTTACACTTGTAATTGGTACTTCTTTGTCTACAATGTGGGCAGTATTTTATAAGGGCTAATTTTTCTTAATTTTTTTTGATATGAAGGGTGTCTAATTATGTAGCTAGATGGTTGATGAAATAATCCTTCATATTTGACAAAATATTGCTTAGCTCCACCCTTGAGACTGCAGTGGTTGATTTGTTGGTGGAAGATGTCCTATCTCCTCTAACCCTTTTGGTGAAAGACCTTGAATAGTTCCTACATGCCTTGTAGATTTCCTCAAATGAATCCTGTGAGATGTATTCTACCCCAATGAGGTTAAGTGCATCCATGGAATCCTCATTAAATCCTCTATGATTATCAACTTTAGGGATTCATTAGAGAGTCTATTTTGGTGGGATTTCTTAAGGTAGAACTAAAACCTTTCCACATAGTCTTCCAAGGATTCATCTTCCTTTTGTGACATCCTAAATATGTCACCCCTATTTCTATCTATGCTTATGTAGTAATCCTGGTATTTTTCTAGGAATTTTGCCTTCATTGTGTTCTAATTAGGAACAACATCTCCTCCCAAACCCATGATCCATATTAGAGTAGCATCCTTCAATTTTTTTGGAAATAATTTGATCTTGTGTACATCTGTGGCATAGTCATAACTTCTGCATGGCACATCCAACTCAAAAAGGAAGGTTTCTGGATCCTCTACGACCAACCCATAGAAGAAAAGTAGTGTTGAAGGAGGTATATTCTTCAAATTAGTAGCTCTCTCCTAATTTTAAATGGGAAACTAAAATGTAACATGCTTTGGTGAATCCTCAACTTCTGGGTCAACCATGATGTTGATGTGTATGTTGGAAGTCTCCTCTATTTCTGGTGTAGGTACTGATGTCAGGGATGATTCTTCTTCAAGAATACCCTCGTTTTGTTCACTGTGTTCACCAGTATCCTATAATGCTTCATGTGCTGAAGGGAGAAATCTTCGCCGAGCATCTCATTTCCTTTGCATACAATGATTATGACTCTTTGGATTAGGGTTTCCTACACATTGTTAGTAAAGCATGTTTGTGTTGATGGCTAAAACCTTACTTACCCTAATGCTAAAAATAAAAACACTAAACTATAAAAGCTTGAAAATACATAGGATAATCTTGAATGTAGCACCATCCCCAACAATAGTGCCAAAAATTTAAGGCCTTTCTAACATATAATGAACTTGGTGTTTGTGAGTAGACACACAATTTAGAGGATGGGTTCCTAACTAGATAACTCACCAAACTTTCACAAAAGGATTCATTTAATTATCAACCAGGGCTTGTAAGCTTTTGACAATGCTGACACTATATGTGCATTCAAGGATCCTACTATGCCCTTTATCGATGAAACCTAGGTGGTCACACATGTATTGAAAATGGTAAAAGCTAGAAAAGGAAATAAAGCATGAAATTGCTAAACATGGGAACTAACATAAATCTACTACTTATGATGTGGGTACGTACTGTCTAATACTGTAACTACTAACTATTAAATATGAACTTGCAATTAATTAATACTTCTACCTTCTAACTCCTAACTTTTGATCTCTAACTTCCTCCAGAGAATAAATCAATGTAACTTATGTGATAGAATATCTCTCATGAAATCCACATGCATATAATTGGAAACTTATCTTAAATAAATTTAGTAATGTAGCATCTAATCTAGTAACAAAAATAAGGTGGTTTGGAAATACCTCTAGTGGATCTTGCTTGAGTTGTTGCACCTAAAGAAGATATCAAATATGCACTACTGATCAACAATTCATGACAGTGAACTAAACTCCTTTATTGCATAAAAAATGAACTTCTTACGGTCTGAAAATAATCTCTAAAATATTTCTCATTCAATAGTACATATCTATTGCAACTTAATAAAAAAAAACTAACAAAAATTACTATTAACTGGTAAAAATAATTATATCGTTACTACCGCTAGATATGCTCCTCAACCACAAATCCCAATATATAGGCTTGGGAGGAGTCCTATTCATCAAGGAATAAAAAAATCATTAATGCATACATCCACTCTCCCTCAAGGATAGGAAGAGGACAAGTCTTTGAAACAAAAAATCATAAATATGAAATAGAAGAAGGAAAATCAAACTAGGAATTTGCCCCTAACAGGTAACTGCCATGATAGGAACATGTTTCTTGGAAACTGTTACTCCTAATTGGAACAAACTTCTTTTTTAATTGTCTTATTGGTGGATAAAAGTGTATTTTTGATGACTCATGGCTGATTATTCAATAGCCACCTTTGCTTCCCTTTGGAACTGTTGTTCTCCAATTCTTTTGGCTCTCCCTTGCAACCGTCCTCAATCCTTTTATGCGTGCTAGAAATCTAGTTGCTATGGGATACAATATTCTTGGTTATAAGATGTTAGTTTTTCTACCAAGGCATTCACATCTTTATCAATTTCAATTAAACTATAAAAATATACTAAATCCTATGAACATTCATACATCCATACAAGCATCTATCAATATATCATATTTATATTTCCACATATTTAGGTCTATCAAAGTGCATAATAGGAATATGAAATATGTATGAAGTCTTGGAAATGTTTGTGAAACTTATCAAATGAAATGATAAAAGCATAACTAATGAAGGAAAAAACTAGCCATTATCTAGACCCATCAGTAGGCCCTAGGAGAAGATGGAGTTGAAGATGTCAATCATGACTAGCATCATTGCCAATATTTTTGAGGATTTTAATGAGGGTTTTAATAGATATACTAAATTAAACTTTACTTTTGGGTAATAAGTGTAGAACATTTGTGTTTGATGTGAAAATTTTCACAAAGGTTGTGTACTTCATGATTTTAAAAGGATTTACCATTATATGTGATGATGGAATGGATAACATAATTATATATGATGTGGTTGAGGATTAATTTGGATATATTTTGACCAATAACATAAGTAAGAGGAATTACTCCCACCCACTTAATAAAGTATTGAATTATAATGATAATTTATTTATGGACATTAGAGGTAGAGGGGTTTATTTTTCTAATGAGATCAAGCCCCCATATGAAAAAATCCATGGATTTGTGATGGGTTGAAATTCTTGAGAGGGTGCATGAAATAGATCTCCATGTTTTAGACATGCTGTATATATTTTGAGATGCTAACATGCATCATGTTACATGATGGGAAAATAATACCTATTCTTAACATTTCTTAGCTTGGACTATACCACCACTGCACACTCTGCATCTACCATCATGAAATTCTTTGATATCTAGGTGTGCTTACTCTTTTTCAAAATATTGTGACAAGGTGCTATCATTACCTCTATGGTACAATGTGTTTCCAAGGAGGATGAAATCATATATGTATGTTTTTGAAAATTTAAACAACATTTATGGGGCGTTGTACCCCTCACAACGAGCCACTAGGGCCAAAAAAGGACAAGACTAAAACATAAAACATTAATAGAAAAAAAAAACCAGAGACAACCCAAAGACAACACACAAATAGTCGAAAAACAGCCGACAGACCAGCAACAGGAGCAGCTAACTGGCATCATCCTAGTTCTTAATCAGGAGGTCGACCGCCTCATCACCCACCCACTCTTTGTTTTCCTGGCTATTATTCCCCTCCAATTCCTTTTATGACATTTTGACAGCACACTAGTAACAAAGTAGCTCAATTTCATTGTGAAGTGAGTCAAGCCCCTAAATCTTTTGTCTAGGGTGTTTAATCTCTTTGCCACCATGTCCGAATCATCCCCAACATCCCTAGTCTTCTGAATCCCACTAGGCTCATTCACCAGTGGAGAGTGCGAGTCAGAGCCATGGCCAGGAATCTTGCTGTCCATCGGAGTAGGCAGGGGCCTCTCCCCCATATCTTCAATCTCATCATTAGACTCTTCCTCCTTGTAACCCATGCTGTCTGACTGCTCCACCTCCGAGTCCTCAATAATTAATCTCTTTTTGTTGTTCTCTGCCAACCTCCCTGATCTCCTCCTAACACTTTCCCCACTAGTTAGCTCTGTGATCCCCACAACCGTATCCCCTCTGGAATCTTTCCCAACCACATTCTTTCCCTTGCCATCCTTAACAGTTGCAGCCTACATGCATTTCTCCTTACCTTTTCTTAGCTTAGTGACATTATCAGTTGTGCCAGCCTGAGTGGCCTTTAGCTCATAGAGCCCTTCCGCCGCACTGGCATGAGCCATACCTAACCCACCCTTAAGCTTTTTGGTGGTCAAATTGGTTTTGACACTCCCCACATTGTCAGTAAAAGGCATCCGAGGAGGGCTCTTGGACTCGACCGGGGAGATATGAATCGAAGAGATGGGTTCAATGTTCTCAAAATGAATAGTGATGGCTTTAGGTGGGCAGAGAGCAAGATGGAAGTGGTACAGGTGGAGGATAAGCCCCTGATGGAGCGGGAGTGGTGGGAGATCACAAGGATTATGATAGGCCACCACATTACATTTGTCCACCGAGCTTTCTAGGTCCATAAGAAGGAAAAACGGAAAGCTAAGGAGCATTTTATGTCTAAGATGGTTAAGCAGAGGGAAATGATAGAAGAAACAAGTTTTGTACCTACCTTCCAGCATCATATATTTCATCAGTGCCATGCAGACCATGTCCCATAGCTTAGGGAGCTCCAACTCTTTCAAACCCCGCATGATTCCTGACTGGAGTCTCCTCACCTCTAAAGAACGCCTTAAGGCTCTCGTGGTCTAGCTTTTTGGTGTGTTTAGGATATTTTTTCCCCTTGTACCTCAAACCCGTAGCCTGCACAATGACATCCTCGCTAACTTCAAATGAAATCCCCCCAATGGAAACCCTTCTGTCCTTCCAAGAACTAAAAAATTGTCCCAAAAGAATAGGATCATGGCCGACCAGTCGTTCCATAAGCGGGGCAATTCCTCCCTCCACGCAGATGTGCCAAACCAGAGGGTTGTTTCAGAATTCATCACAACTATCTGGCTCCATCCGAATGCGATCTCCACCCATTCTGTTAGCCTGCTCAAGGAAATCACATAAATGCAAAAAACACCAAAGACAATCGTTGCGAACAAATATCACAAAAGGATGTTTAATGCAGGGCTTACGACGATTAATCCCCTCATACCATTTACACATGCGGAGGGGAAATATGCTACAGTGAGAAAATACACAACAATTAATGATTTTTTTATAACAGTGGAGGAGGTAGAAGTTGGCGGATAAGTAGGAAAGGCACGACATCCCATGCAGGTAGACCAGTAAGCTAAAATTAGTAACCCACCATAAAAAGCCAAAGGAACCTCCAGCTAAATTAGTCAGCTCGAAGCCTCTAGAATACAACCAATACTCATCATAGATGGTCCCATCATTACTAACACACTCACTTCTCCAAATGTAATTAGAAGATAAAACAAGTAACCCCATTCCCCAAAACATGACACACAGTACCGTCATACACCCGAGAAGAAAACACGGCCTTCCAAATAACCTACATCACGTCACCAAATCTAAGCTTGATCACATCACTTAAGTTCCCTCCCTACCACCTCATCATTATTTTATAAGCTATACCCATTCTCCAATCCCAAAGAATCAACACATGGATGCTCTTTCCCCTACTCCACACCCGCTCATCTTTACCCATAGCACTCCACCTGTCCTCCATACCAATATTGGCATTTATCCACCAGCACACCCAAATTAACCAGTGGACCCCCCAGTCAACTCTCGTCATCCAAAAGGTGCAAGTCATTATTAACCATGGAAGCCCTTTCTCGCTCTATCAAAGCTTGAATGTTTGGTGGCAGTCTTTCCTTTTTCCTCCAACATCTAGCCAAATCCCAGCCCGAGCCAAGATTTGCCAACACATCCGCCACACTATTTCCTTCTTTGTAAATATGAGTCACTTTTTTGTCTCTTAATTTGGACATAAGGAATCTAGCATCCATCAAAATGTCCTTGGTGTCCCAACCTATGAATCTATCTTTTTCCACAACATCCATCACCACCTTGGAATCTCCCTCAATATGGAGATTAACAATCCCTAGAGAAACATCAATTTTGAGTCCCATGAACAATGCACGAGCCTCAACAACAAGAGCCGACTGAACCCCGATGCCACTAGCGAACCCTGCCACCATATTTCCCATAGAATCTCTTATAATCCCACCTATACTTGCCCTTCTTGGGTTCCCTTTAGCAGCTCCATCAAAATTAATTTTAAACCATCCACAATCTGGGGGCTCCCATTTGGTATTTATCCTAGCTAAAAGTTTCCCATTATCGAAGGCATTAGCATTTAAATCCTGGTGCTATTCCTTAGCCATTTTTATTTCAAAGTCCCTCACCCCTAACTCCGGAAATTTTCCATCAAAGAGGAAGATATTCTCCTCTATGAGCCGAACACCAATCCCAAACACCTCCTTGGGGCTCCGCTCAATATTCCTAAAGACTCGATTATTCCTCTCCTTCCATAAACACCAACCTATGATAGGGGGGTCTGCCTCCAAATTTCACTAACCAGAGGGTGTAAAAAAGGCCCATTCCAACCCATAATAAATGATAAGAGGTCCTTGCTCATAACCCACTGAACCTCAAGTTTCTCAATAGCCATCCCCCAAACTTCAACAACATACTGGTAGTGTAGCAAGAGGTGATTGATAGTTTCTTCCCCCTCTTTGCAGAGAAAACATCTATTGGGAAAGCACAATCCCCAGATTCTCAAATTATCCTGGATCAGAATCCTATTGTGACAGGTCGTCCACCAAAAAAAATTTATTTTAGGGATCATGCGCCGATTCCAAACCCTCCTCCAGTGTTCCTCCATAGAACTATCATTAGTCAGTAGTCTGTAAGCAGATCTAATAGAGAGATCCCCCTGTTTATCTAAAGCCCAAAATAATCCATCCTCTTTGTCATAGGAAGGAAATCTAAAACTAGAGAGTAACACCTGAATAGATCTAGCAAGACGACTAAGGTCCGGCGAGTGGGGGCAGCATAGGGATAGCTCTCTCCAAATCCTAGCACTAGAAGGCCCAGACACATAGTCACTGATATAAATCCCAAAGAATCTCTGAGCATCAATCATCACCCCCCAAAAATCAAAGCAAGCCAAAGGGAAATCTAAGAGCCAAGCATCTTCCCAAAATTTAATTTTGATCCCTTCCCCATTTTCCATTTTATCCATTTTTTTAGCAGACCTTGAATGCTACAAATACTCCTCTAGATAACGGAGCCAAGAGGGTGGGGTTCTGAAAGACAATCAATCAAAGGCCTATTTTGAAGGTACTTAGCAATCAGGATTTTGCACCAGTCCTTGGAGTTCCTTAATTGATCCCACCCAACCTTGGCTATCAACACCCTGTTAGAGGGAGCAATCTTCCTTATTCCAACCCCCCATAAATTTTAACCCGACAAACCTTTTCTCATTTAACCAGAGCAATCTTCTTTTTCTCCTCAGCACCGGCCCAAAAAAAATTCCTTTGAATTCTTTCTAACTTTTCCACTATATACTTAGGCATACTAAAGATAGCTAGAAAGTAAGTGGGGATACCTTGTATGGCCGCAATAAGGAGTTGTAATTTTCCAGCATGACTAAGTAAGGATCCCTTCCACCCAGCCAACTTCCTTTGAATCCTCTCCAAAATAGAGTTCCAAAACTCCGGTTGAACCTCCTTGACCGTAAGTGGAAGCCCCAAATAAACCGATGGGAGAGAATCACTGACAGATCCGAGAATCCTAGTCACCCTGTTTTCCAAAATAGGAGAGCAATTAAAGAAGTAAATCTTACTCTTGTTGTAGTTGATGCACTGCCCAGAGTAGGAGGCATAGTTGTTAAGACAAGCTTTCCATTCCTAGCTTCCACCATAGAGGTCTTCCCAAATAGAAAAGTATCATTCACAAATTGTTGCACAACAATCGGACATAGGGAGGTAGCCGCTCTAACACCAGATATGGAGCCCTCTGATAGCAGACTAGTAAAATTCCTACTAAACACATCGGCAACCATAATAAAGAGGTAGGGGGAGAGAGGGTCTCCCTGCCTGAGCCCCCTACCATTAAAGAAGAAACCGCAGGGGGATCCATCAACTAGAACCAAGAACTTAACAGTTCTAACACACTCCATAATGAGCTCAATGACCAAACTGTTAAAGCCAAACTTAGCTAGGACCTTTGGAATGAATTCCCATAGAACCTTGTCATAGGCTTTGGATATATCAAGTTTAAGCACCATTCCTGCATTATTACATCTATCCATAGAGTGGAATAGTTCATGGGTAGTCAAAGTAGCATCAAGAATATGCCATCCCGGGACAAACCCCTTTTGAGTGTGGCTAATAATTTTATCAAGAAGAGGTTTGAGACGGTTAACAAGAATCTTAGAAATGATCTTATAGATGGTGTTACATAGACTAATAGGCCAAAAGTCAGACATTGAAAGTGGCTCGCTAACCTTAGGAATAAGGGCGATGAAGTTGTGATTCATTTGTTTAAGAATCTTACCAGATTGAAAAAAGTCCCTAGCTGCAAGCACAAGGTCCCAGCCCACAGTATCCCAAAATATTTGAAAGAACGTAGTAGGAAACCCATCAGGACCAAGAGCTTTGAATGCCCCTATGCTAAAAGTAGCCAGCCAAACCTCTTCCATGGAAACACTCCTAAGAATGCCCAAGTTATCCTCCAGAGAGATGGACGCAGGGAGGTGCCAGAGAATCAAACAATCCAGTGTCGAGTTGGGCACCCCTATAGGGGTTAAGAGAGCCTCCTTGAAATAATTAACCGCACAGGATTTAATAAGAGCTTGATCAGAAATCACCTCCCTAGAGTTGCTTATCAGTTTTGAAATTTGGTTCCTTTTCCGATGTTTGATAGCAAAAACATGAAAAAAAGACGTGTTCCTATCTCCTTCCTTCAGCCATTGGATCCTCGATTTTTGCTTCCAGAATACCTCTTCATTTTTTAGAACTTTTTCCCATTCCATTATGACATCCTTTTCCTGATTATTAATCCATTGACTGGCATCTCCCTCATCCATATTCTTCTGCAAGATCCTTAACCTCCCCTCAAGTTGTTTTTTCCTTTGAAAAACATCTCCAAACACATTCCTATTCCAACCTTTAACCATCAGTTTAATATGTTTGAGTTTATAACATAGTTTGAACATAGGGGACCCTTGCACAGGAATATTCCACCATTCAACAATTTTCTTTTTGAAATCGGGATGGGAGTTCCACATTATTTCAAAACGAAAGGGATAGGGCCCACTAGAAGGATGAATATTAGTGGTCAGCAGGAGAGGGTTATGGTCAGAAACCATCCTAAGAAGAGCAACTAGGTTGGAACCTAAGGTATTGGTCCAATGGGGAGAATAGAGGAAATAGTCAAGCCTAACCTAAATTAGATCAACACCAGCCCTTCTATTGGACCAGGTAAAATGCTGGCCCTGAAGATCAATATCAATTAACCCCAAAGAACACATGAAGTTTTCCAGATCAGTCATGCTGTCAGTGTAATCCAGGAGGCCCCCACTTTTCTCAGAAGGTAACAAGGGAGGGTTGAAATCTCCAGCAACAAGCCACTGACCTCCCTTATTCATATTAATTTTAGACACCATATTTCTCCAAAGGATATTCCTCGAGTTCCTTTGGTTGGGAGCATAAATATTAATTATAGACCAAACTTCTCCACTTACAAAGAGAAAAACCCCAATGCTATTTTTACAATGGAATAATTCTTGACCCTGTAAACAGGAAGGATTCCAAAGCACAACCAACCCTCCTGAAGCTCCCTCAGCATCACTGTGAATAAAAGAAGCATTAGGCCAAATAATGCTAACAACGTTTTCAAAATTAATCATCAACATCTTAGATTCTTGCAGGAGACAAACATCAATCTTATGCTCCACTATATAGTTCTTCAGGGCACGCTATTTGTGTAAACTATTAAGTCCCTGAATATTCCAAGACATAATCCTCATTTCTGACCTTTTTTTGAGGACACCTCTAATGTCCTCTGCTTCCCCAGGGCAATCTCGTTTGTCATTTCACGCGTTCTGGTGGATCTTTGTGAGGGTCTCCCAGGCTTGGAATCCCCTCCCACATTTTCCTTCTTCTTCCTACCCTTCTTCTTAGGCATGGTCCATATCCCTCCCTCTTCAACTTTCTCCAACTTTAAACTTTCCAATTTTTCAGTAGATTCTTCAACCAAGCTGAAACACTCTTCCTTCCAAATTTCACCCTCTTCAACCGAATCCCCACAGGTCCCCAGAGTAAAAGACAACGGATCAACAACCGAAGAACCAAGGCTAAAGCCCTCATTAGAAGCCCCCATAGGCAAAGCAACGATAGCCAAGGATCTAGGATCCTGAGGCAATGAGACCTCCCGAGATAAGGTTCCCAAAATTGAAGAGCCACTAGGGTTCGAGACAGGGTGAGGAACACCAGGTGAAAGTGAACGCGGAGAAAGCACAGGAGACCGAACCAAATCTGGGGGGGCAATCTTCGAACCACCTGTAGGCCTCGAGGCATCCTCAACCAGAATCTTGGGATCGGACACATCCATAACCTCCCTACTGACTGACGATTTATAGTAAGTGATAAGGTGCCCAGCTTTGGCACACCTTTGACAATAAACCACTACATTTTCATAACAAACAGGTTGGACCCAGTTTCCCAACTTGGAACAAAGCTTGATAGAGTTAGGAAGAACTTTATCTACACAAATATTGATGCAGAATCGAGCAAAGACTAACCTTGATTTCGATTTAGTGACAGCATCTGAAGTAACAAACTGACCCAAAGAATCACCAACAGCCTTGAAAATGGCCTCATCCCAAAACTCAAGAGGTAAGCCCAACAGTTGCACCCAAATAGGAGCTGACATGTTAAGGTCTATAGTAGGATCAAACCCAGGCTTCCACCTACAAAAATCCAGGCTGTGCTTCCCATAAACCCATGGGCCCGACGACAGGGTATGCACCAAGTCATCAGCAGCAACAAATCTAAAAAGGAAGAGACCGTTGACCATCGCACGGATCTCCACACTACCCTTAAGCCTCCATTTCACGGCCACCCAATTTCTAACCATATCCACTATAGGACGATAGGAGATTAATCTCCCCACCACCACATTCTCCATGGAGGAAAGGATCCTATCACTAACCGTGTCAGGAATTTCAAACACAACATCAGAAAACGTGACCGACTCAGGGGGGCCGAAAATGAGGAGGCTAGATTCCCACTAGTCAGAACATTCTTCCAAATGACAGCCAAAGGAAGCTCAACTGCCAGCACAAAAGAGATGTCTGGAGCCACCGCATCCCTCAAAATGCCCGCAGGAGAAAGCACAGATCCCATAGAGGGGGTACCCACCAGACACATCCCCAAAGGAGGAGAGCATGGGTCGGGGGGGGGGAGGGGTAGGAGGGGACCCTTGGGTACCCCCACGACAGAGTCCACCATGCGAGCAAAAATTCAAATCTTCAAACGAGTGGGAACGGGAGCCGGGAGCGGGATCAACAATTAAATACTTTCATATATGTATGTTGGATAAAGGATTTTTTCTAGTTAAGTGAAAGGTTTGATGGAAGGGTTTGAGTTTGGAGGTAAGTGTGAATGTCCTAATACCACATGGAGTTGGGATTAAAAATTTTACATTATTTTTATTCAATTTTACATATTTTGGATCATGAGTTTCTCAACCAAGAACTAATATTTTAGAGTGTCTAGATGAATTTTAAGGACAGCTAATGGTTTCCATTGCATAAATTCCCCTATTATTCATATGAGGTACTTGCTCAAACTAAATGTGAGTAAAATATTGCTTGAATATTTTAGCTATTCTCTTGTAAGGAATAGTTTTATCATATTTAATTTTATACTCATCATTGATTTATTTCATGATTAGTTGAGAATAACCAAAAATAGACAAGTGATAGATATTGTATTAAATTGTGAGCTTGAGATCTCAAACGATAGCTTCATATTCAATAACATTATTGGTGCAAGGAAACTAAATTTTAAATTCCTTTTGTTTAAGATCACCATATGGTATGAGTAATAAGATACCTTATCTTGAGCCATGAGTGGTGAAGAAACCATAAAATTAGAGCTTCCACTCAAGTGACTCTTTAAGATCTAGAATGTATTTATTCGAGAAGTAGATATCCAATGATTGAGGATCTACCAAGGTACTTCTACCACCTAATTTTCTACTATTATCTCTTGATTAACTATTGATAAAAATACTCAATGTCGAACTTTCTTAGAAACATAACCCACTTAGTCATTATTCCTATTAGAGATGGTTTTTACAAAAGGCACTTAAGAGGGCCAATTTTAGAAATAAGCTTACTTTGATTATTGAGCATGTAGTGATTTAATTTCTATGAAGAAAGAACCACATCCAAACATGAATTTTATAAATATGTATAGTTATATTCATAACCAACTAAGGTTTTTATATATAATAAATATCTATTTCTCTCCCTTGATCATTATGTTGTGCTAGAAGATCTTCTAGAGAAATTTGTGTAGCTAAAATGTGAAGTATCAATGGCTTATTTGGATTGGTGTCATGAGAAATGGCGGGTTGGAAATATATTATTTTATATTAAAGGCGTTTTGGTAGTGTCCATCCTATTGGAAATACATATTTTTATTTAGGAGATTCAAGAATGGTTGGAAATTGTTTACAAGTTCAACATTGAACATGGGTATAAAGCTTTCCTTGAATAATAGGGAGCTATCTAAGATTATATAGTGAAGGAATTTCAATAATTTCTTTGACTTTGGTAGGATCCACTTTTGTACCTAATCTAAAATGATGAAGCTTGATAGCTTACCTAATTTGATTCCAAATACATGCACTTTTTAGGATTGAGGCATAATTTATATTCCCTTATTTTTTAAAATATGTATTACAATATTTTATGATGCTTAGCTCTAGTTTTTTACTTACATAATAAATAATCCATATAATCTTCCACAATATCATGAATCATGTTATAAAATATAACTATCATGGATTTTGATAGGTTGCCTCGATATTCTTCAAATCAAAAGGCATGACTCAAAAGAAGAATGTGACCCAAGGAATGATAAAAGTTATTTTATCTTAATTTTTAGATGTAATTTAAATTTTATTATAGTCAAAAAATCTATTGATGAGTGAAAATATTTCATACCATATAGTGAGATCAACAATCATGTCAGCAAAAAGAAACTGTTTGATGAAGAAAAGAAAGGGAAAGCAGATAATGTATAGCGATACAAAGGGTCTTAGCTCTCAGACTAGAGGCAACAAAAATAAATCATATGATGAAGAAAAGAAAGAGTTGTTAGGCCTTGCAACTTTGCACCATAACCTCTACAAATAGGAGTTGGAAGTAGTTGTTACATTGAATAAGATGAAGTAGAAGCCTTTTATTTTCTTGTTTTTAGCTATTTTTCCTCTTTTCATTGGTTGTTGTTTGGCTATGCTTGTTAATTTATTAGCATTATGTATGTACGGTTTTAGGTCCCTTCAAAACTTGTTTTACCCTTTAATAATAAAAAAATCATGTCAATATTAGGCAAGGGAAGATTATCCTTTAGATTTTAGTTATTAAGGTTCCTAAAATATGTGCATGCATAGATTCCTTTGGGAATTTTTTTGACAAGGACAATATTTGAGATCCAGTTAGAATAGTCAATGAGACAAATGAATCTAAATTCTAGAAGTTTTTTTAATTATTATTTAACCAAGAGAATAATCTTGGGATGCATCTTTATTAACTTATACTTCATACATTTAGTATATAGATTTCAACAAGATGATGTACTACTAGTGATGGATCTAATCTAGGTATGCCATCATATGAGTAGCTGAATACATCTATGAATATTTTAAGTATGTAAATAATGGTTTTTTTTCTACATGATGTAGATTTATAGCTATTTGGATGATTATTTTATCTTCTTTTCTATCAAGATTAATTTCTAAAACTTCTTTAACCATGATGCGAGCTCATCTTGCAAGTGCATAGGTGCAAAGGTAAGGTTTATATCTTTGTCCATTATCACCACAAATGTTTTACACCAATGGAAACATCTTCATTTTATTTATTTTAAATTTTCTCTTCATTTTTCTTTTTGCTTGCTTTGATTTTTTACGTTTTTTTAACTAAGGAATTTTTCTTGTTCCCCAAAGTATGTATATGTATCTAAATTAATCTCAAATCCTATATTGTGATCCCCTAAAATGTTTTATCTTTAATTTACATCAATTCTTCAAGGGATTGCTCATTTTCAAATATGTCCAATGATATGGGTTCTTGTTGGTCCCGATCGATAAGTTTGGGGTATTTAAGATCCAAGTGGATGATATTAAGGGTGGTGTCATAAATAAGATATTTACAACAAGGTCTTCATAAGGGTTATGGATGAAATTTCTTTCAATGTGTTTGATATCCCAAGAAAAATTCTTAACACATTGCTCGTGTAATACAAAATTCAAGAACACATTGCTCATGAAGTCCAAGGACTTTTATTTTGTAGTTCATATTTTTGATATTCTATTGGCTATATGCTATTCTATATTTTAAAATAGGATAAAAATTTATCTTTCTCATAAATCTAGGATACTTTTTGATCTTCTATATTTTCATTTATTATGAACCCATGTTCTACGAAGTTAGTTGATCCATACTAAATTGAGATCTTTTCATACTTTAGATTGATGCTAGGATTTCCAAAAGATCAAGGAGAGAGGGATTTTTCCTATGTGAAAGGCATCTCGAATCTCATATCCTTCACAAATTTTTAACAATATTGATGTGGGATTTAGGATGTGATTTTTTAGAGGTGGATGTTAGCTTGGTAGGACCTATGTGAGAGAGGATTACTTTGGTTTAGTGTTTAGAGTGAAATTGTTAATGGGCCAATAGTTTACATATTGATAGTGGACTTCCAAAAATTTACAACATTAGAAAGATTAGGGGTTGGCAAGAAATGTTGCTTCTATTCCTAGGTGTGAAAATTTGATGATTGATGGAAGGTGTGGGGTATGGATTGCATTGTATTGATCTATGGATGAACCAAGAGGACATTGTCAAGAAGATCAATATTGATGATATGTAACAAGGTTTATTAAATGATAGACCCCACTTCAATCGGTAGATGTATTGTTCTATCCAACTCTTATTTTGAATTGTTATAATATTTGATATTTTATTTGAGGATTTGAGGCATTTTCTAAGTACCCAAGGTATCAAATCAAATTTAAAGTGTAAATATTTAAACCAAATCCATTATCCACAAGCACCCTTTTGACTTTATATTTGATAAAAAAATATTTCAATATATATAGGGAGGTTATGGGATGGACCTATGAGAGATGTATCACTTTGGATAAATTTAAGATGGTGATTTGAGGATAGATGTCTCTCAAAATCTTTGAACTATGATAGGTAAATGCTATTTGGGACTTTTAAATCTTTTATGACTTTATACAATACATCCTTATGAATATTGGATGTTTTTAAAAGCTCCATGATTGATATTTGTGTTGAAGTTTTCTCCAATTAATTGATGTTGTAATGTCCCTTGAGAGTAGGTAGAAGAGGCCTTTGGATAATTATTTTTTTATCACGTGGTAATAGCACAAGTAGGATATTTTAAATTAAGTGTGGCTATTTAATTTTTGGAATGATGGATACAACGACATACTTTATTTTTATTGTGTCTATTTAATTTTTGGAATGATAGATATGACCTAATACAACATCATATGTGTAGATACCGAAAATTGGTCTAGGCCTGCGAGTACACATTTCGACATAATTTTCTATAGTCCATTGTCTTGATTAAATAATGTTTATTATTTAATTAACCTTTCTAACACATATTTCCTCTATTAATTAAATACCCCTTTTTAATTAATTCATTAATTCATAAATGACCTTTATTCAACTTGGATAATTAAATAAATCATATTTGTTTAATTATGTCCCTAACTAATTAATTCTTCCCCCTTTATCTATCAATTAAATAATTTATTATTTAATTACCCCTTTATCATACTTTTCCAATGATAATTAAATATATTTATTTAATTATTCATTTAACCCCTTTATCTATAATTAAATATTTATTATTTAATTATTTATATTATCTTTTCAAACAGTCAAATTAAATAAATTACTTTATTTATTTAATTAAAGTCTCTTACTTTCGAATGCTGAATTAAATTAACATTTAATTCATATTTAATTATTTATGTCACATTCCTCTATCATTCGGTTATCCAAGTCATTCACTCACCTTCTGACTCAAGTACTATTTTTAGTTCTCCAGTTATCTTCGGATTCAACACCAGTTTATCTTTGCGAGAAGACTCTCCGTCACAACTAGTCAATTAACTAGTTCTAACTCCTATTTGCATTCAAATGCATTAGTATTTGAGTTCCAACTTTGGCTTTTGCATACAAAGTCTATTTCTTCTATTTTTGGAGATTAAGATCATGAACTCGTGTTCTAACTCACGTTCTAACTTAGTCTCTATATTCAGTCTTTCCTGAACTCGTGTTCTAACTCACGTTCTATCTGAGACAGAACTCACATCGCATGACATTCATCAATCTCATGCATCAATCTCTCTTTCAATCTGAATCGATCGTTCAAAAACCCAAAATCTATAAAATGGCCTATCATTATCATTATTCCTCCTCCCGAAATCATTACTCCCGAAATCATACACTTTTGAGAAGAGAATATTCTTCGATATTTTGCTTAGACACTCGATGAAGTTATACTTGCATTCAAATATAGAAATTTGAGGGCAAGAATACTGAAAAGGAAAAATGGAGAAGAACAATCAAGATAATTTGAAGGGGTGAATGCATATTCGGTGAGATCTTTCCATTAAATTGTTTAGTTTTGTTTAGTTTATTTCCTCATTCTTTGTTGTTAGATTTTAGATTATTGCTTAGATTAGTATTAAATTTGTTATTCTAGTTGCAGATTATTCATCACATTCGAAAGATACATCTACATTTTAATCTACTGCTACATTTGGTGAACCCAACGTGAACACCCTTCAAAATCTGCACATATTTTCGTCTTTCCATTTTTCCGTTTTCTATTCTTTTTTGGAGGTTTTTTGTACGGCACACCACATCTGTTCCACGGAACAATGCATATGTATCTACGAGCCACATCTGTGAACAATAGCGATGCATCCGTCATCGAAAACCGCATCCACGAAGTCACGAACTGCATCCACTTGTCAACAAAATTTGTGAACCGCATCCGCCTGTCAACGGTTGAACCGCATCTGTGGCTCCAAAATCCGCATTTTCCTGGTAAAAACTTTTTCACTTTTTTAGTCATTTTCGTACATCGATATTATCAGTTTCGCTTTTTAGGTTGTTTGGATTTTCGCTAATGTTTGTTTCAGTTGTGTCAAGGTGGAATAACATAGTGTTTGCAGGATGAAGCATAGAAGACATTTAAAAACCTAAGACAATTTTCTGCAAGACGAAAGTTGAAGGACAATGAACTACTGATAAATTTGCATGCAGGACCTAATGCCTTTGTGTTAATTTATTTATTTAAACAAGCTTTTGTTTGGTAGATAGATAATCGTTGTGTGGGATTAAAATGAATTTTCTGTTTGATAGATAGAAAATTTTCATTTGGATTAAAAGGAACCATTGTCTTCTTTGTCTGGTGCTTTGCATGCATTTGTAACCCTTACAATTCAGTACACCGAAGTATCCTCTCCCCTTGCACAATCATGCAATCCTGGGTGTAAGAGAAATGGTTACTAACTCTAGAACTTGGGCCTGTCTTGGTGGGAAAAAGTACTCACCCCAAGATGACTCAGACCGGTAGCACGCTAAAGCCAAGCGACTTCCAGCTGATATATTAGAGTCGATTCTTGGGGAAAGCCCATGAATCATGCGCACTATTCTGATGAGATGGACAGAAATGGACTCTCGCTGATGTTGGATAGTGTCCCATGAACGGAATGCCCTTATTAAACACCTTGTTGTAGAGTTACCAAAAGCCTATCTACTTGTTGGTGCAGTAGGGTCGGCCCTGTGAAGCCGTCTTACATTTTTATGATTTATGTGTGGAAATGAAATGTATGCCATGGGAGTTTCATGGATACAGTAGCTTGGCTGCCCCATATAAGTGAGTGTCGTGGAGGGGAGCCGGTGGGGTCAAGCTACTAATCATTCGCCATAAATATGCGTAGCTGGAGAAATCCAAGTAAGAACTCAACAAGTATTGTCCTAAAAGCCTAGGTTGTAAATGTTTTTCGAGTCTTAACAGTCCTTTCATCACAAAACTGAAAATACATTGATTGTTGTGTTTGTTCTCTGCTGTATTTGTCAAAAACTTAATCAAACAAACAAAGTCAGTCAAAAACTTTTAGGAAAATTTCAACTGTCAGAAAAATTGAGTCCCATTTGTCAGTTTAAACGCCGCATCTATATTAGTGAGTCACATCTATTAGGGGAAAAATTGCATGTGTCTATCAAAAAAAGTCATCATTCACACTCTGGATATCACAAGTCGCAACTGTCACATTCTGAGTCACATGTGTGCATGCAAAACCACATCTGTCAGTTTTCGAGTCGCATGTGTATCGATAAACTGCATTTGTCATAGGAAAAACCGCAACTATCAGAAACACCGCATGCACTGTCGAAAACCGCATCTATCAGAATCTGAACCGCAACTGTTAGGTGAACAACATTTCCCTGTCAATAGAAAACATCAAAAATCGTGAGCTCAGTTTGAAACATCATTGTCACTATTTGCTTTAGATTCTTAAGATCAATCTTGGATTAGAAACTGGTAAATTTTGCTCAAAACCTTGCATCATTAGGTGTCATATACGTCTTAGTCACAATAAACATCTTAGTCATAGTCATCCTAAGTTGCATGCATATAGATATTCCCTAGGAAATTACATATCACAGAATAGATAACTTTCCTCATCATTGGAAACGTTCATGTGTCGGTTTGACACAATTATTGAACCTTGTCACTTTAGTCTCATCTAGTGGAACTTTTCAGCTCAACAGTCTAGTTTGAAAAATTCACCTTGTCAATTGTCCTTGTCATACAATCAGGTTCCTTGGTCAAAAACAAATCTTTGCATGCATTTATCCCATAGGTGGTAGGTTATACCGTCTTAGACTCATTTATCGTCATAAGTCTACTCGCATTTTTGCATATTGTCCGTCCTATCATACGTCATTTTAGTATACGTCTTTTTAGAAACCATCTTAGCCACGTCATTTATTGTCAAAAAAATCCAAAAACATAGACATAGGTCATATCAATTTTTAGGCATAGTCTGCATTACCCATTTTGAGCAACTTTTTCATGGTCGAAACAAGGTCCAAAAAGAAACACAAAGCAATGACAGACCCCAATGAATTCATCAATCCGTTTGGAAACCAACCATCGGGAAGTAAAAGATCACACAAGACTTTGCTTTAAAAACATGTCACTAGAGACACACATGGTCAAATTTACATAGAAGACATAGACGCAGCAATACAAGATCTTGAATTTTCATCCTTTATGGATGAATGTTTGGCAAATGATCCCCAACAATATCTAGCAAAGTTGCTAGCAGAAGGTGCCAAACTACCCATAGGATTTGATATTCGTACTTTGCAAACATAGTCAACTCAACCATCCCAAACTGCAACATCAACATTCTCTATTCCCCAAATTACCGCAGTGATACCAACTGGTATACCAACTCAAACATTGTCAATTGTAAACACAACCCCCTTCAACATAACACAAGGTTTACAATTTACAGCGGGGGCAACTTCCTCCAACCCCTTTGGCACCAACACGACTGGTAAGAGAACCAAAGTTGGCAGAAATATACCTATACCAAACCAAATCATTAAGACAGGAAGCATTCCTATACCAAATCAGACAATTCAAACAGGAAGCATTCCTATACCAACTTAGACCATTCAGACAGGGAATATCCCTATACTGAATCAAAATATTTTGACAGGATATATTCCCTCGCCCAATCACAACCCGTCACAGAACATGGCATATCAAAACACCTACATTGATCCAAATATCACAAACACCATGTCCTTGACACAAGTCGATGTCCTTCAAAACCAAATGCAAACTCTTCAACAACAGATGGACAACATGTCTATGTCAGGAAAACGAACTATCTCAGCGCAAGATCTATGTCCATGTCCCTTTGACAAAGTGCTTTACATGAAACCTTTCCCCCATGGATACATTATATCGATTTTGCCTAAGTATAATGGGAGAAAGAATCCTTTAGAACACATTAGAGAGTTCTCAACATCATGCATGGACATATCGTATGACCCCACATACTTGATGAGACTATTTCCACGAACCCTTGTCGGGATAGGACTGGAATGGTTCTCTAAATTACCATATGGTATACGATCTTGGGGAAAATTAGCTGAAAAGTTTGTCAAAAATTTCACCTTTAACATAGACAATGAGGTAACAATGGCAACCTTGTGCCACACGACACAAGAAGATGGAAAAAATTTCACCACTTTCTTCCAGAGATGGCAAAGTCTAGCTAGTAGATGTCTAGTTGAAATACCCGAAAAACAAAAGGTCACAATATTCCTAGAGAACATCAACCCCAAATTGCAAAGTGACTTAAGGGTACACTATTGTACTTCATTCTCAGACTTGGTACAAAAGGGCATCCTCCTTGAGAAAGGCCTTATAGAGAAAGGAGAAATGAAAGTACCAGGCAAAAATCCGGTTGTCCAACATCAGAACGTGCCAAATGATAGAAACAAATTCTGGTCTAGAAACAAGAATGTTACAAATGACGGCATTGTTGATGCTAAACACATACATACAGGACCAGTTATCACACTTAGAGGTTATAATCCCAATCAAGACATGATGAATAGTCCAGATCAAACAACTAACTATGTCCAAAATTCACAACAACAAAGACCGCAATAGAGGAGATTTCCTACACATGAATTTCCACCTTTGGGACAACCAATCAAGACTATTTTCAAAGAATTGATTAAGCATAATCTCATCAAACCTTTGGAACCAAGAGAGTATGATCTTGGACAGTTCAAACCTTCATGGTGGGACGATAACTCTTTTTGTGACTATCATCGGATGAAAGGACACAACCTCCAACAATGTCGCCAACTCAAGAATATTAGACAAGACTTTGTTGAAAATGGAACCATAGAGGTTGGTGGGAAGAAAAAAACTAAGAACAGTGATCATAAGGTCTTCACGGACCCGTTACATGACCACACAAAAGGAAAAGCCTCCAGTTCGGGACCCAAAATAATCCATCGGCCAATTATAGCAATACCAAGTATGACTATGGTAAAGGAAAGATCATAAATCACCTCTGAGCCGCAAACGAGAATGTCACTACCTTCACCATTAAGAAGCATCCGAAATGTAATGTGAACACACGTAGAACTAAGATTACTATTTCTGGTCCTTCTTCTAAGCTATCTACCCAAGCTTCCAAGTTTAAGTACAACCTTCTTGATCAATTGAGTAAAACCCCCACGCAAATATCTATCTTAGAATTGTTGACTTTGTCACCTGGGCATCGAGCCATTCTTGACAAAGCTCTACAGAAAACAACTGTTCCTATAGATTTAGATGTCAATCATTTCAAAGAAATGGTGGGATATTTGACCAACTCGCATCATGCCACATTTTCCCAACAGGATTACTCAACTGAAAAGTCTGATCATAATGACCCCTTACATCTTGAAGTCTTAGTCCATCAAAACAAAGTCCGATGAGTCTTGGTAGACGGAGGATCAGGTTTGAACCTGTGTACCCTTAAATTGGTTAAGGCATTAGGATTCTCAGAAGACTGTATAGATACCTCTAAGATTATAGTCATCAAGGCTTATTATAATGAGGAAAGATCGTCCAAAGGAGTTGTCACACTCCCTATCAGAATTGGCCCAGCAATCATGAACACCAGCTTCCAAGTCTTGGATCTCACCCTTCCATACAACTTGTTGTTAGGTAGACCTTGGATACACGCAATGAAATTTGTACCTTCAACATATCACCAATGTCTCAAGTTCCCATATAATGGCACAAAGATCACCATTGATGGTGATCCAAATCCTTTTTAGTATTGTACAAGCTTAAGGGAAATTCCACAACGACAAGTACCAGTTAACCAAGAAGCTTCATCATCCACTTTATCCCAATACATTGACCCCTCACGTCTCACTAAGTCCATTTCATTCAAACCACCATCATCCACTCCTAAAATCGAGATCCAAGACAAGGGTTGTGGTGAATATAATATAAAGGCATCATACTGTGTCAGTCAACTGATTCCACCTAAGGCATATGGTCTAGCCATGGCAGATAGAAGATAGTCAGTTGTCACATTTCATGTTCCCCCTACAATGACATTCACAAAATGGGGAGAGTTAAGTGAAGAAATTGTGGATCAAGGTGATTCCTAGTTGTATCAAGAAGAACATGAATACCCCTCCTCGTCTATTCAAATAGCTAATGACTAGTATGGAAAAGGATTTAAGATAATGCAAAATGAAGGCTATGACGGGCATAGTGGGTTAGGATTATATCAAAATGGAAGGACGAAACCGATCACTGTCTACCCACGACCGAAATACTTAGGGCTAGGGTGTCAACCGCTTAGAATTGGGTTTCCTGGTACTTCGTCATGTTTTCAAGAGGAAGTGAGTGCTTGCGCAGACATCGAGATATCTCATGAACCACTTCCCCTAGTTTACGACAAACCCCCAATTTATGACAAACCTCCAGTCTACGATGAATCCCCTTACTCTAGCGATGGTGAATGGGAGTCCCTTTCATCTACTAGTACCATGAACATAGATGCCCTATTTGGAGAATTGGACCTCAACATGAAACCTGTACCAAAACTATCTAGTCCTCATCCTAAGAAGCACTTGTCCAAACAAGAATGGCAAGAGAACTATTATTGGGAAACCCTTGATCATGGATCTTGGGCACCTAATAAACCATCTTCTGACGAATCCGCCCTTACTATAGTCCCACATCAGAGTATACCTCCCCCTAGGAAGAAGAATAAGGAGTTAGTCCAAAACTTCTGCGACCATGTCAACCATTCTATATTCACCTTGTCAGCAGCTACCTTTAAGAACTTCGATGATGACATGCCCCTTATATATCCCAAACTTATCGACTGGGATCAACAAGGTACACCTATCATAGACACATTCGAGAATGATGAAGCAATTGTTGAGTTCATGGGACTTAGAGAAGGCATACCAAGAGGGGATCATAAGGCAGGTTTTACCATAGACTTGGACAATAAAGCATATTTTGGGGAGTCTATTTACACCTCTAGTCGCAAAAATGAGAATGAAAAGAAAAAAGACAATAAAAATAAAAATGATGAGTCCCTAGGTGAAAACCGAAAGGCACCTTTGGACGAAGAAAAAGTCAAAATAAAGGACGTATCCAAGGGCGAAAACCTCCGAGAGGCACCCAAGGATAGAGGTTTAAATATTCTCCCCATTGAATAGAAAAGGTCATCGATGCTAGTAGAAGAATCTGTTGAAGTCAACATAGGTACAAAAGAGAATCCTCGGAAGGTATATTTTGTAGCTTCTTTAACAGAGACAGAAAAACATGAGTTTAAGCACTTCTTCACAAAGAGACAAATAAACTTTGCATGGTCGTATGCTGACATGCCTGGGCTGGATCTAGACCTAATATTGCATCATTTACCACTACATCCAAGTATTAAGCTAGTCAAACAGAATTTGAGGAAAATGCATCCACAAATTTCTCTATTGGTCAAGGTAGAACTTAAGAAACTCTTGGATGTAGGATTCATAAGGACAATAGACTATGCAGATAAGATATCAAATCTTGTACCAGTGACTAAGCCAATTGGGGGCATTCACATTTGCACAGACTTTAGAGACATCAATAAGGCATGTCCTAAGGATGACTTCCCTTTTCCGAATATCGACATGATAGTAGATCTTACAATAGGATACAAGATGATATCCCTCATGGATGGTTTCTCTGGATATAACCAGATTAAAATAGCAGTTGGAGACCAACACAAGACAACTTTCACGTGTCCATGGGGCACATACTGTTAGAATGTTATGTCGTTTGGCCTTAAGAATGCAGGAGCTACCTATCAATGGGCCATGACTACGATTTTCCATGACTTTGTACATACTTTCATGGAAGATTATGTAGATGACATTATAGAAAAATCAGAAACAAGGGAAGATCATTTGAAAGTCTTAGACAAGATATTCCAGAGGCTAGAGAATTACAATGTCAGGCTAAATCCAAAGAAGTGTGTCTTTGGGGTGAAATCAGGGAAACTGTTAGGGTATATCATCTCTCAACAAGGCATTGAAGTAGATCCAGAGAAGGTAAGAGCTATCATAGAAATGCCTCCTCCAGTCAGCATTGGTCAACTCAGAACCCTACAAGGGAGATTACAGTCCATTAGGCATTTCATAGTACAATTGGCGGATAAAATACACCCATTTCAACATCTACTCAAGAAAGGAGTACCATTTGTATGGACCCTTAAATGTCAAGAGGCCTTCGAGCAAATCAAGGACTATTTTCTTACTCCACCAGTCTTAATGCCACCTATAGAGGGAAAACCATTGATACTTTACATCTCAACAACTCAGTCAGCATTAGGGGCTCTTCTCGCACAACATGATGATCAAGGTCATGAGAGAGCAGTCTATTATATCAGTCGTACCTTAGTTGGATATGAATTGAATTATAGAAACATAGAATGTGCCTGTCTTGTGGTAGTTTTTGCTACCCAAAAACTTCAGCACTATATGCTCAATTGACAAACAATGTTAATTGCAAAGATTGATCCACTTAAATACCTCCTAAGTAAGGCAGCTTTAACAGGCCGATTGGCTAAATGGGTTATGATACTTAGCGAGTATGACATTCAGTATGTCGAAAGGAAGGCTATAAAAGGATAGGTGATTGTAGATCAATTAGCTGATGCACGTATAAAGGTGGACCATCCATTAGTGGTAGATTTTCTCGATGAATTCCTTTTCAACATTGACATTAAAACAGAATGGAAACTGTACTTTGATGGGTCACACACAAATTGTGGTTCAGGAGTTGGTATCTTATTTGTTACACCTCAAGGTGACACCATTCCCAAATCATTCAGGATTGCTTTCCCCTATACCAACAATATAGCAGAATACGAAGCCTTAGTGACAAGGTTAAAAATGGCAGCTCAATGGAAACTTAAGAGCCTACATGTTTCTGGCGACTCTCAACTAGTAATCCGACAGGTAAATGATGACTACGAGACAAAAGGATGAGAAGCTTGCACCTTACAAGCGAATGGTTGATAGTTTCAAATAGTATTTCAATGATATAACTTTTCAACAAATACCACGTATCCAGAATAGAGTTGCAGATGCTATGGCAACCGTGGGTTCCTTGTTGGATATTTCGAGTAATGTGCCTAAGTTCGAGTTTCTGGTTGAATAGTTGTTGGTCCCCACTTATGATGTCCCCGATACTGCAATAGTGTGTACCATTATTGGTCCTATGTCTCCTTGGTATAAAGACATATTCAATTACCTCACTGACCAAACCTTACCCCAAGACTTGTCCAATAACCAACGCCGAACCTTCATCCGAAAGTCAGCTAAGTACACCATCATCGGAGAAACCCTATATAGACGTACCTTAGATAACGCCCTAATGAGATGTCTCGATGTTGAGGAAGCACAAACAACTTTGTGAGTGGTACACGAGGGTATATGTGGATCTCATTCGAGTGGTCCTACTCTAGCGCACAAGATTATGAGACTAGGTTACTATTGGCCTACAATGGATAAAGACTCATACATCTTTCAAATAAATGTAGACAGTGTCAAATAAATGGAGACTTGATAAGAGCGCCAGTGTAGGAGCTTCATCCAATTACTTCACCATGGTCCTTCGCCCAATGGGGACTTGACCTCATAGGTAAGATACACCCTCCATCATCCAATGGACATAAGTTCATCATCACCGCCACCGAATACTTCACCAAATGGATTGAAGCTATTCCCATGACATACATAACCGGCACACAAATATCTAAGTTTATCCTAAACTATATCATTTGTCGGTATGGTGTACCCCAATCCATAATCACAGATAATGGTTGCCCATTCAAGAACCAAGAAGTACGCCATCTGTGTGAAGAATTCCACATTAAACACCATTTCTCCACCCTGTATTACCCACAAGGTAATGGCCAAGCTGAGGCATCTAATAAAACTATTGTTAGAGTCCTTAAGAAGACTGTCAATGACGCTGGTCATGACTGGCACCTATAGCTTAATCCTGCCTTATGGGCTTATCACACAAGCATCCGTACTCCCACCGGCGCCACTCCATTTTCCCTCGTATTCGGGTCCGAAGCTATCTTACCTATTGAGGTTGAAATACCTTCTTTAAGGGTATCCTTGAAGGGTCATATTGATGATGAAGAGTACCGTGTCTCTAGGTTACAAGAGCTAGAATTGCTGGATGAACGAAGATAAAAAGCATTAGATCATTTGCAAGAATATCAGAATCGTCTTCAACGTAGCTACAATACGAAGGTTCTCAATAGACACTTTGACATTGGTGACCTGGTATTAATGGAGAATCCTAAGAACCAAGCTGAAAGAGAGAAACCAAGTTTGAGCCTAACTGGTTGGGGCTCTATATCATCATGGAAGCCTTTGGATCAGGAGCGTACCAACTCTCTACTCTGAAAGGAGAGTCGCTTTTGTCCCCTATCAATAGTCTACATCTAAAGAGGTTCTATGCTTAGTCTCTGAGAATCTGTGTCTTAATCTAGAAAAAAACAAAAAAAATAATAAAATAAAAAATGGTTACCTAGATGAAAACTTGGCAAACAGGCATCTTTGTAACACCAAAAAAATTGAGAAAATAAAAAAAGTAAAGAGAAATAAATCCGTCCAATAGTGAAAACCGCTTCAGTGGCGCTATGGATAAGTACCATGGTGAAAACTTGGCAAACAGGTGCCATGTGTAGTCAAGCTTGCTCTACCGTCTACCATCATTCTAATCAGACTTTTTTACCATCACTCATAATAAATGGTTGTCTTATCCCTTCCTTGGAATGATTGACATCTAACATCCATTCTATCACATTACCCACTCCATCTTCCAAATCTTATTCCCGACTGGGGGAAAATCCTTGTTCTATGCCCTAACACCGTGTACATAATGTCATACCATCGAAAATGTCTTGAAAAATCCCAAAAACATTAGAAAACATCAAAAATCCAAAAAATCAAAACAGTCAGAAAATCCCAAAAACAAAGTCAAGTCAGTCATGTCTAGTCAGTCATGTCTAGTCAGTCATGTCAAGTCAGTCATGTTAAGTCAGTCATAGACATAGTCGAACTACATTTCCTCTGTGACTAGGACGTAGGCAAGGCCATCAATCGATGTGCCCCCGAGGTATTAGGTCTGTCAGTCTAGGTTTGTCATGTATCACACACATTTAAATCATGACGCTTTGTATATTCAAAGTCATTGGTCGTGTCGAACTACAAGGTCTCTACGTGTACAACGTAGGCAAGGCTAATCAATTGATGAGCTCCCGAGACCACACTAGGTGAGTCCAATAGTGTTCATTCACAATCACTATCACACAAATTGCATATCATAGTTTAGGGTATCATCTCATGTCATACACTATCTACACACACACTTTTTATCAGTTAGGGAATCAAAACAAGTCATGCATCAACAAGGCAAAACATCTCAAATTGTCATCAAGTCAATATCAAACACATTGTCAAAGCGATCAACCTATGTCTTATGCAAGATATGTCTTTCTTGTCAACAAAAATTTTCAAATTGTCATAGTCTCATGTGGCTTGTCACTTCAACGTCATCAGGCTCCAACATCTTATACGACACGTGTCTTTCTAAAACTAGGCTTTGTCATGCCTTATACAGAAGTCACCAAGTCGAAACCAGACTCAACGTCTTATGCGGTATGTGTCATTCTCTCACATTACGCTATGTCAAACATCAAACATTAAACAATCCCACAAGATCAAGTTTTGGCGAATACATTTATTTGGCTTTATGACTTTATATCTTACTTTGTCTTATCTTATTATCGATTTGTGAATTAGTCTGATTACTAGCTTTCTCGAGGATGTCCCTTGAAGGATTTAGAGAAGCAAGGATGTCTCAGGACTCTTTTTCTTTGGCTGCTGTCTGTCAATTATCTTTTTAAAATTGGTTTTGGAGTCATGTTACTAGTTTCCTCAAGGATTTCCTATCAAGGATTTAGAGGAGCAATGACATCTCATGACGCATCTTTTATTTGTCTATTGTCTGTGGTTTGTCTCGACAAAATGACTGCGGCAATTTTGTCCTTAGTATGAGTTAAGACACTCCTTGTCTATGAATGTCTGTTCTTCGCAGATAGATGACTTTGTACACTATGGTCTATCTCATATCATAGTGTGTACTATCCATCTATGTCATGTCCCTCCCAATGATGATAACAAGCAAGCATAACGTATTTGGAAATATATCGAAGATTATATCTTTTTCTCCATCAATCACCTTTAATTATTTCTTACTAACATTCTGAGTTCATTTCATCCTAACATTTCTCTTCTTTGACATAAAGATAAAGTCCTGTGACATAATAAAAATATTAGATCATTTGCATTTGCATACATTCCATAAGAATTCCACATAGTTGCATTGCATTTGAAATCATGACATAATAAGCATTGCATCATCATAGCATACATAATGTAAACATTGCATGTACATATCACTATCACATGTAAATAAGCATCATATAAAACATTGCATCCATTATCATAGGTAAATTAAGACATCCATAAACATCATTATTAAATGCATAACTCATAACATGTAGAAAAATTCATTCATAACAAATGTATATACATCATCTAGGGAACATAATTATGTAGAAATAATGCATCATCCATAACATAGAATTGCATATCATATAGAAGCCACCAAAATAATATATTATATATATATATATATCGCTCAAAATAGTGTCATAGTACAATGTCTAAATGTAACCATAAATAAAACATGAGCTCGCAGGGTCTCTGATCAAAATACAAATGTCTACATAAATGTAACCCTGTCATCGTGTCCTGCTACCACTGCTATCACGTGGTGATGGTGGTGGAAAAAGACTCGAAGGTGCTCTTTGCGAGGTGGAAGGCCTCTCATATGGACCTGTCCTCGATGGTCCTACCACCCCCTCAGTGCTCTATGTCCTCTGACTCCTACCCTATGACCTTTGACTGCGCACCTCTGAAAATGTAGGAGCTCATCTCTCTACTGGCACTACTGCCTCATATAAGTCCCTGTAGTAAGTGGCTCTCTCCACTGATTTGACCAACTCTCATACCATGCCATCAGATGAGGACCCACTGCAAAGGCATCTAACCTCTATGAACTGCTGCTCTATCTCATGTCTCCATGCTATCGCTTGGTCTCTCTCCATAAGAGCACTATCCCTCTCTAAGCGAGCATTGTCCCTCTCTGCATATGCACTGTCTCTCTCTAATCTCATCACATCAAACTCTATCGTCATGAGTCTGAGTCTCTCCTCTAAAGCCTCCCTGTCACCATCTCTAGGAGCATCCTCCTCTCGTCTCCCCTCCACAATCTGATCTCTGAGCTCTCTCTCCTGCTCCTCCATCGATGCATCCTCCTCAACATCCTCCTCCTCATCATCCTCCACATCATCCTCTTTGTATCCTGCCAAAACACTTAGAGGGTCTATCACCATGTCCACATCTAAATCCTCTGCCACATCCTCTACTGCAACATCTACCTTTGCACGCTCCTCAACCACTACCTCCACTGCAGCATGCTCACCCCCAGCTTGTACATCCACTCCCCCTCTGATGTCCAACATCGGTACATCCTAAACAACTGCCTCATGGATAGGTGATAGTGCACTTGCACGACCCCCTCTCCATCCTCTCCGACCTCGTCTGCCACCTCTACCATCACCATCTTTGCCACCAACTCTCCCCACTCTAGCACCTCCACCTCTCCGCTATCCTCTAGGCCCTGTGCCTCGTCTCTCTATCGGTGCTAGCTTATCTAGATCCGTGTAAGGAACAGGTCGATGCTCTACCCACCATGCATCATACGCAGTTGTCGTACCTGGGTCTGCTAATCCATCTCTCCACCTCCACTGTACTGGTTGTAATGCCTGTATCTCTACCTCAACTGTAGCTACTGGTATCATAGGTCCCCAATACGGAACTTCTCTGGATGAACGAGCAAACTCTGCTCTGCTCTGAGGCTCATCCTGAACCTCGCCGAACTATCTCAGAACTTTGTCTGGCAAGTGTCGCTCAATAATGTGAACACTAGAAACAATCCTCCCAATGAGATACTGTGTCTATCTTAGAATGGAAAATTTATATCCTCATCCACCCACTCCTCACAATCCATGTAAGGTCTCCATGTAAACTAGTCAAGAATATCTAGTGCGTGTCTCCAATACCCTGTGTCTCCAACATGTGTCTACGTAATCTATCCTGCATATCAGAACACATACGGATATCTCTCTGGTCTCTCTACAGTAACTGGTGGATGAAAGACAGCTATCCTCTCCCAACCCCATACCATTAGTAGTGTAGTCCCACAACTCAATGACTATGCATCTTTGTAGGCAATGTCGTGTAGATGAAAGTATAACATCCCGAGTAGACATGGACCCCATGCATACCTCGTCTCACTCTCTAACATGCCAACCAACATAGCTCCCCATCCTACTGGAAATCCATGACCTCGTCTGTCTGGCAGAACTATTCCCTCGATCAATGTACATAGAATATAGTCAATCCTGTCATATCTGTCTGCTAATACGGGCCATCTAATCTTATAGTGCTCAATATCGAGCCTACTGATGTCATCGACCTGATAGAACCTCGCTGACTCAGTCAGTCCTCACTGGGTATCATACATTACCCACTCTCCTCTAATAGGTAGTCTCAAAATCCTGTACACATCCTCTAATGTGACAGTGGCCTCCCCAGTCAGTAAGTGAAACGACGATGTCTTTGAATGCCATCGCTCACATAGTGTCATCAACATACCCCTATTGGCCTGAATAGTGGGCATCGAAAAACAGTGGCGTAGACCCAATCTCCATAGTAGCCGAATCTCTGCAAAAGTCAAACAATCTCTGAGATCGAATGTATCTGGTCATGACTCCTACGTATAAATAGGATCTAGAACTGCCTACATTTAAACCAAGATGTCAAGAATTTTCAAGTTTTCCTTAGAAATTTTTTTCAAAAATTTTACAAGTCAAATGCGTCTCACTTTAACAAATGCGGTGCATTTTTGCAAATAAGTTGCATGGAGCCTCACATGTGGTGCATATTTCCCACACACCTTTCCACTCAACTACACATGCGGTTCACTAAACCACATGTGGTGCATTTTTAACAAATGTGGTGCAGTTTCATCACCCTATCTATCTACAACATATGCGTTTCACAAATGCATATGTGGTTCACAACTACACCTGCGTCTATTCCTAGTGCATATGCATTGCATAACTACACATGCGGTGCATTATACTTCAAATGCATTCATTCCCTAAACAACCTAATCTAGCCTAGACGTGTTTTTGCAAATGCATCGTTTTGCAGTCAGATGCGGCGAATACGATGACATATGCATCATTTACGATGCACCGCATTTGCTTAATTACTTTTCTAACACCTAAAAATACGTGCAAAATTAACTTTCAAGAATTCATTTTCAGGAACATACCAGTGATCCTGCATCGGCTGGCCTCCTAAATGTTTGGATCTGATAACCTCGATGCACAACGTATGGAATGGGTGCCATTTTGTTAGCTTGTCAGAGCAAAATCTCCTCTTTTTCTATCTCCTTTGGGTGCAAATGAATTAGGTTTAGCCCTAATTTCTATTTATAGGTGGGTTTGAAATGGCATTTCTTCTAACCTAATCTATTGGTCGTGTAGCCTTTCAACTTTACATGACCCGTATTCGTCCATATCAACTCCAAATTCATTTCCGTCAACTCCATAGCATTTCTGACTATCAAATTGACTTATCGGGAATATTTCCTGATTTTTTTGAAACTTTCAAAAATTTGTCAATTTTCTCGAGGGGGCATACCTTAACCTGTTTCATGCTGGGGCACGATTAGGGCATATTTTCTTTGACTCAACATCGTACCAACATTGTATCAAAGAGGAGCAAACTGTAGATACCAAAAATTGGTCTAGGCATGGGAGTACACATTTTGACATAATTTTCTATAGTTTGTTGTCTTGATTAAATAATGTTTATTATTTAATTAACCTTTCTAACACATATTTCCTCTATTAATTAAATACCCCTTTTTAATTAATTCATTAATTCATAAATGACCTTTATTCAACTTGGATAATTAAATAAATCATATTTGTTTAATTATGTCCCTAACTAATTAATTCTTCCCCCTTTATCTATCAATTAAATAATTTATTATTTAATTACCCCTTTATCATACTTTTCCAACTATAATTAAATATCTTTATTTAATTATTCATTTAACCCCTTTATTTATAATTAAATATTTATTATTTAATTATTTATATTATCTTTTCAAACAGTCAAATTAAATAAATTACTTTATTTATTTAATTAAAGTCTCTTACTTTCGAATGTTGAATTAAATTAACATTTAATTCATATTTAATTATTTATGTCACATTCCTCTATCATTCAGTTATCTAAGTCATTCACTCACCTTCTGACTCGAGATCTATTTTTAGTTCTCCAGTTATCTTCGGATTCAACACCAGTTTATCTCTGCGAGAAGACTCTCCATCACAACTAGTCAATTAACTAGTTCTAACTCCTGTTTGCATTCGAATCGAGTGATACAAGGTGGTGTTTGGTTATTTTTATTTTGTTTATTGTATATTTATTTTAGGTATGTTTTATTATTGGGGTTGAATTAATTTGTTCGATGATTTATATTAGATTAATTTTATTGTTTTTTATTGTTGGACTTAGATTGGTATAATAGATTAGGTTGTTATGGAAATTTGACCGATGAGTTATTTTTTTCAATATTAAGGCTCACATTGTGGTTTTTATTTATGTTTATGATAGGTAATTTTGAGTTAATATTTCCTTGTTCAATATGAATCTGAAAAACATTAACATTGAGGGATCTTGGCTGAATGGTTCTTGGTTTATGATGTTATTGAGGTTATCCAAGTTATAACTTAGTGGTAATTTGGATCTTAATTACACAAGAATTCTAAGAATATAATCCATATTTTGATATATTAGCTGGTCTATTGGGGTGTTTCCTTGTTAAGAGTTGAGAAAATCATGATAGTCATGGGAATATTTGCTTGGATTAGGGAGATTATCACTATTACTATCACTATCTTCTTGGTTTCCATGTGGAATTAGACGAGGGGGTTATCCAGCATGGTAAGGATTTTGGATGCATGGGTGTTCTAGAAAAAATATCCTATTCATAGAATTCCATGTTATAATTTTCTTAACATTTGATGGTAGGTGACATGAAGAATATATATCACATTTTGGTTTTGGACCTTTCACTCTTGACTTGATTTTTTGATTTGACTTATTTTTTAGAAATTTGAGTTTGGATGATTTGTTTCAACATGGGTTTAACATAATGAGGGAAATGAAGAAAATACAATTAACATATACACTAATCAAGTAGGTGTATTTGGATTGTGATCCCACCAATATACTTTCCTTGGTCATAAATAGTGCCAGTACAATATCTTAGAGTACTAACTATGAGGGATTAACACCACACATATATCCTACTATTCCATTTCCAAAGTATTACATGAGTAATTTTTGGAGGCTAACCACTTACCGATGCATCACAAATTACAAATAGTTGACGTCTTTCCTACTTTAGCTACCACAAGGTTCTAGTAATAGGGTCCTTTATATACTTGAAGGAACATGAAGCCCAATTCTATAAAACAAGGGAATCTAATGGTTTCATTTTAAAGGGTTAGCCACTCTCCTCCTTCACTTTATACAAAGATGATGCTATATTAGCTTAGAATGAAATCCTTGGAATTCCTATAATTTTCTATAACATGAGGTTTTGGCTAATTTTTGGAGGTCACAAGACCCCCTACGAAAAATAAGATAAAGGGAGATACAATCAATTTTAATTTTCAATATCACTATAAAGATAAGAAATAGCACACACAATTTTATGCCTTAAGCAACAAAAGTACCTAAAGTCCTTTTGATCATCAAGTTCACTCAAAGGTGAAAAAGGAAAAAACACAAAACTCTATCTATACAAACACAAGTGATTGAGTTAATTTTGATCCTAAAGTTTTCATAAATCATAGGAGGAGAGCATACACAAAACCAACCACACAAACATACATATAAAAATTAGAATGAAAGATTGATTTTTCTTTAAAAATAGATGAAGTTTGAAATTCAATCTTTGATAAATGATACATATATAAAAAATATTAGTAGTTTGATTGATTTTTTATTTAGAACATATAATTACTTGTAATCTAAAGAAAAATACAAGAATAAAAGAAATCAAACTTTATTTTTTGATGATGAAGATAGTGATGATCATATATCAAAATCATCATAAAAATATAAAGAAAATCAATATATTAGCCAACAAATAAGATGAATTAACAACTAAATCTATGAATAAGTTCCTTAGAAACCCAATTTATTATCACAAAATCCCTTTAAATCATTTCACTAAATAAATATCATACATGAACTTTACTTCTAGAGCCATGTTGTTAGATTAATGACCAATGACCATAGTAAGGCTATAAAGGGAAACATGCCTGAAACTCCAAGGGTTTGGAGACATAATATGGGGAATGTGGCTTAGATGATAGACCATTTTTTTAAAGAGGCATGTGGCCATTGGTAGTGACTCCAAATGTTACCAACAAAATAACATCTCTCCTATGTAAATCATTGGATCATTCATTGGCTACATGGTCCTCTAAAAAGCACAAATTGAAAGATGATATTTCTCAATTGAGAAATCTATATAAAAATAAAAGAAACAACAAAAATATAATAAAAATCCATCTAACATGATTCCAATTGAAGAGACAAAGTGGATACTACACTTTTATATGAACAACATGAAAGAAAATATCCCACCAATTCTCTCTATACAAGTATCAAATCAAATATCTACCAACATAAATTACCTATATTGATATTATTTTTTAGAAATCCTCATCGACCTCAAAATTTGGCGCTTTGACTCATAAATTTGTAATGAAATTTTCTCCCTCAGTTTGGGAATGAAAATAAATAATAATAAATAAAAATTAATATGGTAAAAAAGATATGCACAAAATGTAATAGATAAAGAGGAGTTTATCCCACTGTGGTTGTCAGAATGTAACTACATAATTTAGAAATAAAAGAGAAACAAATGAAATCTAATGTATTCTTATTCTAAACTAATAAAAATATCATACCGAGCTAATGAAATTCAAACAAAATACTCAATAATACATTATCAAATACAAATTCCAAGGTGAAAGAGATTTTTCTCAAATGATTTGGAATGTAGTTTCTTAGATGGTGCTTCCAAAGTTTAACATGTACTTATGTATTCAAATGTATATTTTTTGAAATATTTGAATATTTACTTATAATTTTTGGCTAGGAGGATGGACATTTAGGGTTTGAAGATCTGATGTAAGGTGGAGATTGGTTGAGACTATTTTCCTTGGATTTAGAAGAAGAGGAATAGTCATGATTTAGTTTATTCAAAATGAATGGATGGGGTTGCATTGACTAAAAATAGTAACTTTTTACAATCATAAGATGAAGTGGAATTTATTTGAAAATAAGAGGAAAATGCATTATTTTTTTTTGAGATGGTGGAGGCAAGTGATACTATTATTTTATTAGTTATCAATGTGAGATGGAAATTAAACTAATTAAATAATTATTATTTAATTAGATATCAAAATGAGCTAGAAAGTGGGCTAATTGAATAATAAGATTATTTAATTTGTTAGTGATATGAGGGAATGGGAACTAATCAATTAAATATTAGAATTATTTAATTAGATAGTGATATGACAATATGGAAATTGTATCAACTTTTAAATTAAATAAATACAATCTATTTAATTCATTAGTAAATGGGATAATTTGGTTAGGAATTTTTTACTTTGGATAATTAACATGGTGATGAATACCTACACAATATTAAAATGATAGAAATTGGTGCTAGAAAGCATATTAAAAGAGACAATAAATACATAAATTTTAGCTGTCCACTCGCCAAAATCCTCCCATAGGACCTTCACATGCATGACTATCTCATTTCTAAGTATACTCTCTCTATGGTGTAGAGTCATAATTGATTCCACATAAAATAAATAAAATTTAGCAACACCTATAAAAACTAATGATTTTTAAAATATATAGTTATTGCTTGATTTTATGCTTTAAACTTACATATTTTGGAAATTGAGACTAATTAAGACCTATATATCCTAACACTTGGCGGCTACATTTGGTGGAGTGGAGCTAGGGAAAATAATGATTTTGAGTTTGTTGGATAAACTATCATAGGTAAAGTACATCCTCCAAGAGAGAGAAAGTTTACAAAGGATCATTGAGATATTTTTGACACTACCATCTAGCATAGGACTCTACAATATGCTAGCACACTAGGAACCTAGTAAAAACATCTAATAGTTTCTACATGTCTAAGGAGAGTGGAGCATTACTATCCCATAAATTTAAAAATTTATAAGGGATCTTAACATGTGATAGAGGCTTATGATAATGAAGCATATTGATAGGAAAGAGGATAATACATGGGTAACATATTTTAGATATGATCCAAGATAAGAGGACCCTTTTACGAATTGGGGTAGTAACATTGCAAAAATTTAGGGAGCTCATATTATCATCATTTAGAAGTTGATCATGAGGATTATTTCCACCCACCTTATATGTGATAAAGGGGTTAAAAATATCCTCAATAATTAGGCTCCCATTGTAAGGTATATTGAGACTGAAAAACATAGGCACACCTAGGTAACACACATACTAGCCCACACGCGTAGATATATCTACTTTATTATGACATCCCAAGGATTTCCCACTATAATAATGGGATGGTTGCTAGAGAAAATATACATTTATTAGAAGGATTAGATTATAGAGAATAGAGCTACCCCCAAGGCATCTAGATGGGATGGTCTCCTACACTTATCAACATAATTCAAGATATGAGCACAACTAACCATAAAAGATATAATTTTTTAACTTGATAAAAATATAGGTTAGAGATAAAATTGAAACCTAATAGTATTTTGTAGTGTCCCTTATCGTATATGTAGGAGAGAATTGATCAAGTTTCACTTGATTGATAAGGAAAGATAGCAGTTTGGGTAGGATTTTCTAGTATGGATGCCCTCAATAGACATAGTATACATGTGATTGAGAGATATAAACTAAAACTATAGGGATAATACCATGGTCATTATTGACTCTTGGAGCTCCTATAGAGCACACCCTAAGGGTAGAAATATAAGGTAGATGATAGGATTCATAGTGACAAGGACTAGCCCCTTTAACATAAACATAGGGAGAACTACCTCCACCACCACCATAACACTATTAGGGGTTGAGAAATAGTAAATCAAGGGTTATAAAAAATAAAAAGGGAGACTAATATATATTGGAGCTAGCATGATGGTGATTTTGGTGAGTTTCTAGTATTTTAATTATTATATTTCCTTTTCATGGTAACTCAAAGGGATTTGGTGACCAAAATTCTACGTTCATTATCCAGGAATATGGATGAGTGGAAAAAAATCATCGGCAAAAATTTATTTGCCATAATTATTCAAGAATCAAAGTAAGTGAGAGATTCCTTGAGAATGGCCTCCCACTTACCCTTGTATGTGTGAGGATGCACACATACCTTTACACCCACATGACATGGGATGGCAAGGGTCTAATAGGCACATGTAGAGATCATATTTATGATATTAGAGGTAGCTAATACAATAATCTAGCACAAATAAGGAATTATCTCGAAGCACAAATGTTCCAAAAGGATGATGCAATCCTATAGGGCTCTTAGTAAATGTTAGGAATAGGTGTTGTACACCTTGCATAACATGGATTATTTTAAGTATGTAAAATAAATAAATAATTTTTTTGGCCCATCATTAAGAGACATTTTTAGCCACATTAAATATTTATTTGGGTCCACTTGTAAAGTTTAATGAAACATTGCTTTAGATATTTTATGTGTAGGTTGCACATTGGGAAAATATTTAATATTAGGAAAGTACCAAAAAGTAAATGTGGGGTCAATGGTTTTGAGGTACATGTTTTAACCTTACCACTTGGTAGTATTTGTATGATCTTGATTTTATAAAATAAATCACATGTTTAGTGGTTGAGGTTGGATAGTTGAGGTTTTGGCTTGGATGTCATTGTATTGAGTCTTCTTCTAATGAGTGCATATGTGAAGCATGACATGGGATGTGGGGATACATTCTTGGACACATGGAGGATGCATTGGAGAGTATTTATGGTTCAAGAATATTCATGGAGACTATGTAAGTGTATTGTAATGTTTTCATTGTTGAAAATACATTGAGTGTGGATTATTTTAGAGGTTGTTTTTACCTCTTGAGGGTTTTCCCAAGGTATATTTTGTGTTATCTTGTGGCATATATTTGATATTTTGATATTTTGATATTTTTATCTTTTAAGTTTCTTTTACCTCATGGGGTTATATAGGAAATGGTTTAATCAACTTGTATGATCTTTCCTAGCAAAATAGCTCCTTTCTAGAGGAGAGAAACAAGAATCCCTATTATTTTGAGACTTATAGCTCTAGGTGATAGGATAGGACTTTGATACCTTAAATTTTGGACTATGGTGATATATGTACACATCAAGATATTTTACACAATCTTGACATGAAATATATACATACTCTGATTTAATTAAAACTCATTATGCTTATGCAATGTTTTTATTTTATTTTTTGCACACTTTTGTGCTCATATATACATATGGATCATGAAATGAATTGTGAATAAATAAACCAAGAAAAATAAGAAATTCAATCATAATAAAATCAAATCACTCATTAAAGCATAAATAAATTCAATAAACAATGAATCAAACCTCCAATAATAACCTCATACAATCACCTTGCTTAGCTCCATTTCTCTTCAATTGCACCTTGAAGAATGGTAGTGTAGTTGCTCTCAAAATTTTGCACAAAGAACTTAGAATAATAATTATCACAAAAAACATAAAGATTTTTGGAGGCCTTAATGAGATGAATGAAGGTTATATTTATATATTTTACTTGATATCAATCAATGGTTGAGATTACATAGATAGATCGATGAATGAGAATGCTTGAGAGGAATTGATTGATATATTTGAGGAGTTAATTGATTGCATGATTTGAGTGAATTGACTACATGGAGAAGTAAAGTGAAATTTATTGATTAGAGAAGTAAGAGTAACTATAAGTTAGACTAAATAGATTAGATAGAAGATTGATTTGATTGAAGAGTGGACTAGAAGTGAGTGTGGGTTAACTAATGAGGTAGAAAGTGTATGAAGAATTAATAAAATAATTAAATAAACAAATTATTTAATTCATGTACAAATGAAAAAATAAAATAAAATAATGTTTTTTATTTATTTTTAGAAAAAAATAATTTATGGAGGAATACTTAATTAAGTAATTTGAAATACTTATTTAATTATTAAGAATTAGAATAGATTAATGGAAAATGAATTTATTAAATAGTTAAATTTTAAATTAATATGTAGGAAATGATAAATTAGTGAATTAATTAAATAATTAAAACTTGTTTAATTAAAGTGGAAATGAAAGTAAAATTTGAATTTAAATAATAAAATTATTTAATTAAAGTCAAAAGAAGAATGGATGAGAAATGATGACGAGATGTGTTTTAGGTGTCTACAATATATATAAATATGTGTGTGTGTATACATATATATGCATATATATAACCTAAGAGCCACAAAAATTAGCATTAAAATCCTAGATTTTGGTAGCATTGCTTTCACCAAATATATGGGTAAGGACTAATCCATCCCAATCTTATCATTTCTTATGAATATTGAAACAAAGTAACATTAGAAATACATAACCAAACCCACTCTTTGAATTATTTGAAACTCAAGCTATGAAAGTGGGACTCAAAGACCAAAAAATGAAACCCCAATAATGAAAGGATTACATATAGCATACCACACCTTCACTATATATATTCAAAAGCCAAACAAAAATAACTAGTAAAACTAAAGTAAAATGTCACATGAGGGAGAGAAAAATATGAGCATCAAATTAGTATCCAAATAATCATTATCATATTTATGTTAGATTATGTACATGTAAATAGTATTTTATCCACAAAGATATTATGATAATAATCATTATCATATTTATTTAAATTACCATTGACCTTATTTCGTAATAGTCATTGACAAGTGTATGAGTTTTATGAGGGGATTGGAGGGTAAATAACACAAGCCCCATTGAGGTTCCATATACCATTTACATTTATCACATTTCCATATGAGGGGATTGGAGAAATCTCGTGAAACATGTAAACACCTTCAAGCTTGTAGGTTGCTCATAACAAAGGTGAATCTCAAGATTATGGGTCGGTTCCCCTTTTGACCTCCTAGAAACTAATGGCTTGGATGGGAAAAGGTAAGAAGGATAACTAAATCAAAATGAAAAGCTTTAATCTAGGAGGTGATGCACCGATAATGAAACTAATATGCAGAAAATGACTCACAACTATCCCTCAATAAAACACTTTTTACACTCAATTTGTGCAATAAAATCACATAAGTAATTCATAAAGAGGCCTGCAATATCTGATTCTTTGAAGGAAAAAAATGTTTTCACAACTCATAATGCAAAATAAGATAAATGCATAATTTACAACCTGTGATGATTAACTACTTTTGTGTATATGCAATGAAAGAATGAGATAGAAACTTAAAGGTTTTATTAAAAAACAATAACTTTGCATCAAATCATTCAAGATATTACAAAACACCTAAAATTGAGAAGGAAACTTGATAGTCCTAAAAGATGGAAGGAAACACTACAAAAATCTAAAAGTAACTTGCTACTATATCATAAATGAATAATAAGTATGAGCTACAAAAACTTCAGCCTCTCTCAATGTGTAAGAGAAGGCAAGAAAGAAAGAATTGAGGAAAAAGATAAAATTTTCCTCCTATATACAAAAGATGACTCCAAAGTGCCAAGAGGTGGCAGTTGTAGTTAACTGTGTTGGAAACAAGCTACACTAAGATGAGGGTGATCAGTGTTGTGCAAAAATTAACTTTATTAACCTTTATCTTCAAAGAATTAACAACATTCAACCATAATGCATAAAAATGAATCAAATGAACACAACACCATAACACAAGGATTTTTACCTAGAAACCCTATTAGGGGAAAAACCACGGTAGATGGCCAATCCAAAATTTAATCTAAGTATAATCTAATGAAGTTTACAATAAGGGGAATGCACTTGCATTCAGGAACACCGCCTAGAGATCACTGCTCAAAGGGAAGGCTCACTGCTCAAAGGGAAGGCTCATTGCCTTACAAAGAAAATTATATTAAAACCATCTGAGAGTTTGAACTAAGAAAATAGCATCTACATATGCCTAATTACAGTTTTGGTTAGGCACAATATACAATCTTTTGTCCTACAGACTGATTCTGCACTTCTGCTTTGTTCTTCTCACACTCACAACACAAACTCTCTTTACGCAAGTGAAACTACGTATTATCACTCTTTTACTCTGCTCTAATTCTCAATTCGCATCACCACACACTTCATACTTCACACAAAATGATACAGACAACTTATATATATATCTGCAACATAGAATTCAATTACACTTTGTCGACTTCAATAGAATGCAAAAATAATTACAACTATTGGCTCAAATCATGAATAATATGCAATGCGTATCCACAACAGTTGGCCACAACTTGGCTAGGACCCAAACAAAGATGTATAAACACAAAAATACTTAACCAATTACTTTCCATACATCTGCAACATGATACATTCATAAAGTCAGCTCTAGTATTGGTAAAACAAAGAATTAGTCAACCAAATCTTCAAACTCACACAAGGATCGATACGAGCCACTGCGCTTCAATAGTAACAAAGATAATATACCAAAAAAAATTTCTGAGATGTGCAACACAAAACAATAACATAAAATCTTCATAAAGATCGATGAACGCTAAAATACCAGATGCTCTATTCTTCCTTGTCAATCTTCAATCTGTCTGCTGGTATGATTGAATGATGATGTGTGTATCTGTTCATCGATTAGGGTTTCCATCAATGACAACACCAAATGATAGTAGCAGTGTCTCTTGCCAAAAATCTACCCCTTTGGTATTGATGGCAACACTTAGTGAAAAATGACTAAGTGTCGAATCAGTACCAAGATAAACTACACTGCCATCTCCAAAATTCCAAAATTACAATTCTCCCCCTGAGATGATTATGCATTTTTCACTCCACTATTCTCCCCCTTTGACATCAATGGAAAAGGCAGGGTTTCACATACCAAAAATGGATCAATCAATCAAAATTTTTATACAAAAATGCTTCTTTGACTTACATAAGCTGGAAAATGTCTTCAAAATCTTTCTTCGGCTGGATCAGATTTGTGTCCCAAACTCTTTTAAGACTCTCTAGGATTGTTATGTGACCATAGATCAGGTAGGACGAATTTTTTGTAGATTCCAGGTTGGTTGGATCACCAACTGCCATAGCGTCTTCTCCTTCCTTTAGAGCACTTGACATTATCTCAATTTTTAGACCAATTATGCCTCTGAGTTCACATGATCTTGCAATAATTTTATCATTCTCATGTTTCAGGCTTTTTATTTTGACAAGCAAATACATCACTTCACCTTTTGTCTTTCCAACACCACCAGTTAGAGGATCAAATGCTTCAGAAATAGTACTTAACTATTTTTCCAGGTCCTTAACCTTTTTCTCATTAGCTTCAGTAAATTTTGAAAAAGATAAACATGATTTGTAGATCTTTCCACCTTCTGACAAAGAATTTTATACGTTCTTCATACATGTGGCTAAAATGGTTTTATCTTTAATAATCATTCTTTTTAGTCCCCTAAACCTTTTGGCATCAAACTCTTCTGCACTTTCACCATAGCTGATTTTTCAAGCGACTCAAAGTGAGTACTAACTGAGTTGATAAGCTTTTTCAATTCACTAGAGGAGGAACTAGTCGGATCTTTCACATAAGAGGGCATTATCTTTTCCAATACTCCAGATGCAAGATTTAGCAGTTCACTATCTTCAATGTGTGACTTCAGTAGCTCTTCTCTAGCTTTTTCTTGAGAAAATGAAGCTACTTTCATCTTCTGGATTGGACTTAAAGTAGACAGGTCAATAGGACCTTCAATCAATTTCTTCCTTTTGTTCAACCAAATGTTTTTTCACTACCTTAGCAATGTCTCTTACCTCTACTGGGATTGCTTTTACATCATCTTTCTTCTCTTCAATTGTTACTTCCATAGTTGTAGGTTATGATTTACCTTCAGTGATTTCCATCTCCTCAATTGATACATTTTCAGGTATCTCAACTTCCATAGGAATTTCTGAGTTTTCCACTGCAGGAGGAATCTGTGAATCCTCAGTTGTATCAAAATTTTCTTCTTTTGCTTCCTTTATTGGACCAGATGGGGCATCTTCAACATGTGTATCCTTAGCTACAACATCAATTCTATCATTTAATAGTATCTCCCTTAGGATTTGCTCATTTTCTTTTGTAACTTCACCGGTTAGACCGATCATTAGCTTATTCACCCATGTTTTGCTTTTAAAGTTCATTTTGGCTTTATTCAAGAGTGCCTGCATTTCATCCACAGACATTACCAAACACAATTATGCAAGAATCCTTCTCTCATCTGTTCTTCTTCTATTCTAGCATTGAGTCTCCTCATTTCTAGAATGTCATATAGACTTTTGGGCAGATTATGCATTATTTCAATCAAAACTTTATTGAAAATATTCATATATTTTATTGTCGCTTCTTCAAGAATTATTTTATCAAATTCACCAAAAGACTCATACCATTTACTGACTGGCCTGAGATTTCCATCCTTAACTAAAGCCTTTTCAACTTCTCTAACTGACATACTTGAATTGTTAGTATTTTTCTTCTTCTTTGCTTGAACATCTCCACCAAAGGGTTTTCATTTTGTAATAATTGCTGCCTTGGTGCCTTGATGTTTGATTTCTATGAATTCTTCATCAAAATCTATCACTTCATCCTCTGAAACTGCCACATAGACTCTTTTTCTCTAATCTTTCTTCCTCTTACCTTCTTTGTCGGATCCCTTGGATTCAGTTCTCACAAGGATTGATTTTGCTGCAGGGGTTGAATGGGATGCAGAGCTTCTAGTTGTTATATCTTGGGAAGATGGTGCTGCTGGATCAGCTGATTGAGTTTTTGTTGCCTCCTTAGCTGCTTGTTTTGCTGCTTCAGCTTCTTCCCTTTTCTTTCTAGCTTCTTTTAATTTCTCTGCGGATATGCTCAAACTTTCTACAAGAACTTCTACCTCTTTTCTAACTCTTTTAGTTACCACAAGTTTCCTAAGATCATTGTGAACTTGTATGTCCTTTTCAGCATAGGTACCAAATCTCTCTTCTACATGATCCAAAGGTTTAGTTAGTAAGTTTTGTGCATACATATCCAAAAAAAATTCTTCAACTTCATACCCCATAGGCATGATCTAGATTGTTCTGGGATCAACAACTTCCATCATACATTGATCAACATCTACCATGAAGCAAATTGAATCCTTGTATTTCTCTACAATGTGTTGGAAAAAAAAGGATAGACAACTGAGAGGGGGGAGGGTGAATTAGTTGTTACCAGAATCAAACTTATTCAACATTAATCAACCTTTAATCTCAAATTTTATAATTAACAGTGCAAGCATAAATCAATAACACATCAGAGACACATGAACACCAAGATTTTATATGTGGAAACTCTGTTAGGGGAAAAACCATGGTGGATGTTAGTCCACAAGATTATACCCTGTTAAAAGTATAATGAAGAATTAATAAAGAATGAAGTTTCATTTATGAAAACTACCTAGAGCTCACTGCTCAAAGGGAAGGCTCACTTCCTTACATAAGACATTCAGATTAAATCCATCTGATGAACATGAACTGAGAAATTAGCTTCTTCACAAGCCTGACTACAGTTCCGGTTAGGCACACACACACTTCGTTCAACCTTCTTCACACTCTTCTTTTCATTTGGATGATCTAGTCTTTATTTGCACATACACACATACACTAAGCATACACACACTCACACACACTACAATGAAGATACAATCGCTCTTATATATCCTCTACACGGATTTACATCAACAACTCTATTGGCCACAAAATAAATGAATTACAACTTGTCGGCCTCAATACATGAACAATTCTTAATGTGCACCAACCTAAGTCAGTCACAACATAGAAAAAACCTAAATCAACATCCTTAAGCATGCCAAATAATAAAATATTAATCCATAAGGGTCCGCAACACGCTATCACCATCATGTCGGCCAAGAACATGAAAAAATTGAACACACAAGAAAAAATATTCAATCATGAACATGTCAATCAATGCGGACATACTGAACTGCTAGAACATGATCTAGACACATTACTGATCATCTTAGAAACATACGCAATAACCAAATTTACCAGAATTGCAATCTCATCTTCCAGAAACACTTGCTACAGTAACTGAATAACTGTAGGAACATAGATCTTCATAACTTTCTCAATTCTTGATGCATACTATTGAAACTTTCAGAAAACATAATAGATAAGCTCAACAAAAAACCCTTTAGTGCGTGCCACCTGAACATCTACGAACACAAATTTCCATTACTCTAACTTTCTCAGCTTCACTGGCTACCTGCAATATATTTATTACAATTTTTTCAATATCCTCGACATATACAGCCTTCAGAATCACCAATGCTAATAGTGTTGACATCAATGACAGTCACATATCAACAATACAACTTCAACATCTAACAATCTCCCCCTTTGGCATTGATGGCAACACATGATGTGAAAAATACCATCAACCCAACTAGCTCTTCTTTAACAATCTCCCCCTTAGATTGTGCACTATTTTCCTATTTTCTTTTTCCTCTTTACTCTTCTCCAATATTTTTCACATTGCTCCTCTCCCCCTTTGACATCAATGGAAAAGGTACACATGCTCTGAACCACATATTTGAATCATCTGACTACTCCTCCTGAGTAGCAGCCACCACAACATCAATCCGAAACAAGATCTGACTATGAGTCCACAAATTGATGCAAAGACTTGCATCTTAGTTCGTATTAGGAGGGGAAATTACCCCTAACTTGCCTATGAGGTACTCAAAATTATCCTTAGGCAATGGTTTAGTGAAAATATCTGCAATTTGTTCCTTTGTAGGCACATAATCCAGTTTGACTTTCTCACTCACTTTGTCTCTCAAAAAGTGATACTTAATAGATATATGCTTTGTCTTAGAGTGTAGCACCAGATTCTTAGAAATGTTTATGGCATTTGAGTTGTCACAGAATATAGCAATAGGCTCATCATATTTAATTTTGATATCTCTCAACATCTACTTCATCCACAACACTTGGGTACAATTATTTGCAACACCAATACATTTTGCCTCAATAGTAGATAAGGAAATGGAATTCTACTTTTTACTTAGCCAAAACACCAGCTTCTTCCCTAAGAAGAACACACCACCACTTGTACTTTTCCTGTCATTAACATCACCTGCCCAATCTGTATCTGTAAAGGTATTAAGAGTAAGATCATCATCCTTTGGATACCATAACCCAAAGTCAACTGTTCCTTTCAAATATCTGAATATTCTCTTTATTGCAGTCACATGTGATTCTTTTGGATCTTCTTGATATCTAGCAACCACGCACACATATTTTATGTTATCCTATTTCATTGACTAGTAGCTTACATGAAGTAAGGATAGTCAATAATAGTGGATAGTGTTGTGAAGGAATGGAAAAGATGCACAAATTTTCTCAGTTACACCTGTACTGTGCAATGGCATTGTGTTTTTTTACAAATCATTTTTATTTCATAGGGAAACATTTATTTTGGGATGAGTTAACTGAGAGGGCTCTTATTTTAACTGTCCACTCTCTCATGAGGTTTCTTTCATATTATAATCTTGCATAGTCTTGTTACTAACAGAGCACGAAAACCAGAATGATGGATGCTATAGTAAAACATCAAAGAGGCATTATACAAAATAAGAGTGAGGGTTTGAATAAAAAAGAATGAAAAATGCTAGAGGCTAAGTCGTGGCTTGTTCAAAAAGAATGGAGCATTTATTTTCTGCAAATGCAAAACCTTGGTGTCATGGAAAAATATGCTTATAACTTTCAAAAGAATAAACAGAGAAGAAATTTATTGGTCGTGGTCAGAAATTCCCTTCATAAATGACAGAGGAAGTAGGGAAGATAAAACAACTTCATCATTTTGTACAAATGAGCTCGAAAATGTTTTTTTATCCTTTCTTACAAACAATGAAAACTTTCCTATAGAAGTGAACGTGATTTGCACATAAGAAACTCCATAAATTTCTATTAAACCCTCAAATACTTCCAAAAAATGATGGCGGCGCCCAGCAAGGTCGGTGTGAAGAATGAGATGCAATCTTTGCTTTTGCATCGATTTTGGTTGTTTAGGGTTTTTACCCTAAAAGTTACTGAGTGGAGTAAGGCTTTTTTGCTTGTCTTTTAAAAATATGCATACAAATTAATGTATCCTGTGGGCAAAAAAATTCAAGTCATATGCTTTATGGCTTGTAATTTTATATACCCTTGTATATGCTTTGTGTAAGCTTTCAAGACTTATGTTTTGTTTCTATTTTCTTACGTGGATCAAGCCCTTAGTTTTATTTTTGTATTAATTCAGAATGTAAAGCTTTTGATTTTAAGTGATATTGTTATAAATCACTTTAATCAAAGTGTTATTTTTAAATGCAAAATGAATGGGACACCTTGTAAACGTCTAAAGGAGGAGATAGTTGAGTTTAAAAGCTTTTGAGAGAATATAGGGGAGTTAAGAGAAGTTGGAAAACATGTGCCAAGAATATAGGGAGTTGTTTTCTTATTTTTGGAGCATTTGGAGAGGATTTAGGCATCATTTTTATGTGCCTTTATGATCGACTTGGTCAACTATGAATTTTTCGACCTTTGTGAGCTCATTTTCAAAAAATCTAGTTGCTATATTTTGGGCTTTTTGGGGGCATCCGATCCTAAGAGGTTTCCAAATCCTTTTTTGGTGGATGATGGAGAGTTGATGTATTTAGTCTCTTTTGACTCATTTTACACTTAGTTCTTACTTGTTATTTTTGTGCTTTGTGACTTCTTTTCAATCCTTTGGAGAAAATACAGTGCTTTGTAACTCAGTCTTAGGCATGTACAGAGTTGGTAACACCTTCATTATCAATAAAATTTAGCATGTTTACCTTCTTAGAAGCTATTTCATAGTGTGCAGTGTTTGATCGATGAATGTTCTTGTGAATTTTGATAATTCCTTTAATATTTGTCTCATTTTAGCACCTTTAGGCAAAATAAACATATGTTTTCTAGATTGTAAGTTGTGCATTGGTCCAATAGTTATTTTAGTTGTGGAAACCCTTTTCCTTCAAAAGTGACAAATGAACCAAGCCTCCTTGCAAAGTACTTATGCATTGATATGTTAAAATATTTGAGTTGTGTTAATTTAAATTGAGTCTTTTGAGAAAATTGTGTGTTGGAATAGCAGTATAGGTCTGAGAAATCAAACTTGGTGTATCACCATAGGTTTAGTTTTATTTTCATGCTCCTTCTTACCCTTTTCCTAGATAAGTAGTATTTTTAGGTGACACCATAGAAAGTCAGCCTTCTTCGAAGGTTTGATCTCAAATAAGGTACCCACACCTTGGGATCATTCCCATGTTTCACTGAATTGTTGAATTTCAGATTCAACAGGGTGAAATTTTAGTAGATAACAATTACTAAGTTAAGAAAGCACTTAAAACTACTCCTACTCTAACACTAATGATTAATGTTTTTGTTTTTTATTTTGAATGGTTGAGTTTAATCATTCCTAGATCAATGCCTATTTATGGGTAATATATTCAAGTTGGCAAGAAGGAGATGTGATGAAAGATAAAATATCAAATAATTGATACTAGCACAAGGATGCATCAAATGAGAGCATTGTGGATTAAACATACTTAGTAATCCACAACCTAATCGCACAAACCAAAATATAAACAATGAAAGATCATTATAATGAGTGTAATTGTTTTAAAATAATACCACATTCTCTAACATAATTTAAATTCACAACATTAAATGTGTTTAGAGGAATCTCCATTGTATCAAGAGATAACTGTAAACAATTAATTAATATTTTTGAGATATTATGCCTGCAACACACTTTTCCATAGCACCTTTAGATATTTCAAGGACCTTCACTACCTTCCTGCAATTGAATTTCAATTATCAAAACCCTAGAACTAGTTGACACCTCTTGTGCACTCAGAATAATCATTGACCAACCTCTTGGAGAGAGTATGAAACATCAATATATACCCATTGAATCAAAGCTCCAACTCGTGGAATTGTAGTGATACCAAATCTACAACCAAGGATCAATCTTTCCTAAAATAAATGTCATATACTCAAATAAAAGCTAAGAATAAATCTTGATAGGTTGATAATTTAATATGAGTAGCTAGGTGTGCAAAAACATTCATGGAAAGTAGTTGGGGAGTTATTTCTATTAAGACAAGCTGGTGAACTGTATGACTCTATTGGCACTAAAACTCTTTTTGAAATACTCTTTGAAAGAAAATAGACCCACATACTGATTCAAAACCAAAGAGCCAATAGTGTAAAAAGGTAAATTCATCAAGCTTTTCCCTTGTTAAATGTAGTGTAGTTGTGACATGTGTCTTGGTGGTACACATTCCTCGACTTCCTTAATCTAGAGAAATTGAACCCACTTGCATACTAAGATGCATATCCCAACCAATGGTGCAACATAGGGAATATTTCAATGCTACCATATTTTACATTGAGTTCCAAGATGACACTTTTCCTTGAAAGGATATCAACCTCTTTTCTTTCCCCTTTCTTGCTAGGACCCACCTACTAATGACTCACGCCCCTTTGACCAATAGCTTGAGGGAAAATATTTGTCAATTATACACCTTTTCTTATTGCATTACAATGACATGTGGATCCATTTTATTAAAATATATTCATAGATTTCAAATGAATGATGGGCCTCACCAAATACTAGCATGGATTCCTTAGCCAATGGGACAATTATTTGAACCTGTCATGAGTGACAAGGTTCAAATGATGCAAAATATTTCCATGTGGCACTTTGTGCTTCAATTTTCATGGGATTTTACTTGATTTATTTGGATAGGTTATTGCATCCACATCCTCAAACTCACCATATTTCAACTCATATAGATGTATCCAATTCAAACACTACTGACAAGAAAAAGGAAACCTACACAAACAATTAGGTAAAAGAAACTTGGGGGAACCACTTACAAACATCACAAAAGAAATTGAGGCTCTAAAAGTGGCTCTGGATGGGGAAATATTCCTTGTACAAGAATCGAAAAAATCCAAATCTCTGGGGAAACCACAAAATTTGAACACGACCAACACAAAACACCATCTTGAACCACAGGGATCAAGACTACTCAAAAAAGTTGACAAAAACAAAGGATGCAACAATGCACTCAACGGTCAAAATTTGAACTCCATTAATTATGAAAATTAATGCTCCAGATGCTAACCATGCATGAGCAAATCCATCAATGCTCCATCCAAATCCATGAGATGGTATACATTAAGTTCACACCTCTTAGCCACTCGATAAGGCACAAGCCACAAAGGGTCAAATTTCCTATATTTTCCTTTATCCTTTGACTTAACATTCTATAAAAGAATCATATCACCAACCTCGAACTCCCTTGGAGATGCCTTCTTGTCATGAAAATTATTCATGATCTTCTATTGTTGCAAGTTCTTGTCTTGTGCTACTCTTCATTTCTCATCCAACTCAATTAGTTCATAACAATTAGAGACACTACATCACATTGATCATCATCCATATCTTACAATAATGGATGCACTAGTAGCTCTAAGATGATAGGAATCCTAGTCTCTACTCCATATACCAATTCAAACGGACTTTGTCCAATATCCTACTTGAAAGTAGCACTATCATCCCAAAGACCATACCAGATCTTTTCATCCCATCTCTTCTTCTTTTGATCTAATATCCTTTTTATGGTCTTCATCAAGCTCTTGTTACTTGACTAAGTCTATCCATTTCTTTGTAGATGGCATGGGGAAGAATGAACCAATCTTCTATTGAACTTGGAGCACATATTTTATAAGTCCTGAGATTGGAAACACATAGCATTATTAGCTAGAATCCTAGTAGGTACTCCAAATATAGTTATATGTTACTAATTAGAAAATATACTACCACCTTGGATGTTGCATTGCGAGTAATTGCCTCAACCCACTTGGTGAAGTAATTTGTGGCCATAAGGATCCATTTGTATCCATTTCTAGATTTATCTTGTATTTTTCCAATAAAATCAATCCCCCACTACTAAAAAGGATCCTCAATTATAAGAGGCATTAGGGGAAGCACATCAACAAACTTCAACTTACCTGAAAATCTTTGGCAAACATCACACTTTTGGATCATTTGAGTTACATCCTTGAACAATGTGGGCAACCAAAAATCATCCCTAAGGATCTTATTTGTTGTGGTCTTGGCCTTTAAATTCCCACCACACACACCATGGTGATATTCCTTCATTACATTATTATCTTTCTCATTCTCCAAACATTTGAGCAACACACCTTAATGGTTCATCCACATAAGCTTCCCCTAGACCAATACATATATCTTTTTATCATATATTTAGAGTTCTTTGATTTTCATCAATAGAAGGTGGATAATACATGTTCACCAAATAGAAGATCATATATTTGTACCAAATATCATCACTCAACCTATATGGAAGAGTGGCATTATCAATATTCAATTTATTTACCTATGTTGCTTCCAAGTTGGAATTAGCCATCAATTTGGACAAACCTTGGCCTCTAACAAGTTTTATGATTTTAATCTCTATATCATATTCCTAGATATTATTTATCCAATGACATCTTCTACCTAAAGCCTCTTGTTGCATGAATATGTCCTCCATAATTGAGTGTAGAACATTTACTATAATTTTAGAACCCATAAGATATGGCATGTTCTTTACTTCTTTGAATAATGCATAAGTGTGATTTTCCATTATGGAATACTTCAATTTCATTGCTTGTAGTGACTTACTGAAGAAAGATACCAGCTTCTAATATCCATCTTTGTTTGTTTGCAACAACACATTAGCAAAAGTATAAAAGGATGCAAAGGAAAATAGTTGGAGATACTTAGAGTAATCATGAATCACCAATACAAGAGCCTTCAAAATAGCATGTTTAATATCCTTAAAGGATTTAATTGGTTTTTCACTCCACACAATTGATTTTCCTTTCTTGAAGGCTTCAACTAGATAGTATGCTAAAAAAAATCCTCCATATATGCTTGAATATATTCATATGACCAAGCAAAAAAATTATGAACTTACACAATATAGAAATCAATATTTTATTCTAATTGGTTTTTATTTTCTTACCGATGTACACCATCTTAGTACTATCATTTGTACCCAAGTTCACTCCCCCAACATCATCTTCATGAGTTGAATTACTTTTGTTCTTGTATCAATCTCCATTATGAAACATTTTTTCCAAGGAAGCTAACCCTTTGGGAATGGTATTAGTTTTTAGTTGTACTACTTCATTCCCCAATGAGGTTTCCTTCCCATTTTCTATTTCCACAATTTGTTTCCAATCAATTAGCTAGTTAGCATTTTTAAACCTATAGATATGTTGGCTATCACAAAATACTTTCCAATGGTATGGTGAGTCTTACTAGGAATTCAATGCTTTGTTGATACACGGGAAGTTATACATCCAAATCATACCTTGATGTTGCAACTACAAGGGTATATTCTTCTACATTCTCACTTCTATCAATCCATTCAACACCAGCATTAAAAAATTCCATGTCCCATATGATATTTTTGTACATTCTAAGTTTATTTTCTTTGCCTACATTTGTGCCTTTCACTTTTTGCACTATAAGATAAATATATAAGAATTTTAAGGCATCTAACTCCATGCTTATGAGTGAAATTTAACCCCAACAACAAGACCTCGTACTCAAACATTTTGTTAGTGCACTAGAAGCTCAACTTGAAGGAAAAACTATGCATCCTCTTATTTGGAGAAACTAAAACCATGCTTGCACCATTACCTTCTCTTAAGCTAGCACCATCGAAGAATATGGTCTATAGACCATCACTTAGCTCATTATTATTTGGTGTAGTATGGGTAGCCTTTTCAAATTCATCACAAAAATCTATCATGTGATCAGTACTAGTATCAAATAGGTTTACATGATCAAGAGACTTATACTTGTCTTCAATGTTATCCAAGAATATTTTCTCCCTATTCAACTTCACATTATCATCATGCAAAGGAATTGTGGCATAGGATAGGTCCATCTATATGCTTCCACCAATAGAATCTACCCATTTTATTGATAACAACATTCCCCACTTAGGAGGACAATCTACCACTATGATGCCCATCATGAAGACATTGTCCAAGTAGGTAGCCAACTGGACCTCTACATTTCTTACCAATCCAATGAGATTCACCTCTCTAGATTCCATGAAAAAAATTATCATAAGATTCAGGCACTTGCAACCCAAGGTCATTCATTACCTGAAGTGGCATGATATTGCTATATGCACTTGAATCAAGCATGTAGTTATGGTGCAAGCACTCATTGATGATCAATATGTTATAGAAAGGGTCAATAGTTAGTTGATTTTTCACCATAAAGAACTGAGGTATACTTCCATAGTATCCTCCTTATCCACCTTTTCTTCTTCAATTGGGATGTTAATCGGTTGATTAGGCACAACATTAGAAAGAAAAGACAACTATTTCCCTATGTTCTAGGATTATAAGAGCCTCATATAAAGGCAAAGAAATCCTCATTTGGCTTAAAATGAGTCCCATATCAATCAAAGTGTACTTTGGTAGAGGCATATTTGGTGCTATGGTCACCACATTTTTATTTGGTATGCATGAGTTTACTTGATTTGAGGGATAAATGGTCGCAATATTTTATCCTTGCTTCCTAGCATGAACATTTACAAGCACATGGCTTTTTGATGCCCCCTTTTCATTTTTGGATCATTTTTATTGATGGTCTTTGCTCCATAAATGAGAATACCATTTGTTTGTACAAGTTGGCCTTGAACCTTAGGAATTTATTTTATTATTTTGGAACCTTCCTCTTATCAGTAGTCTTCCTCATTGTGATACATTTTTTGTCATCAACATTCAATTGTAGCTTACCAGTGTCTATCCTTCAAACTACTACATTTGATTTACCAACTCACTACTCCCACACTGGGACAATTCTAGTTCTCAACTAATAATCATTTTGGGCTTGCACAATTGTTACATCAATCAAGGGCTTTAATAGCTCCATCTAAAGTTTTAGTCCTCTTATATCTTTGTTGCATAAGAAATTTCATATGCTCAAAGTCATGAGTTTGCAGCTATATGGTTGGGGACTAGGTTTACATTCACTTTGTAAAACTTGGTTATTCAAACTGGGGAAGCTATGACACATTGTATCCTTTACTTGATCATAAACCAATTCATAAAAAATAAGTCAATATTGTCCTCATAGTACTTGGCACCACCTTCTTCATTCAGGAACTCCTCGTATTTTCTTAAAGAGAGCACAACAACATAATTTAGGGGATCATGAGGAAGAAAACAAGACTCACACCACAAATTATCCTCTTGGTAATTCACATGTTATTTCCTTAGGGGTTCTTGTGTGTCCTTGTCTTTCTTTCTGAAATTCACATGTTTTTTGGGCAACACGCCTATCATCTTGTTGTGATCTTTTGGACCAATCAGTGTTGTATGGCCTATTGTGCAATCTTCACCCTTCATTGAAATGAGTGGATGCACCATGAGGTGGCAACCCCTTCTTATTTTGTGCCACCTTATAGGACAAGTGTTTCATGGCTCTCATTAGTTAATCCAACTTATCCTCAATTGAGAGAGGTTTATTCATAAAATCCTTATCTAATTGTGACAACTTCACATCAATTATTTTTAGTTTCTTACCCAATTCCCTCATATTACTCTCAATTTTTATAATTATGGCATATGCCTCTCTAAGTGTTTGAGGATCTTTATCTCTTAAGCAATACCCTATCTTAAAATCAAAATCACCATAATACAATACAAAACACATGGATTCTTAGGTTTGAGGTATAGGGGTACCTTTCTCATGGTGATGATGAACCTACTGTTGAAGTTAGTCACCATCTCATTGACTCTCTTCTTGATAACGGTGAGCTCATGGATAACAAATTTTGGGTCAATCCTATCCCCATGCTACATTTTGAGTGCATCCACAAATTTCAACCAAGAAGAAATAATTTTGTCTAGAAGATTCTTGAACCAATCTCTATAAATCTCCTCTAAAAAATGCATAAATAAATTCATCATCACATCCTCGTCTTCAATTTCACACTCATCAATGATCTTGATGAAATACCTTAGGTGCTCCTCCCCTGTAATTGCATTGTTGCCTTAAATTTTGGGATATTCCCCTCGATATCACTTGGGATTGGATTTGGGTAATTGGGAATATTCCAAAGAATTTATTTTCCTATATCTTTTAGCTTTTAAAGGCTTCCAAAATGGTGCAAATCTTTGAGCTTGTCTCCTAGGGTTGTTCCCCACATTATTTCCTACATTTTTTGTTGTATGTCATGTTGGATTTTTTTCTTGTTGTGCACTTGATGATTATGATTTTTTTCTGCATTGTGTTGATTACCTACACTTTTTCAATTAGCTTGAGCACAAGCTTGCATGAATTAATTTATTTAATCTTGAAGAGATTTTCCTCTCCACCTGATTTGATCAACCAATTCCAATTATTCATCCCAAATGTCAATTTTATTCTATATTTTTTATCAACACAGTGGAAATTCTAACCAAACTTGGATCTTTGGGAACTAGTAGATGAAGGTTGTGCTAGTAAACTTCATGAACCCCTACATATTGGTCAAGCATGTCATATCTTCTGGTATCTATATCTTCAAATCCACTCATACCTATTATACCCATCACAACATATTTTTTTCTCACATCATAATCATCAATATTTTTTTGTCTCTTTTTGAGTAGTTGATCTAATGAATCATTAGAAGTATACCAATGTTGATCTATCAATTCAACAAATGCATTGACATTGCCTAATGTACTTACTTGATCTTATTTGTTTTCTCCTAAAATATCACCCTTGTCCTATATCTTCCATTAGCACATTGAATTCTCAGATTACATGTATTACCTCCTTGTGTAATTTGTTCATTTCTGGATTTTTCTATCTGTGGTAATGATTTTCTTATAAAACTGAATTCTTATGATAGTATCACCACTCCCTATATGTGAGAATATTTTTTTGAAATCAAACTTATTGGTGTAACCCTAAAACAACAACTATAGATACATTGAGCTTTTGAAATATGTAAATGATGTGTAGCTATCTTAACAATTGTTCCCTAAAAATAACACCATTTTGTTGGGTCCCAAAATTGTTGCTCCACTTCTTAGAACAAAACTTCACTCACAAGGCCAGGGTTTTCATTCAAGTAATTGAAACTAGTTCATCAACAAAACCATGGAGGTTTCAAGGTCAAGTATATGAGAGTGGGTATCATCTCTTACTCTTTGAGCTCAACTTAGACTCAGGAGGGTGTTCATGAGGGTATATCATAAGAAGTATTGAAATGAAACAAAATGGAGAACCAAAAATATTGATAGCCTAACCCAACTTGTTGTCTTAGCCCTGAAGCTTGTCACCAAACCAAGAACAACTAGTTGTCTCAAAACCCCTGTATAGCTTATATAATTATGAAAGAATAGCCTATATAAATAGATTCAATTAATGGATCACTTGATGATAGATTACTAGTTATATTACTAGGTTAAAAGAGCACAAAACTACTCCTACTCCAACACTAATGATTAATGTATTTATTTCAATTTTGAATGATTGAGCTGATTATTCATAGACTAGTGCATATTTAGGGGTAATAGAGTCAATTAGTATGAAGGAGATGCAATGAAAGATAAAATATTGAAGATTCGATCATAGCACAAGAATGCATCAAATGAGAGCATTACAAATTAAACATACTTAGTAATCTAGAGCCTAATTGCACAAATCCACATGGAAAAAATGAAAAATCATTACAATGATTGTAATTATTTCAAAACTTTTTAACATTCTCTAACATAGTTTACATTCACAATATTATATGTGCCAAGAGAAATATTTTTTTATCAAGAGATAGTTCCCTAAACAAGTACCTAATATTTTGGAGACATTATGCCTACAACACACTCTACCATAGTACCTTCACATATTTTGAGGACCTTCACTCTTCCCACAACTAAATTTCAATGATCGGAACCCTAGAATCAATTGACACCTCTTTTGAAATAAAAATAATCACTAACCAACCCCTTAGAGAGAGTCTAAAACATCAATATATACTCAATGCACTGAAGCACCTAATCATCGCATTATAGTGGTACCAAATATGCGACCAAGGAACAATCCCACCTAAAATGAATGTCACAATTTGAAGGAAAGCTTGAGCATTAACTTTGGGTAGGTTGGGCATTGAATATGGGTAGTTGAGAGAGTTATTTCCATTAAGACAAGCTAATGGATTGTGTTAGTCTATTGGTACTAAAACCTTTTTTGAAATACACTTTGAAAGAAAATGGGCCCATATACTAATTCAACACCAAAGAGCCAATGGTGCAGCAAGGGAAATTCATTAGGCTCATTCCTTTTCAAATAAAACACAATTGCACCATGTGTCCCTTTGGTATGTGTCCCTCCACTTCCTTAATCTGGAGAAACTAGACCCACCTACATATTAAGTCACATATCCCAACAAATGGCACAACATAGGAAATGTGTTAGTGCTAAAATGTCTTACGTTGAGCACCAAGATGAAACTTATCCCTAAAAGGATATTGACCTCTCTTTTTTTCCCTTTCCTATTGAGACCTACCTGCCAATGACTCATGCCCCTTTGACCAATAGTGCAAGGGAAAATATCTATCAATTTTGCACCTTTTCTCGTTGCACTATGATGACACATGGATCCCTTTTATTTACAAAATATCAATGGCTTTCAAAAGAAAAATGAACCTCACAAAATACTAGCATAGGTGCCTTAGCCAATGGCACAATCTTTTGAACCTATCATGATTGACAAGCTTCAAATAATGCAATTTTTTTCCATCCGGCAACATGTGCTTCAATCTTCATGGTATTTTACTTTATTCATTCAAATATACTATCACATCCACATCCTCAAACTCATCATCCTTCAACTCATCCACATGTATCCAAGTCAAACACTATTGACAAGCAAAAGGAAAACCCCACTAACACTCAAATAAAGGAAACTTGGGGTAAACCACTTACAAACATCACTATTTCTTTTTAGGCTCTAAAAAGGTGGATCTCCAACCTTGAAAGAAGCTATCATTGCATGAAAAAATATATATAGGTTGGGTCCAATATGTTATGGTTCTTATCAAGTGGTGCAATGCATCAACAAGGTGATATACAAACTTTTTCTCTCACCTTATTTTAAATTCCACCTAGTATTTCATTCCCTTGTCTTAAAAAAGTGATTGGAAATGATAAAAGAGTACCAATATAGCTACAATTATTAGACAAGGAGTGATCCATCTTTTTAGAACTAGATATTACAATGGATAGATACACCAAGACCCTTTCAATCATTTTATTGACAAGATTTTAGTACAATGGAAGGGTATACAACCTAAAGATGCCACATGGGAGCTAGCTAGTATTCTCTCCAAGTTTTCTAATTTTAATCTTTGAAGACATAGCTCTCCCAGGAGGGGTAATGTTATGAACCTCTATCTGATATATTTAATTGTTATAACTGGTATTAGTTTGGGTGTATATGATTTATAAATTACCTATAGGTAATATTAAATTAAGGTATGGATGCATATGCTTTGTAAGTCATCCCACTGGTTAGAATAAAGTCTACCTCATATGCATGGATATCAATGCATGTCTCTAGTAAGACTCTTTATATTGTATTAACTTCCCAAGTGGAAAGCATCTTGGATGATTGTAATTGGAGTGTATGATCATCCATTGGGAGGTTTCCCCCTCAAAATCACATTGCAAACAAAATATAAAGCCTTTTGTGGCTCTTTTTATGCTTATATTTGTTTATGTTACATTTATTTCTCTTGTAGATTTGTTACACATATGCTAAAGTAAGTTACCATTCAATTCTAGTCCTATTCGTAATGTACAACTAATATGAAATGTGTAAATTGGTTTTACCTTCAACATGAATAAATAAAAAAACACATAACAAATACATCATATGTTAAAACTATAGATTGGGGTTAAAACACCTAGGATCAAAGATTTGACAAGTAAACTTATGAATGGGGTACTAAAACTCATATAAATACTCTTTTTGTTCTAAAGAAAGAATCATAGAAATAGTCTGACTAGTATCCTAATAGGGAGGACCTCTTGATCTGAAAATCTCAACTACACAAGTGTCTAGAGTCTCATGAATAAGAGTATAAGAAATATTTGCAAGCACATATGTGCCAACTAAATGAGGATCAAAAGGGAAATGATAGATTGATCATGCAACAATTTGGAAATATCCACACTAGTCATAATAGAGATAGTGGAAAGTGTTAGAATTGTGAAAAACCATGAGTCACATGATCAAACAATGAACAAAGACACCTTCCACACAAGAGATCTGCAAACAATATATGAAATATTCCTCAACAAGAAAAATCTACAAAAGCAAGAGACTATCAAAAGATGTGAAAGCTCGAGAGATAATTACAATGAGGGTTGAGTGCTATATAGGATCAAAACCCTAAAAGAATTAAAGCACTCCTAAGTTTACCTTAAATGCATGAGAATAAATTAGACTAATAATCAATTAAAGAGTAATTAATTATTAGCTAATGCATGATTACTCTAACACCCCCCCTTAAGATAAACTTACGGAGTAGCTAAAAACCCTAAGAAGAATGCATGATGGGTCTCGACAAACAAGGTCTAGTGAGGTACCCATGTACAAACAAAAGATCTCTCAAAACTAGAGAAAAGGAGAAAACCACAGTAGGAGTAAACTCCTCTCCAAAAGAGAGAAAGGTGGATGAAGGCTTGAAAATCCTCTAAATCAAGGTGTGAAGGACTGAGAAGCCTCCAACCAAAATAATGTCCCAAAAAAGAGGAACATGTAGAACATCGTTGAAGCACGAAGAAGTTGTAGACTGCTATCGAAAGATGACTGATATAGTGCTGAAATGAAGAACCTCCATAAATAGGAATGCAAGAGCGTCCATATGGTAAATGATACATCTCACTGAAATGCATGTAACCAGTCGTTGATGTACGTTGCATCTAAAATTACATAGGAACAAGAACTAGATACGTAGATCACTCAAACTGTGAAACCAAGTAAGTATTAACACCAACAGTAGAAACCCCACATATTGCTGAAAAAGGAGAGTCATGACAGGTACACTAAAATTGTGTGAAACCAAAAATTGCATGTACGAGAAACAACCTACAAATAAAAAGGTGTGCAAACTAAGGCACACATGCATGAGGCAATAATCACCAGGATTCATTATTTTCATGGAAGGGACTCACTTGACAAAGGTGTGATCACAAACCAAAGTAAAACATCAACCCCCCATGGAACTTTATATCATAGTGTGAGTACAAAAGGCACAACAGGATGTGCAAAATCCCCAAAAAATATACACCAAAATGGCACTTTATTACAGTGCGTCTACATAAAATAAGTACATACAATGGAAGCTCATAATGTCCAAAAAATGACTACATGCTGAAAATACAATTCTCTGATAGAAAATGAGGAAAATAGTAGCACCATGACGAAGTACATGAAAAAACATGCACTTCCAAAAATATAACACCCAAAAAGGAGTCTAGATGCAGAAGATATGGCCTCTCGAAGTCTTCAAAATAAGAATTGAACAACAATAGCACTGAGAAAACTAAATTTTGGGAAAAACCAGAAGCCATACTAGAAACCACCTGCACCACTATGAAGAGCACAAAATTCTACCCCATTTCAAAAAAAATGCACAGAAAAAAACCACCATGTGGCTGAGATATGGCCTCTGGAAGTTGAGGTGCAAAATTGAAACACCCAATGGAGAGGGGTTGAGTAGGGAAAAAAAGGATCTTCATCAAATTTAACAAAAATACCCCCAAATGTGGAGGTCTGCCAAATTTAGTAGTCTGAGAAAAAATCTCCTCCAAGTAGATAGCAAGATTTATTTTGCAAAAAAAATGATAATTGCAAAAAAAAAGCATGTTCTTATTTTTAAAGAAAAAAATAGCAAAAAACATATGTATTTAAAAAAACATATAAAAAGCATGTTTTTAATTTAAGTTAAAAAACATAAAAAACAATTATATTTTTTTAATAAAAACAATGTAAAAAATATTTGTGAACCGACAGTCGGTAGACACGACCCTTCTGATTTGATTTTGAAAAATTTGCTCATTGTATGCAAAAACTAATGAATAATCATGCATTAGCTAATAATTAATTACTCTTTAATTGATTATTAGTCTAATTTCTTCTCATGCACTTAAGCTAAACTTAGGAGTGTTTTTATGCTTTTAGGATTTTGCTCCTATATAACACTCAACCCTCATTGTAATTATCTCTCGACCTTCCATATCTTTTGATAGTTTCTTGCTTTTGTAGCTTTTTCTTGTTGAAGAATATTGCACATATTGTTTGCAAATCTCTTGTGTGGAAGGTGTCTTTGTTCATTGTTTGATCATGTGGCTCATGATTTTGTGGTTTTTCACAATTCTAAAATGGTATCAGAGCATCTACATATTGAAAAATGCATGAAAAAGATGTTTACAATGTCCAAATGGGACAAAATACTAGAAATACATGTAGAACAGCCAAAAACGAGTCATCCCACACAAACAAAAAGTTTCTAGGAGCTAAGATGTCCAAGTAATTCACCAAATTGTGAAAACACAAAAACCTAAATAAAATGTACCTAGAGAACAATCTGAAAAAAGGTGCATGGATGGCTATGAAGATCTCTAAGAGATGGTTTCAACGCCAATGGAATCGTAAAAAATAGAGAAACAAGTCAAAAGTTATGAGCTCGAAATTGAAAACAACACCTCTAACTTCAACACGTTATAGAATGCACCAACAACAAAAACAAGTGATAAGACCCACACCACTGAAAAGTTGGCAGAACCATCTTTCTGACAACATATCCTTTTTGAAAAATGAAGCTCATATGCAAAAGTTATGCATTTTTAAAAAATGGGTAAATTTTCCCAACCGACAGTCAATAGACATGACCCTTTTGATTTGATTTTTGGAAAATTTGCTCATTTTATGTAAAAAATAATGAATACCCAGAAAATATTTTGGTTCTGCCAACAAAACTAAGAAAGCGTTTTTGAATCCAAAAAGCAAAACATGCAATTTGGTAAAAAAACAAAAACTTCACCGATAGGGAAAATAACTATGCTAGGCTATTTTGATAGCCATTTTTGCAAGATTTATTTACTATCTGCAAAATCTAGCAGATACCCAGATGATATTTTGTGATTTTGAATGAAACCCAGAAATTGTTCTTCTCAAAAATAGACGAAGCAAAAGATATTGGTCATTTTTTTAATCCAAAATACACCAAAAATTGCAAAAAAGAAAATAAAGGGGATTCCAAATCTGAAGCTTGTAACCCTTGTTGAAATAAAACATCATAAATCGAGAAGGGGTTCACTAAATCCAGCTCTAATACCATGTTAGAATTGTGGAAAAACCACAAAACCATGAGCCACAAGATCAAATAATGAACAAAGACACCTTCCACGCAAGAGATCTACAAACAATATATGCAATATTCCTCAACAAGAAAAAGCTACAGAAGCAAGAGACTATCAAAAGACATGAAAGCTCAAGCAATAATTACAATGAGGGTTGAGTGGTATATAGGAGCAAAACCCTAAAAGTATAAAAGCACTCATAAGTTTAGCTTAAGTGCATGAGAATAAATTAGACTAATAATCAATTAAAGAGTAATTAATTATTAGCTAATCTATGATTACTCTAACATGAAGCACTTTTAGAATCTTCTTAGGAGTCTTGACTTTCTTATCTTTGGCTATAGGTCCAAGTTCTAGCATGGTTCAAATACTAATTGGTTAAGGTAGACAAAACTTTATTTTTAACCTTCTTAGCACCATAGGTAGATAAAAAATTAAGACCCCCCTTAGCAACATGAACTTGACCTAAGTAGAGAAAACGAACCTCCTAAAAGAGGGCAAGGGGTAGCCTTTGGTCTATAAATTCAAGACCATCCTAGGATCATGTTGTATCTAGTCTCCTTATGTATGATAACAAAACTTTGTAGGAGTGGTTATATTAGGCCCTAAGTTTGCAAGAAAAATAATATTCCCAATGGAAGTGGTCTTCAAGTTGTCATAGCCTCTAAGGGTATTGTTGGTAAAGAAAATATAAGACTCATCATACCCAATTCTATAGAGAAAGGAAAGATTCAATACATTTATTATAGCCCGATCATCATACATGGCATGTTTGACATAGTATTATACACCCAAACCTATAAATAAATCATGAGATTCCCTCTTACAATAATATCATTATCAAATGCAATGTGTAATACATCATAATATAAGACTAGTCCTTAAGTTTGGAACTAGGAAAATGCAAATCAAGGTCAACATGGTTAAACAATAATTGAGAGGGTGAGGTAACATAAGCCATATGACCCATGCATAAGGATTAAAAAAGAGCATTCTTGTGAGTAGGAGAATTCCTAAGAAGATATAGAAAGAAATGTAAGCAAACATCTTATTTGACTCCTCTATCAAATCATATGGTCCAAAGGGATGAAGTTTAGTACCAATTTACTTAAACCCATAAATGGTATGAATCTTTTGGTCTATGTCCTACTCCATGAGGCCTACCATGTTATGATTGGAGGATTCACAATATATGTACTAAGTGTTCAAGTGGGCTCTAGATTTAGGGTCAGTATCCTCAAGGTGGAAAAGCATGTTGATGAAAAACTATACTAATTTTTAGAGATACATTGGATGAACTTGTTGTAATCTCTACATGATGTGTTATGTTCCATGCATTTGTGAAAAATGCATTATTGGTTAGGGTTATGATCACATGGTGGAATATTATGTCTATTTATATATTATTTTTTCCTATGTTAAAGAGGATTAATACCATTCACATTCATGGTTTGGTTAATAGTGTTATCCTGTTTTGTGAGAGATTGATTTTCTTATATTTGTTGAGCATAAGTTTTCAATATGCATCATATTTCTTTCCCCTAGAAATGACTACTTGGTCAATCCAAAAGGTGAAATATAGAGCTTCATGATAGGTTCCACAAAGGAATCTCTAGACCTCTTCTCAAATGTCTATGTCTAGAAAATGAAGAAAGAGATCACAAAGTTCTCAAGCATTCACATGGGGAATACTAGCTAAAGAACAAAGAACCTACCCCCATTGAGAGAAGAAATGTCTTATGAATTTGCTAGGCTCCTATATAATCTGCAAAACTCTCTAATAAGGCTTGAGTGAACTCCTCTACCAATTATTTTTGTGTGGATAGATGCTTTGAGTACCATGAAAAACCAATCTAAATTTATTCCCTTCAAAGTCTTAGTAAAAATCTGTCACTGCAACATCTCAAGGGGACTGTTCAAATGCAACAATCATGTAAGCCTTGGTGTAGGCATTAGGATCTATTTCTCCTTCTATTTTGGTAATCTTGGCAAGGTTCTAAGCAAGATAGCATTCCTAAAGATACTCTAATAAGTTCTCATACCTAGATCATAAGTAGGAAGCATGTAATTTGTTCATAAACTACCTAATTGTAAAGATGAATAACATATGGTTGAATGTGGGGGTGGCAACTAGTTTACCATTTAACTATGATTTTGTTGTTGGTGGTAGGTGGACTTAGTTCACTTTTTTCCTAAGTTTTTGAATATTTTCATGAGATTAGCCAATTGTCGTCTAGGATCACTAGTATCACCTTATTGTGTCTCAAGGTTTGTTAATTGTTATTTAAGTTTTTGGAGTTGCATGTACTTCTCCTAAATGATATGTTGCAATTATTCTTTAGGCTTGGTGTTTGGATATGTAATACCAACTTTATCTCGCCTAGTAGGATCCTCAAGAGATGACAAATAATGCACTTCCATGATTTGGACAAGTTTTGAGGTAAGTTAAAGTGTACAATTGCTCACAAAATATATTATCAATCAAGGGAGTGAGATAGCATCCCCTAATCTCAAAGGACAAGTTCTGAAAATCTAGATTCCTAATTGGTAGGAAAGTCTATATTCTAGGAAGACCAAACAAGAGTAGCAAATCCAAGTATGTTGGAGGAGGGGGATACAAGCAAGATTAGCAAGAACAAGAATAAACAATGGAATAATGTGTTTCATATTGGGTTCACCAATTATATATGTGCCGAAATGGGCATAATGTACACCAAAGTGGACATAAATAGCTTCTTGGGGATGACCCAAAGCAAGCCACAAAGAGACTTGATAAGAGACTCACAAAGAAACTTGAAACATGTCTCTAAGGCACTCAAAAGAAGACTTTTGTAAAGGGGAACTCTAAATGAGATCCTTTATTAGCCAAGGAGTTTGCTTGGAAAAGTGGATGGGTTTTATTGAGGATTGTATAAATATTGTTGTTGAGTTTCAAGTGCGATGAGTCATTACAAGCATTTAACTATTTAGTTATTTGTGTGGTTGACTGAAACAAGTAAATTTGATGCTTTGAGTTGAATGTTACAAGAAAGCAATGTGTTACAAACGTGTCAAATGTTGTTAATGATGTTGCTAGTTGGGTTAAAAGATGAGTCGTTACATTCATTTAACTATTTAGTTAATTGTGTGGTTGACTGAAACAAGTTAATTTGATGCTTTGAGTTGAATATTACAAGAAAGCAATATATGTTACAAAAGTGTCAAATGTTGTTAATGATGTTGCTAGTTGAGCTAAAAGAATCTTATTTATTGTATGGATTATTGACGGAGAGATATGAGGGTGAGATCATGAAAGGATCCTTCTCAATCTTCTGATAATCAAAAATACAATGTCGAATGCTTGGTTATACAAGTTGAAAGAGAGTTCTCTTTTTCGTTCAATTTTAGCACTTGGAATAGCGATGTAATGGTTGGCTTATTTGATTTGGTAATGTATTTGCATTTTGATTTGTGTAAGTTGATTGATTTGATTGTTGATTTTCGCTAGATTTGGTTTAGAAAAGGAAAAATGCATGAGGAAAATATAGTTAGTTTAATCTAGGAACAAACTGTAAATCTAATTCTTAAACTACTAACTATTGATAATCCTAACAATTGTAGCAAAACAAAACAACTTTTTTGAATGGCTCGCTCGCTTGTTTCTGCAATGGCTCTTTCGCTCATTTATGCTACCCTACCGTCCACCTCGCCATTACTCTCCCTGTCATGGTCCCCTATTGCTCGTGTGGCTACTGGGGCTCCTCCTATCCAAGACATTGCCATTGATGGCACCAAAGGGCCTGTGCATGGGTCAAACAGCTTACGCCCTTGTGATAGTGGCTCTAGTGGACACGGGAGGGAACAACACTCTCATCTTCGGTCCTTCTATTACTACTACTTCTAGATGCATTAATGGCGGGATTGTAGCTCCTAGTTATGTTTCAGTGATTGTTGGTGTGGATGGGGCGATCCCTATTCAGTCTTGTGACTATGGCTAGCTATGAGGCTCTAGATTCTTCTCGCCTCTCCCCATTATGGAAATGTTCAACCCCTTCCTTGTTCACATTCCTCCCCTATTGTGTTTTGTTTTTGAAAGTCATTGATTACAAAGGTTGTTATGTCTGTCAAATTTTGATGTGCAGATTTAGTCATTTTTGGCCTTCCTTCTCAAACCTACATAAATGGGTGTCTTGGAGGCCTCTCACTGGTGGCTCAATCAAGATGTATCCGTCTGTTAGGTGCTTCTATATTGTTGGCTTTCAGTATCTAGATGATTTGGAGGCTGTGTTAGAGTGGCAGGTGGTGGATGTGGGGCAAACATTCCCTTTCTTGTAAATCGTGGTTTCCTTCTTTCAACCTTATGACTGAATCTCTCAATATTATGTCAGCTTGGGTGAGCTACTAACTTCCCTCTCCATTTATAGGATTATTCATGTTTTGAAAATATCATCAATGCTATTGACCACTTTCTAAAGGTGGATTCCACAACATCTAATATCAACCATTGACATTTCCAAGGTTCTTCATGGAGATGTTGTCTTGATAGTGGAGGATAGGTAATGGATTTAGCTTATTAATTATGAGTGGTATAGATAGGTTTTTGCTACCAGACATCTTACTTTTGGGTGTCTCCACTCTTGCCACAAGATTATGGGATTAGCTACTTGGTGGAAGAATGCCCTCCCTGAGCATTTGATTGTAGATACTTCAACTATCTTTTTATCTCTAGTGGATGAGGATCCTTATCTGGTCTCCCTAATGGTGGGTTGGACATCTATGGTGGTGTCCCCACTCTTGCCACAAGACTATGGGATTAGCTACTTGGTGGAAGAATTCCCTCCCTGAGCATTTGATTGTAGATACCTCAACTATCTTTTCTTCTCTAGTGGATGAGGATCCTTATCTGGTCTCCCTAATGGTGGGTTCGTTGGTGCGACTTTGATACCTTTGTCATCCTTTACTTTGGAAAGTATCCTTTGAAACCGATTCAAGCTTCTCTTATGTATATTTCTATTGTCATTGTAGTGAATTGTGTGATTCTTGCTACTTCTAAGTAAGTGAATTCAATACAAATGTGACATCTTCAGTTAGACATTCTTCCTTGCACAAGGACACTCTAGTTGAGTTGGTGAGTGAGGATTCTCTTCTCTCTCCTCAATAGAAGGAAGTTGAAAATGGTGTGTCTTGGACGATCGTCCAAAAAAGGAAGAAAGGTCTTTCTTAAAAAAAATGGATCCCATCCCCAAGCTAAGTGTGTGTAGATTGCAGGAAAAGGAAATGGCATTGTGTAGATTGGATGGATTGTATAAGTTTCTAGGCCCTATCAAAACCTAGTCTAGTTGTTTGATGTTTTGTTGTTGGTCAACAATTGTTTCACTAACTTCTAGATATAACTAAGTTTTAGGAGCCTATTGAAACCTATTTACCCTTTAATAAAAAACAATTCTAACAAAACTAAGGAGAACATAAGAAAATCCCAATCTTTGACTACATGTCTCTAGTTAAGAGTAGTTCTAGTGCTAATTTGAAGAACACTTCTACAAGTAAAATGTTTTTGAAAGGATACCAATTTATGAACCTTTTTGTGCATGAACTAACAAATTAACCATCCTAAACAAAGCTAGAATTTGCTAAGAGATTGTGATTGTTTTGAGAGTATGCATGCTAAAATGAGAATTGCAAAGAATTGGCTACATATACAAGATAGCAAGATGAAGATTTCCTAAGGTTTGAAGATACTGAGAGGGAGCAACATTCTACATTTACCAAGGATTTGTTGTTAGTTGTTTTCCCATGTTTCCTTGATTATATGTGTATATTAAATGTTTTCTTTATCCTCCTAAAACAAGGTCAATGGAGGTATAAAATAAGCAAAGGGAGGTGTTCTTATCACAACCTTTCAATTTTTATTTCTACAAGCTCAAGAAAAATTGTTGCTTGGCACATGGCAAAAAAAATCACCATGGTAGACACAAATTCAATGACAAAAATGAGACCATTATAGCTAAATTGATTATATTGCAACAAATGCATGTTTCGTATAACAATTTCACAAGGGCCCCTATGTGTGCCTAATGGTTTCACCAATGTTGCAAAAACTCAAATTTAAAGGGCCAAAACAAATGCAAAAAGGCAAAGGGGGGAAATGGAAAAGAAGTTAGGGAGGCCTATCTAGATGTCAAAAATGATCAATATATTTATGCCATAATGGCATTTTAAGTGGCGATAGCCATCAAACTCCAAAATTTCACCTATACAAATTCAAGTACTTATAAGTCACCCTAAAAAGTGAATCTTGTGAAGGAGATCCACTTAAACTTGAATTTGAAACTAAATTTACACTTATTGTTGGAAAACAAACCTTCACATATTGAAGAATTTTTTATATAGTATTACTAGTGTGATGAACTTATCTTGGTTTCCAAGGGACCAAGTTGCGGTCTAGCAATGCTCCCAAATATAAGTTCTTAGTCTTGTATAGTTTTTAGTTTATTATTATGGGCCACTTCTACATTGTCTAGATGTTCTTGGTTATGAGCTCTTAATGGTTTTGTATGATGGCAATGGGGGAGTACCTTGTAATTTATGTTGCGAGTTGTGGTGGTTTAGAGTATGCTCTATTTATAGACCTATTTATAATTAATGAAAGAAAATTTTTACTTTGGACAATAAAACTACAACAATTTAGAAATTTAAAAAATTATTATGTTAATATAAGATTCAAAGGTATTTTTTAAAACTTCAATAAAAAAAATAAGTAATATATTTAAAAGTAGTTAAAAATGCAAAAGGGATTTGAAAAATGTAAAAAGGAAAAAAAAGGTATTAGAATATCTAAAAAAACAAGGGAATGCTTTAATTGAAAATGTGTAATTGAATAGGGTGTTGCAATATAGTGTCAGTTACATTATACATAGTTTCTAGTAATATGTTTGACTACACTTGAAATTTAAGTTTTTTTTAGGTCTTATTAGTGACTCCAACTAACTTAAATTGTTTGCATGTCATTTTACTCGATTTTTTTTCTAGTGGTTCTATCTTTAAATGGCTGACTATGACATGGTGATAATGATATTTTAGCCTGATTTTGATACAAACACTTTGGCTTGCTATATTACAAAGCTTTGGAATATTTCTTATGGTTAACTAGAATTGAACAATAAATATTGAACATATTTTTTGATCTGGTATGAGTGATGAATACCGTGTATTTCCTTAGTACTCTTAAGTATGGTGTGAATAATTATATGATAGAATATTAGTACTCAACTAGCTTTTTGCATTAGTGATGCAATATTCTCAATCTACAATTTTGATAAGGTTAGAATAGTGAGAGCATCACCATAGTGTTATTCCCAACCTTCTTTTGTGTTGTTTGAAGGTGAATGCACCAAAGTTGATGGAAGGCCTTTCTAGTTCTTTGCATCATTGATGTTTGGGATTATCTATTTTTACAATATCATTTACAATGCAAGTTGCTAATAATTTTAGGCTCGCTTGACTTTTCAAGATTATTTACTTTGATCAGTTCCTTTTCAAAGCAATAGTTTTAGGGTCATTTGATCTTATGCATTGTGCCCAATAAGATAGCTCAAAAGATGATATAATAGATATAAGGATGTAGTTCTAGTGTATCATGATTTGCTTAGTAAATTGTATAACACTACAACCAATAGGATATATGCTTCAAGAATGATTCTCTCTCTTGGTTTATATATTGTTCTCCTTTGACACAATTCGTTTTAATTTATTTTGGGAGGCAATGCTAGCAATTAATTTATTTGTGGACCAGGTAGAATTTTCCACTTATGAGATGCAATTTAAATCTCTCATTTATGGAGATTGTACTTAATTGTCATTTTATTTACTTATCAAAGAAATAATATAAAGTTTAAGGTTGAAAAATATATTAAGGTTGTTTAATTTGAAAAGGCATATTAAAACGGAGTTTAAAGGAACTAAAGGATTTATTAAAAAAGAATGAGGTAATATTCACCATCCAAAGATTGTAAATATAATGACATATACTTGTGTGACCATTCGATGTCAAATTACAAGCCTTAATGCACTAAGAATCTCCTAGTAGAGGAAAAAGAGTGATATGTAATTAAGTTCAAAGTATTTTTTGATCAAAATTGGATGCTAAAACATCAAATATAATTTTTTGTTATGAGTATATCCTTATTATCTCAAAAAATATTGTAGCTAAGACCTTTCAGATTTGGCAAGGTATGATGATGTCTACGAAACGGTTAAACAACATTATAGTTGAAACTCAATCCAAAACCTTAAGACTAGTGCATAATGGCTTTCCTTAAGACGCTCATAACTGACAAGTGTAAGTGATTATTAGGGGGAAAAATAACTCCTCAAGGACCTTTACTAAGTTAATTTTATTTACCAACTCCCAAACTGCAACATAATAAAAAAAATCTAGGCAAATATGTATTGTTATATTGTTCTTCCTTTCAACTACATAGTGGTAGCTTTCATTCTTGCAATTGTTTTGATTCAATATTAAAAAAAAAAGACTCTTACATGCCAGCAAATTCTTCCATTATGGATAATCAAGTTAGAACTTGATGCTCTTGACTTTACTCAATTAAGAGAAACTGGGTTCACAATAAAAGACAGAGAATCAGTAAGTGTCCAACTTGTATTTAATATATTCCCCAAATATGAATTTAAATTAATTTAATAGGAAATATGGCAAGAAGGATTTAAAACCCAACCTTTTCCCAATGCGATAAACCATAAACTAATCAATCACCCTATGGAAAATGAATGTAAGAAAATTTACAGTGCAAAAAATAAAGAAAAACAATAAGCAAAATATTAATACGGTATTTAGATGGAAAACTTGGTAAAATTATACTAGGAAAAAAACCATGGGAAAAGATCTTTCATATTTTATTTCTTAGTAAATTCACAATTACAACAATCTTCTAAAAAGTTACAAAAAACATGACTTCAACAGAGTATAAGAAATTCAAGTTTCAGAGTCCTTGTCAAACACAACTTTCTAAAAATAGAAAGTGTGACTCATACAACTACGTGTTGAACTATTTGTCACTGTTGGAATAACAACAAAATTGACTTCATATTCCAACAATGAAACGGATGGAAAAAGATAAACCATGACCAAGATTGTGTGCATTTGAAGGAATTATTGTTTCTCTCACCCAACTTTCATTTGGATAATCTATGTCTAATGTCATGTTTCTTCATCCTTCTCATTTCTCTCTCTACGAGGCATTTAGATGAGTGTTACAAGGCAAGGATTTCTGCAATTTCCATATTTGATGATTCTTTTGTAAGCGTTTGAAAACCCACATCCTATATGGTGCTTAAAGAGTGGTTACGTTGCCCCTACATGTCAGTGTGCTTCATCACCAAAGTCAATTCCCTCCTTCCCTACATGCAAAGTTCTTTCTCAATCTAGGTTTTTTTGTTGCACACTCATTTTCGCTTAGTATTCTAGTTTGTAACAAGATAATTGTAGTGATAACAGGGAAATGTCTAAGATTCAAGAATGCTCCTTTGATCGAATTTATTCATTAATTGAAAAAAAATCTATTGTATTATGATTATGAATTAATTAAAAAACACAAACAAAGGTGCATTCTCATATATGGATAGACAATAGTGCGATAACATGGGGTGAACCACAAAAATTTATGGGGCCTACACAAGAGAAGGCCTAAACCATAAACGTTTCAATTTGATCCCTTTGTCAAAAGTAATAGCAATACCAATTTAGAATAAAATAAAAAAGTTTTATATTAAACTTTGATTTGAATGAAGTTGCAAACTTTCTAGAAGACCATGTTAAGGCCTCAATGTCACCCATGGCCTTTAATAGAGTCAAGCCAACTAAATGCAGTTGTCGAAGGCAAGTGGGTGAACATGCAAATCAAACTGCCAAAAGTGTCAAACTAACTAAATGTGGTTGCAGAAGGTGAGTAAACATGCAAAACATTATGGCCAACAGAGTCAAACCAACTAAAATTGGTTGTGGTAGGGAAGTGGATGAACATGCAAAGCATCCCTACATAATTAACACAAAGATAAATTCTATGTGGTGAAGTATGGTAAATTTGTAATAACACATGGTAAATTCATTTCTCTACTTAGTTTACTTAGTGTTCCATCTGATTTTTTTCTTATTGGCATGTTTATGATATATGTTGACTAATTATTTAATATTCTGAATTATTTTTCAAAGATTTAGCGCCTTTGCTAATGAAATTTAGTTTTTATCTAATTTATTGATAGTTGATAATAGTAATGTGATGTCTCTTTTCCTCTTATAATTATTATTAGCAATGGATTTAACATAATAGATATTAGAGAATATAATTTCTAGTATGCAATGTTATCAAAATAAATGTGAATAATTAATGTAAACTACAAATGTGTGACAATTAAATAATTAACATAATAAATGGAATAACACCTCCGCATAGATTGATCATATTAATACCAAAATCATATAGATGATATTCTCAATATTGCATAATCAATGGTTTTCAATACTTATTTGAAAATGACAGAGAGGCTGCTATCCGACACTTACAGGAATGGTTACATGTCCAAGCTCTCCACGAAAAGGAAGCACCCTCGAAGGAAACCAATTCTTACATAGAACTCAACCTTCCTTCATAGCATAAATAACACAGCCTTATCCAAGGCACTCTCAGGTGTATGTTGTGCCCCGAGTTGAACACACATTGTGTACCCCTTCTCCAAATGCCTCAATGTCATCCAATCATCCTAACCTTCTCTCCTTTGTGCCCTTTGATTTTCTCTCTCCTTTTCCTATTCTTTCCTTGAATAGTCTCCATGTCTTTTCCAAGTCTCACATGAATAATTTATATATCCTTTTAAGGGGTGGTTTCCAAACCACCACACCCTTTCACAAAGGATTCCTTTAATTATTATTTAATGAATAACTATTTCTCCCTTTTTAAAAGAGTTTTTATGCATATTCTTTATTAAACTCATTTAACCAAAGAATCATGTAATATCCTTTATTTTTTTATCTTTCTTTTAATTCTAAAGGGTTATTTGATAGTTTTCTCTTCTCTTGGGAAAAATTCACATAACGATTCTCCCTTTGTAAATTAGTTTTTGTCCTCAATAGCATGAGATGCATCTGCATCGCAACTCACAAAATACATAATCAATATTTGAAAAAACTAATATTGAATATATTTTTTCTTCATAATGTTTATATAATATATATAAATGTGTGTGTTTTAACCACTTACATGTAACTTCAACATTTAATTTACAAAATTATTATCATGTGTTGACATAACATTTACCTAGTGGTAGACATCGATCTAGATAGAATTCTCCCACATTGTCTATAAAATATCAAAAACCTGCAGGTTTTAACAATCCATCTGACACAACCCAAAATTATTTCAATAAGTTAGTTCCAAAGGTGTAGTAACGATCAAATATTCTACATTTTGGTAACAACATAGAATCTCACATTTTTATTTCACTAGTTTCTCTGAGCTCTGCATGTGCTCCCCTTTTTTTCATTTTTTGGGATTCTATGTTCCCTAAATATCTGATCTAGTGGGGGGTCCAACAAGGCTCCCCCATATATGTACTCTACTCCTTCTCAGAGAGCTACATCCTCTCTTTCATCTTCTGGGGGTTTTATAAGTACACTTGGAGAGTCACCAATTCTGAATCTCAGGGGAAAGGACTTGTTTGTTTCAAATCCGGGGGAAAGAACGCCTTTTTGGCTGGTGAGGTTTTTGTGTCGTATGTGGACAAGATTGTGGGTGGGAAGGTTTTGACAAAGGTACCCCATGATTCTTTGTCTACTTTTTTTACTGTAGAGGGGGATGAAGTGGATGTCCCAGATGTAATCCTAAATAATGCAATCAAGGATCTTAAGTTGTCCCTAGTTGGAAAGTTATTTTTTTCCCATCCTAATATTGACTAGGTACATAAGTGGGCCACTGACACTTGGAATCTCAAGGGTAGTGTCTCAATCAGTTTCATACCTAAAGGCTTATTTCTTTTTACTTTTTTTATCCCTGAGGATATGATAAAGGTCCTAATAGGAGGCCCCTGGGCCTTTGACAGAAGCTTTAAGAATAGTATGTCCCTGTGTAAGTGGAAGCCAGGATTTGATGCCTCTGTGGACCTGGGTAAGGTGGCCCCTACTTGGGTTAGGCTCCCTAGTTTACCTTTTGAATTTTTGTACCAAAATGTTTTTAAATGAATTGATGATTCCTTTGGTACCTTGGTAACGATAGATAAAGTGACTCTTCTTAAGTCACGACTGGTATACGCTAGAATGTGTGTGAATGTGGTTATCAATACAATCATTCCCACCATTTGGAAAATGGGTTCAACTGTTAGAATATGAAAAGGCTATGGTCTTTTGTCAGGGGTGTAATAAGTTTGGACATTTACAAGATGTTTGTAAGAAGCTCCCTCTTGAACCTAAAAAAACCTAGTCAAGAGTGTTGTTGAGCTCTCCCTCAAAAAATGTTGCTCCCATGAACTTGTTAAAGGAACCTGTTACACCAAGCTCTAACTTGGCTTTGTTGTTTTCTAATAAAGTGTTAGTGCCTTCTCAAATCTTGGCTGCAGTTGAGGGTCAGCCACTAAATGTGTGTGCCCTCACTGAAAACTTTGAAAAGGTCCTTCCTGGGGGAGTTGTTGAAGGATTCACATCCTCCCCTTCTTTGGATAAGTACCTTGAACCACAAAATGGGAATGAAATGTTGGATATTGCGCAAAAGTTATCACAAGAAATGGAGGGAGTTGATTTCAAACTTCTGGAACAATAGAAGGAGACCCTAGAGGAAGGTGAGATAGAAATCAAAATGGAATGGTTATTGAATTCCTCCCTTGAGAATTCTTAGGTAGGTTTGGGACTGGAGGTGTTTCAAATGCTAGAAATAAACAAGGAAAATAAGGAAGAAGACAAGAAAATCTTGTTGAACTCTTGTTCCCCCCAAAAAGATGACGTAGTGTAAGAGGATAGGAATCAAATAAATTCAAAATCAAGGAAGAAGAAACCGGATGTGGGAGGAAATAACAAAATGGGAAGGCCTCCCTTAAAAGAATCGAGAAACAAAGATAGAACTAGAGATGTGGCTTCTGGAAAGCAAAGAACTCTTAACTCCCTTGTTGGGAATAAAACCAGAAAGAAGTAGAAGGAGATCCTCTCCCTTTTTAGCAGTGTCAAGGTGATATTGCTGCTCCTTTTTTCTCTCATGTGTTTGTTGTCTTGGAATGTGGGGACTTAATGGCCCCTATAAACAACATTTGTTAAAAGCCTATTTGGTGGATGTGAAACTAGATGTTCTCTTAGTTCAGGAAACCAAAATGAAAAGAGAGAATTTTGAAAAGGTGATCAAGTGGTTTTGGCCTAGTGCTAATTTTGAAGTGAGTGATGCATATGGAGCCTCAGTGGAGATTTCAACTTTTTGGAATGTTGCTAGGCTTGCTGGAGGGCTAAATTTTTGCAACCAGAATTGTCTGGTAGTTTCTATGGAAGATAGATTGCCTCGATCAAGTGAAATATGGTTAATATTTATGGTCCTAACTCACACTTGGACAAGCTTGACCTCTAGTACTTTCTTGAGGGTATTATTATCAATAGAAAGGAGGAGTTTTAGTTGCTTGGAGGGAATTTTAATTCCCCTTTGTATCCCTTAGAAAAGTGTGAGGGCCTTATTGATTTCTCATTTACTATGATGGATTTTTCAGGTTTCCTAAATTTTTTAGGGTTAATAGATATTCCTTTGAATGCATCTCTTTTTACATGGACTAATAGAAGACAGGGTAGTCATCTAATCCAAGTTAAGCTGGACTGTTTCCTTATTTCCTCCAGTTGAAACATTTTGCAGAATCTCACTCTTACAGCTCTCCCCAAGACTAGCTCAGATCATAATGTTCTCCTCCTTAGGTGGGAGGATAAAGTTGCTAAAGGACCTTTCCCTTTCAAATATGAATTTATGTGGTCTATTCATCTAGACTTCAAATCCTTGGTTAAAGAATGGTGTAATGCTCCTTGTGATGGTACTCCAATGTATCGTTTAACTCAGAAGCTGAAGAAAGTCAAAGAAAATGTTAAGGGGAAAAGTATTCATTTGGGAATATATTTACCACTAAAAAACATCTAAGCTTAAAAATTAAGGAGATTCAAGATCTGATGGAATTGGGAATTATGGTTGAAAATATCTATAACCAAGAAAGGGACCTTAGATCTCAATGGTATAAAATAAACAAAAAAGAATTTTTCTGGAAACAGAAATCAAGGATTCAAAGGTTGAGGGAAGGGACAAAAATACAAAAAAAAATCATCATACCACCTTAAAAAAAAGAGGTAGAAATAGGATTATATTTTTAAATACTTCTAATGGGATAAGACTAAATAGGGAGGAGGATATTGCAAAGGAAGTTGCTTCCTTCTTCTCAAACTTTCCTGAAATGCCTATGGTGGATAATTTTGATTTGGAGGATATTCTATAGGTGATTCCAAATGTCATTTCAGAACGGGATTTAAAAGATATGTCCAAAGTTGTTTCTATGCAAGAAGTTAAGGAAGTAGTTTTCTCCTTTGGTGCTTTTAAAGCTTCGGGACCAAATGGATTTCCTCCTAATTTTTTTTAGGTTTATTGGGACATTGTCTCTTCTTACCTATTCAATGTTGTCAGGGATTTCTTCAGATAGAGAAGGATTTTAAATCATATTAACACCACTTTTGTAGCGTTTCATCACTAAGACGAATGAGGTTGCTTCTATGAATGACTATAGACCTATCAGTTTGTGTAACACCACTTATAAGATATTTTCTAAGATAATAGTTAATAGACTCGAATTAGTCTTGAATAATATGATTGTTGCTAACCAAAATGGGTTCATTCAAGGAAGAAATTTTTTGGATGCAGTTATTTATACTCATGAGGTGTTACATTCTATGGACCTTAGTAAAAAGCAAGGTAAAGCCTATGATCGGGTCTCTTGGAACTTCCTTTATGTTGTTCTTGAAAATTTTGGTTTCAAAGGAAAATTTCTCAACTTAATTAAATTTTGTGTCACTACTCCTAAGTACTATGTCTTGGTTAATGGGGTGGTGAAAGGATTTTTCTCTTATGGTCGTGGTCTGAGACAAGGTGACCCTCTCTCTCCTTATATGTTTGTTATTGTTATTGAAGCTTTGGATCGTAATATTCAGAGACAACATGTTAATAAAATTTGAAAGGTTTATGTGTTGCTTCATCCTTCCCTCTTCCTCACACCAACAATTTGTTGACGATACTATCCTCCTTTGGGAGGATTCTATCTTGGAAGTGGGACAATGGAAAGAGTTTCTTGATAAATATGCGAGATTCTCATTTCAATATATCAATTACCAAAAGAGAAAGATCTATTCCTTTAACACTATCCAGACTATAAAAGAGAAAGTTATAAATTTTATTGGATGCCAAGAAGCTAATTTTTCAGCTACCTATCTTGGCTTACCTTTAATCTCAAGAAAACCTTATAGTAATTATTGGAATTATATTGTGGAAAAGATTCAAAAGAAGCTAGCTAGTTGGAAAGGTAAGCTACTCAATTTTTTTGGGAAAGTTCAACTTTTAAAAGCTTCCTTACAAAACATCCCAATTTACTATCTCTCTCTTTAACATTCATGCCTTCATTGCTGAGAAAATTGAAATGATACAAAGGAGATTTTTATGGTCGGGTGTGGAAGAGAAGAAAATAATGGTGCTTGTTAGATGGGACATTCTCTGCATTCCAAAGAGATAAGGTGGCTTGGGTATAAGAAGAATAAAAGTGTTTAATAAAGCTCTTGTGGAAAAAATGGGATGGTTTTTTCTGGAGGGAGAAAAGGACTAGGTTCAAATTCTACGTGCCAACTATTTGGGAAATAAGGATGTTTTCTGTTTTCTTAGGAAAAAGGATCTCCTCTATGGTTCAATTTTTTGGAATAACTTGTTAAATATTAGAGGTACTCTAATAAAAGGAGTGAAATTGAGAATTGAAAATGGACACAGAACTAATTTCTAGGAGGATGCTTGGACTACCTATGCTCACTTGTTGGCCAACAAAATTCTCCATAAAATTAAAATCATATTGAAAATGAATATTGGAAAGAAGGTCTCCAATTATATAAATTGGGAAGGTTTGAGGACAAAGTGGATAGAATTTAAGAACTATTTGAATAATGTGTTCTCAAGGGTGGTAGATAGCAAAATTGGGATGTTGCTTTGGATTCCCTCTTGCGAATGATTGGTGATCCTGATCTATTTTCTATAAATAGGGATGATGACTGGATTTGGAAAAAAAATCATTCTGGGATATTTTCAGTTAAATCTGTTTATGAGATTATGGAATCTCAACTATTCCAAATGGGTGTTTTTAACTGGAAAATGGTGTGGAGCAAGAATCTAATCCCTAAGATTAATTGTTTTTTTATGGACTGTGACACATGGAAAGATTCTCACAATTGATAATCTTAAGAAAAGGGGATGGTATCTAGTGAACAAATGCTACCTCTATAATAGGGAGGAAGAAACCATTGTGCACTTGATGTTTCGATGTCCTTATGCTCAAGATGTGTGGTCTTTTTTCATAAAGAATTTGATGATTGAATGTGTCTTTCTTCATCGATAAAAATGTTTATTAATTGTTGGAGTATTTTTCCCTACTCACATAATATTATCATTAACCTTTGGAGACAATTTCCCCTGTTCCTCACCTGGGGTTTGTGGAAAGAGAGGAAAAATAGAGCTTTTAGAGATACAGTTAAGAATAGTAAAGAGTTATGCATGTCTATTAGGAAACAAATTCAAGAAAACATAGAAAGCAGTAAGTATGCTCCTTCAAAGAAAATTCCATCATATCAAGAGATGTGAATCAAGAAACTATGGGGAATATCTCATGATCTTAACAATCTTAATTGGGTCAAACAACTAATTAGAAAAAGTACTATTTGGATCCCCCTAAACCTGGGATGGATTAAATGTAACTTTGATGGGTGTTCTAAAGGGAATCTAGGCTTGGCAAAGGTAGGTGGAATTGTTAGAAACCTGGGTACAACAACAACCTAGGTACAACAACTAACAACTTGGTTGAGGCTTATGTGGTGTGGGCTAGAATAAGTTATCTAAAAGATAATGGCTACACTAAATTTATGGTGGAAGGCGATTCCAAGTTAACTATTGATTATTTGAACAATAAGATGTTCCATGGGAGTTAAAATATATCTTTGATGATTGCAAACATATGATATAACCCTTTCAGAATTGCAAGATTAACCATATTTATAGGGAAGGCAACAGGGTTGCCGATGCAATGGTGAATTTTGTCCTATGACATTTGGTTTTGAAATATTGGGACTTCTCCCAATTGTCTAATCAAATTAAAGAAATAATATCTAAGGATAGATTGGAGGATTTAGTTAATTCATCATGGATAGAATAAATTTAATTAAGATGAGGGATTGCTAGTGTTGTCCAAGTGTCATGATAATTGTTGGCTTTCTTATTTGGCAGTTGGGCAAGTTGAAAAGATGACATGTGATGTACTCTATTAATAGCAGTTGTATGCTAAATCTCAAAGAATTAAAAAGAAATGAGATGAAAGGATAGACCCGTTGGGAAGCCTCATTCGATAATGAGAAAAGAGTGAATGTGGCTATGGTGATTATCACACACATTTCTAAAAATCTTGTGATAGATTTGAGAAAATACTTTTTAGCATGTGTTATCACAGATGTTAGGGTGGGTAATCAAAAAAGAGTAATCATGTATTGTAAATGTGGTGGAGTTGTCATTTCCATTAAAGGCAGGTTTCGAAGATATGAGGCTAGGCTTTGTATATAGCTCAACTATTTTAACAATATTGCTAGAAGGTTCGAGCTATTATCCTTTCAAATGAAAATCCACCAACTTTCTATCAAAAATGAATTTTTTGAATTTTCAATTGCTTCGGTGGTAAACTAGGAAGGCCTAAGAGAAAAGTATTTGCTTCTTCCAAAGGATTATCATACCAAAGAAAAAACTATGGGAGGCCCTAGAAAGAGGACGGAATTGAGTAAATATGACTCCCTAAAAAATAATATAGAATTATGGAGTCTATTTGAAAAGGTTGGTTTCACTCCATACTTTGCAGCCATGGAGGGTTACAACGAACAACTTAGCTATAAGTTTGCAAATGCCTGGAAATATGGTGAAGTTGAGATGGATGGTCTCTATTTTAGTGGTGATGCTAAGCTAATTACTAAAATGATGGGTCTTCTGTATGAAGGGAAGAAGATTGCTAAGGTAAGCACAAGAAACTATCAAAATTACATTGAATTTTTTTTTGAAGCTAAAGAAAATGCCCAAATATTTTATAATGGCTACTCTAGGATTTTACTTCTGCCTCCTTACCATAATGTCTTCTTTTTTGTCATGAAGTATTTTATGTTACAGGATCATTTTCAATCAGACCATGGTTATCATTTTCCCATCCTAAACCATATCAGGCACCTGGAGAAAATAGATTTTCCCTTTTTCCTCCTCTCCTCCCTAAAATAAAGCCTTACCAATGGTTCCAACCCTCCTTTACAATGGGTTTTGATTAGGGAAATATGCAAGTACGTTCTCACTACCACCCCGCAAAGAAATGTTTTCCATAACTTGATTGAGAACCCCACTCCTAAGAGTTCTACAAAAAATGAACTAATTGAAAGTAGACCCCACTCCTCGGTCAAAGAACCTGCTAATGCTCTTCCTAAATCCATGGACCCCTCATGGTCGGCCCTCCTTAAAATAACCCCTGAAAAACAAAGTGTTGCCCCCTCTATTGTGTTGCTAATAAGAAGAGAAAACTGTTGATTCGTGAGTTGGGTGCTAACCCTATCACTATAACAATACCGTATGTAATGAAAATAGCCCTGAATGTGGGTCCACTACCCTAGTGGGATGAAGATCTACTCGTCTGGCTCTTGCTATGTCCAAGGGGTTGGATGATAGCAAAAACTAAAAAAGTTTGCATGATAAGAAATCAGAAAATCCTATGGATAATAAAGAGAACAAGGTTACTGTGAACATAAAATTTCCCAAGCCCCCTTCGAGTGAGTTTATTTTGCCTAAGTATCGGCCACACCCCCTTTTGAGAAAAGGTAATGTCGGGCTCCCTTTTGCACAAGCCTGTGCCAATATCACCACTTGTCAGTTGAGCGCTCTTCGTGGGATTTTCCTCTTGTTGCTTTACGAAAGCTTGCGACGGGATTCCACATGTCATCCGTTCATAAAATTTTGAGCCTCTTTGCATCGCTTCCCTTTCAGGTCCCGACTGCCTGCCACATAGCATCAGTTCACGCACATTTCTTCGTGTACCCCACCATTCAACACATAATGCAACAAACCTCCACGTGTCTTCACAACATAATCTCTTCATCGATCAAGGGAAATGATGAGCGTCACGTCCCAACCGCTTGCCACATGATCCTCCAAGGGATCCATTGCAAAGGAAAACCAAGTAGGTGACCACTATCGCCAGCTGCCATGTTCTGTAACTACTACCATGAGTGAATTGCACATGTTCGAGCACCGGTATGCTGGGACCACTACCATCATTCGCAGGGGATGCAACCGGACTTTGGATGTCCTCGTTTATAGACTGAATCTTTTTTGTTGTAACGGCCAAGGAAAATAATTGCTAATGCATCATTTCTCATGATCGGAGAATATTTCATGTTGCTTGCTCATCAAGTCAAGTTTTTATTATAAATACTGATTCTTCCTTAGAAGTAGGGGTTCCAAGAGTTCCAAATTTTGTTCATATTTTGGTGGAAGAATAGATAGAAGAACCAAGCCTTTATTTGCTTTATTAGATTATTGTACAAGAACTCACAGACTGTGCCATTGTTTGGCCTTTTTGTTTTCTTTGATAGTTGATAAGTTTTACTGTGCCATTGTTGTACTGGATGCATCATTCTCAGACTTCTATAAATTAATACAAGTTGTTGGTTTAGATCATTTCTTGGACTCTTCTTTCTAGAAAATGTGTATGAAGCTTATTTTATGTAATATATAGTAAATCATTCAGGATTCTATCTTTGTTTTACCGTTCTGGAACACAGCAGACTACCCAGCAGGCCCTTAAGTCATATCCCTAAGATAGATTTATCATTCCTAACATCTAAATCCCCACACATCACCTTAGTTAGATCCTTTATTTTATATCTGCTTCTTTTTCTCATTCAAAACCCCAGCTATAGAAGAAGTTGGCTTCTTTAAAAATCTGGAGGTTACTCAGTTTGGCATAATAGGCCCCCCCCTAAAATTGAGTTTCTGACAGAGGGTTGTTACCTTGCCAACTTTTGGCATCAACATTTTTTTGCTTTCTTGGCACGCTTGGTGGGACGAATAAAAATAACCAAATCAAAAGGGTGTGTAAGTCATCGGCCTGTTACTAGGCCACAAACCTCAAAATAAACTGGCTTGCTAGTATCCCCGTTGGTAATAGCACATACTTGAACTTGCCTAGTAGAACCATTGGATCCCAGCCATAATACTAATTGTAAAATAAAATTATGTGGCTTGGGACGTTGGAATTCCTCTTGTTTCCCTAGTAGCACCTGTCGTATGGGCCCCTATCCCGGTCTCTACTCTTAAAGCTATTTCAAATTTTACTGGAGATGGCTCGAGAACACCACCCGAACATCTACAAGATGTTGCAGACGTGTGTCTGGTGCATGGAGTAACAAATTAGAATATAGCATTGAGATTTTTTGCAGCTTCTTTCAGAGGAAGAGTGCTAGATTGGTATCGCACTCTGCCTGCCAATACCATCGATACTTGGGATGAGCTCGGAGATCCCTTTTATGAGAGATTTTCTAACGATGGAGACCGATCTTCGCTATATCACCAACTATCTACAATAAAGTGAGCCCCATCTAAAGCCATGATAGATTCCATATGACCTAGCAAAGAATCTAGAATTCCATCCGACCACCTACCAAGCTAGCATTCATGTTCTACTTAAAGTCTATCAACACTGGCATTTCCATGATGATCTAGTCACTCGGTGGAACTACATTACCAGATGCATACAGCATAGCGGTCAAAGCAAAGAATAATCTAATCGACGTTGGGAAGCTCCCATCATGCCAATCTTCCCCGAAGTAACAAATTTTAATTAGGAGATGCCATCTACTAGCACAACCACACCACCGCCACCGTCGATGTACACATATCCAAGTGCGCAACCAAATGTTGCTTTTGTGTCTGGCACCCCGAAGGACGAGATGAGCAACATAAGCGAGATGATACAGAACCTGAAAAATAAAGTAACTACCATTAAGCACAACCAGGATGCTCCTCTGAGGCCAACCTATCAAAGTTATTAGGGTAACAAACCCTTCTACCAACAGAACCAATATCAAGGGGCTGCACGCACAACTCCGCCGACTCAAACAAATAACCAAATAGTACAAGTATTGACTCCAATGGGGACTACTCAAACAAGTACAAGTAGAGAGTTGACCGCTAGGCAGAACAACCTCGCTGAGGATTTCAATCCCCGGTGCTATCCTTGCGGCAACGCTCATATGCCTCAAAATTTTCTATGTGGCAATTTGCAGCAGAAAATTGTCGAACAACGTAGCCAAGGTGCAACGACAAGTTCAGGAGGGTATACATACGTCTCTTCCCAAATAGATGATGTGGTTCTCACCGCATAGATGCAAGAAATGCACCCAGAGCAAGAAGGTGGCATAGCTCATGACCATGCCCTCCTCTCATGGATGGAAGGGGATGAAGCAGTATTCACTTATGAAGCATCCACATCAACGACCTCGAAAGTGCAGTTTTACTACAACACCTGATCAAAGAGAAGATTCATAGGAGAGTCAATCACTCCACAGTTGAGGAATATTTTGAGCCAACTCCCTTTCCCTTCTACAATTGCTCCAGAGCCTCAAGTATGAAAAGAAATCATTATCACCAAGGCAAAAGAATAAAAGCATCTAAATCCATCACCTATCAACATGGTGGAACAATTGAAGAAATCTTCCGCTAATGTGTCCCTCTGGGATATCTTAGCCATTCTAGAATAGAAATCATTGCTACAAGAAGCCCTTCAAAAAGATGAATCTACGCAACCAATAGAATGAGCTTCTGAAAATATCATTGACACATCACTTCAAGCCAAAGTTCTTGCAAACACTATAGAGGAGACTCTGACAGAGGAAAAGAGGGAGAAGCTGAAGCCTAAACCCTTCTTCCTAACTCTCATTGTAGGAACGAAACTATTGCACAACTCTATGATTGACTCTGGTGCTAGTACCACAGTCATGCCCAACCAGATAGTTGAAGCCTTAGGACTTAGCTATGAACCCCTAAAGAGAGGAGTTATGCAGCTAGATGGGAACAAGGTCAAAACATTAGGTCTCATTAAAGACCTCCCCCTAACATTGTTTTCCTGTTTGAGTATCACAGTACCACAAGATATCATTATTGACGAAGTTCCCCCCATGTTCGGCCTCTATCTATCATGAGAGTTCATGGAAAATATAGGTGGATACCTTTCTTTGGATTGGTCTCACCTAATTCTCAGGACTAAGCATAGAGCCAAAATGAAGATTATATCAAAATCCCTGCATTCAGAGCAGGAGTATGATGCTACCCATACTCCTCCTACAAAAGAAGAAACCAAAGTTTCTCAAACCTCTTATACCAAAGAAGAGGCTGCCAATAGAAAATTGCAAGAAGAAGAAAGGACGACCGAAGACAAATCTGGTTCTAAAGAAGTCTTATTGAGCGATTACTCAGAGGCCAACCCTTTCGGAAACTATCATGCCACTAGTTTGGGCTCCTACATCATCTACGATGAAGATTAGGAATTGTTGAAGATAGCAAAGGACTCCGCAGCCAAGCAGACCTCAGAACTATGGACGTTGCATTTTGATGGGGGTGCAAGATGCAAATATGGTGCCAGTTTTGGGATATGCCTAACATCTCCAAACAATGAGCATATTCTCAAATCCTTCTGCTTTTAATTTTCCTTCTCAAACAATGAGGTTGAATATGAGGGTCTTGTGCAAGGATTAAGCCTCACAGAGCGCATGGGTATCAAGAAAATAAAAGTGTTCAGAGATTCTGAACTTATACTCAATCAAGTCATAAATATATCTTCTATGAAAAATGTTCACATACGATCTTATAGACACATATTTTAGGACCTCATCGAAGGGTTTGAAGCCTTCAATATCCATGCAGTACCAAGGGAGCAGAATTCAGTTGTAGATCGCATGGCAATGATAGGATCTCAATTTGGTCATATTTCTGACTTGAGGGAGAATGTACACTCAATACGAATAATCATCTAGCCATCCGTTCTAGATAACGACCAGAGCTGGCAAGTATTTGAAAGTGACGAACACATCGCCTCATTCATTCAACAGTCAGGTGAATTCGTCGATCAGCTCCAGCTGAAGATTGAAGAAGCATACGAAGGGTAGATCATTCAATTAAGATCAAATAGACTTCTGAAAGGATTGGTTATGCTCGAAAATATTTTCAACTGTGATGATGCGGGGAACAATAGGAGGAAATTTGTGGCAAACCAAGTGGATTATACCAACCTTGAGGTCGGGGGCTGAAGAAAACTAAAGTTTGGAAAAGAAGTCCCACATCATGACAAAGATAGGTTGATACAATTCTGTGAAGCATATGAAGGAGTCGTAGCCTGGTCTTATAATGACCTTAGGGGATATGATCCTAGTATCATCCAGCATACCATTGAACTCACAGAAGGTACTAAACCTGTAAGACAAAATCAGAGGCCTGTCAATCTAAAGATTGAAGCCCTGATGGCTCAAGAGCTAAGGAAGTTGATCCAGTCAAGGATTGTATTTCCTATCAAACACAACACCTGGGTATCTAACCTTGTGCCAGTTTAAAAAAAGAACGGAGACATTCATCTTTGTGTTGACTTCCGCGACCTAAACAGAGCATCATTAAAATATCATTATCCACTGCCTTCCATGGAATCCATTTTGTAGAATGTGGTAGGTTCAAAATATTTTATCTACTGGTGGATTTTTGGGCTATAATCAAGTCTGGGTAAAAGAAGAAGACCAATACAAAACCACGTTCACCACCAAATGGGGGACATTCGCATATGCGAAAATCCCTTTTGGCCTATCAAATACGGGAGCTACCTTCCAATGGGAAATGGATATCGCCTTCAGTGAACTCATCAATAAAATCATTATCATCTATTTAAATGACCTAACTGTGTTTTCCAAGTCAAAAGATGACCATTTCGATCATCTAGAATTGGTTTTTAGTTAATGCCAAAAGTTTGGGGTATCCTTGAACCCCAAAAGTGTGTTTTTGGCATATCGCAAGGCAAGCTACTAGGGCATGTAGTGTCCAGAGACAAGATTTCTATTGATCCTGAAACGGTAAAAGCGATCAAAGAACTCCCCCTTCTAGTCAACAAAAAGGGAGTTTAGTCCTTTCTGGGAAAGGTAAATTTTGTAAGCAAATTCATCTCTGATTTTAAAGGAATAATTTGGCCAATCACTCTAATGCTAAAGAAGGATCAATTATTCAAGTGGAAAAAGGAAGCAAAAGAAGCCTTCAAGAAGGTAAAGGATGCTATTTCCTTAGCCCCTATGCTGGTAAATTCGTACTTGTCCAAAGATTTCATGATGTATGTTTTCAGTAGCAAGACAAGCATCGCCACTATCCTCACCCAGAAGGACAATGAAGGAAAGGGAGAACACCCAATGGCATTTTACTCTTAGACCTTGAAGGAATATGAGGTGAACTATAACTTCATCAAAAGACAAGCGTTCGCAATTGGTAAGGGACTTAAAAAGTTCCAACATCTGATATGTTCTAACAAGGTGATTGTCCATGTTGCACACTCCAGTGTGCATGAATCTATCATCGAAGGAGAGATCACCAAAAAAGGGGCCAACTAGATCACTAAGATCCTGGAATATGACATCAAGGTCAGGCCCACAAAGACTATCAAAGGGAGAGGGCTATGTGAATATTTGGTGCACACCGAGGAACCAGAAACAGAAGCAGAGCAAGTAGAGCCGATCCTGATGAATGAATCGGAACCTGAAGGATGCTAGCTAACAGATAGGACAAGATTTATGCACACTGGAAAACATTTGTTAGGCCTTCCTTTGCAGAAAAGAAGGTTCTACCAATTACAGAATAGTGGATATGCACTCATCGAAGGGGTTCTCTTCAAGAGAAATTTCAACGGCGTCATGTTACGATGCGTCACTATGGAGCAAGCAAGGAAAATCCTTGACACATTCCACAACAGCCCCAAAGGCGAACACTTCTCTGCAAAAACTACCACCATTAAAATCTTGCGCACTGGGTACTCCACATTGTTCAATGATTCCTACAAAATGATAGACCTGCAAGGAATGCCAATTCTACGTAGGGAGGAGAAAAATTTTCGCTATGCCTCTCAATCCAATAGTGTCGGATGAACCGTTTGCACAATGGGGGCTAGACTTCATAGGAATGATCAACCCAGCATCTAGCATTGGCCATAAATGGATTCTTACAGCTACAGACTACTTTATGAGGTGGATTGAATCCATACCCCTGAAGCAGAAATTGTGGATTTTCTCGAGGGGCTAGTGACAAGATTTGGCTTGTCGAAGACCATCATCTCAGACAATGCAAAATCCTTCCTAGGCTCTCAGTTATGTCAATACGCACTTACGCATGGAATATTCTTGAAAACATCATCAAACTATTACCCGCAAGGGAATGGCTTGGCCAAGTCAACTAATAAAAATCTAGTCAGACTCATCAAAAGGATCGGGTCTAATCATGAGAAAGAATGGCATAAGCATCTCCGAAAAGCATTATGGGTGGATCGCATAACTCCTAAACAAGCCCTGAAGACCTCGCCATATGAGTTAGTATACGGGAAAGAAGCATTGTTGCCTATCTCTATAGAGATACTTGCGCTACAGCTACTTAAGTCTTTAGAGATTGAAGAGAATGGGGCTATGGAAGTTCGGTTAGTCGAATTACTGGAGGTGTAAGAAAAAAGGGAGAAAGCCCTAATAGCCATGACTAATCGCCAACAGGTGGTTAAGAAATGGTTTGAAAAGAAGGCTTCAAACCAAGGTCTAAAATGTAGAGACCTGGTACTAAAGTTCAATGAAAGAGCTACAAAGCCTAGACAACATGGAAAATTTGACAAGTTGTGGGAAGGCCCTTTCAAAATAATTCAGTGTAAATAGAACAATGCATTTGAATTAGAAAATATGGAACAAGAACCACTTGGAATTTCGGTCAATAGGATTCATTTAAAATTGTTCAATTAGGTTGTAGTTGCTTTATGCAGATATAAATTATAAAAATGTAATTAGTTTTCTTTTTAGGTTTTTATCGGTCGGTTCTTTTATCACATTTTTCACAGTTACAAGGAGTGGGGAAAATTTCATGAAACCCATTATTACAAGAACAGAGAAAAAATTTGCTACTCAGGTTGCAGAAATTAAGTTCAAATACAAAGGATTCAGCTCATGTTATGAAAATAAAGAATGAAGACAAGTAATTTTAACATAAGAAAGTGTATCCGTTATATATATACTATGATAAAACATTGTCAAAATGGCTCTGTGGCCAAACATTCAAAAATTATAGCCATAAATACAGCTTCATTACATACATATATGTGAGCCTTCTTTCAGGTGTATATATATACAAAAGAAAAAGCATAGCCCAACTGTGGGATAAGGTGGAGCTCATGGAGGAAATGCAATGGGTAGTGACCACTGGATTTCTTAAATTTGGTCGCCAGCTCAAGAAAAAGGAGGAAAAGATAAAAAACCTGAAGGGTAGAGTCAACATCTTGCTCTCCAAGGAAAAGGCTATGGAGGTTGACTTTAAACACCTATCGTAGAAGAGGGAAGCAGAAGAATCAAAAGCTCTGAGGAGAACTTGCAAAGCTTCAGTCAATTGATCCTAATTTGGTCGTTGAGCTACAAAAAAAGAACCAGGAGTATCAAGACCAATGGGAAAAATTGGGGCTGGACATACAACAGAAATATGAGGAATCTCGTCAATTAAAGTTGTAGATGCAACAAAAGGATACAAATTTCCAAATTCGACATGCTCAAATGGAAAATAAAATTGTAGAGCTTAAATCTACAATAGAGCAAGAATCGACAAACAAAGAGCGATCCGAGGATAGCTATCTCACAGAGTCACGGAAGTTGCAAGGGCAACTTACCACAACAAACCAAAAGGTTGCGGAGCTTGCAAGTGATATCAAATGAAAGGATGAGGAGATTACCCTATTGAAGGACTCAGCCTTACCCTTGGCCAATCAAATAGACCTCCTACAAATAGCCCATTAGTTACACATCTCATATTGGGAAAGAGTGAAGGCATTCTTCCTAACTCTATAGTCGGCGCTCTGTTTTGTGGCGGAGGCAACCAGTCTTAGCAGAAGGGTTCGTGAGGCGATCGAGAAAATTCCTCAGTTCATCATGGAGAGATTTTTTGAGGCCGAGAGATTATTAAACAGGTTATATCAAGTCTTAGACAAAGTCTTGGAAACTGTAGGGATTGAAGACCAAAGAGTCGTTGCTAAAACAGTCAACAGGGTGATCCACTACCACGAAGTTATCCTTCATGTCGGTGAATGTGTTGCCAGGTTGGATCAAGCCATGAATAGCATAAGGGCTAGTTTTTCCCATCTAACTTAGATGGGTTTACCTTCTCTATTCCTTGAGGGTGAGTCAGTGGCCACAATGGAGCATATTGTAGCAAAGATCGAGGAAAAGCAACGGGATGTGCCTACCTTGCAAAATTTCAGCCAACCCCTTGTCGTGGAATATTTTGAGAACATCACTCAATCAATCACGCGTCTCCTTTTCCAATTCGATTCATGGGCCAATATGTCATCAGCATTGCCTTACAAGGAAGTGATCAAGCTATAAATAGCATAAGAAAATCTTCATTATTTATTGCCTCCATTTGAAGATGAATGGCTACCTCTACAGACTGCCCTCTCAAAGCTCTAACCGCACCGCCCGATGGATAGGTCTCTGGTCTGCAAACCATAAAGTTTTGGGTTCCTCGTTCCACATGCAAAACGCCCCTGATGAGTTGCTAGAAGCTATGAATATAAAATTTCCCAAGCTCCCTTCAGGTGAGTTTATTTTGCCTAAGAATCGGCCATGCCCCCTTTTGAGAAAAGGTAATGTTAGGCTCCATTTTGCACAAGCCTGTGCCAGTACCGCCACTTGTCAGCCGAGCGCTCTTCACAAGATTTTCCTCTTGTTGCTTTTTGAAAGCTTGTGATGGGCTTCCATGTGTTAGCCATTTGCAAACTTTTGAGCCTCTTTGCATTGCTTTCCTTTTGGGTCTCGATCGCCTGCCACATAGCATCTGTTCATGCACATTTCTTGGTGGACCACACCATTCAGTGCAATATGCAACAGACCTCCACGTGTCTTCACAACGCAAGTTCTTCATCGATCAATGGAAATGATGAGCATTGGGCCGATCGCTTGCCACGTGATCTTCCAAGGGCTCCATCACAAAGGAAAACCAAGTAGGTGACAACTATCACCAGCTGCCATATTTTGTAACTATCGCCATGAGTGAATTGCACATGTCCGAGCGCTGGTTTGTTGGGACCACTACCATCATTCGTAGGGGATGCATCCGGACTTTGGATGTCCTCCTTCATAGCCTGAATCTTTTCTGTTGTAACGGCCAGGGAAAATCATTGCTCATGATTGGAGAATATTTCTTGTTTCTTGCTCATCAAGCTGAGTTTTTATTATAAATACTGCTTCTTCCTTAGAAGTAGGGGTTCCAAGAGTTCCAACTTTTGTTCAGATTTTGGTGCAAAAATAGATAGAAGAACCAGGCCTTTATTTTCTTTATTAGATTATTGTACAAGAACTCACAGACTATGCCATTGTTCAGCCTTTCTATTTTCTTCGATATTTGATAAGTTTTACTATGCCATTGTTGTACTAGATGCATCACTCTCAAACTTTTACAAATTAATACAATTTTTTGGTTTAGATCATGTCTTGGACTCTTCTTTCTATAAAATGTGTATGAAGCTTATTTTATGTCATATATAGTAAATCATTCAAGATTCTATCATTTTTTTACCATTCTGGAACATAGCAAACTACCCAATAGGCCCTTAAGTCGTATCCCTAAGATAGATTTATCGTGTCTAACATCTAAATCTTGACGCATCGTCTTAGTTAGATCATTTATTTTATATTTGCTTCCTTTTCTCATTCAAAACCCAATTATAGAAGAATCTGGCTTCTTTAAAAATCTGGAGATTACTCGGTTTAGCGCAATAGGTCCCCCAAAAAAACTAAGTTTCCCATAGGGTTGTTACCTTACCAACTTTTGGCATCAACAGTTACCAGGGAGGAAAAGGCTTCCTCCTCTAAAGAATGTGTATCTGATAGTCTGTGTGAAGCTGAGTCTCCTGAGGAAGAGGTGTCAGGGTCAGAGGACGTGGAAGATTTGAGTTAGGAGGAGGAGGAAGGTGTTAATCAGCAAGAGGATGTGCAGGATCATGTGGAGAATGATATTGGTATGGCCGAGAAAAAGGAAATACTACTACTAACTTAGAGGAAATGGATATTAATGTGGTTACCCCTGGTAATGAAGAATGCTTGAAAGATAAACATATGGGCATGGAAATAACTAGAGTGGAAAGGTTGGAAGAAAGATTGGTGCTTCTTGAGAAGATGATGCAAAAAGATGACAATGCTAATAGGTTTCAGGATCTTGAGAATTCTTTGTTGAACATGTGAAGATTTGTTGATGTGGTGATGAAAAGGGCAGTAATGGCTACCATCTTGAGATAGGGTAAAATCAAGAAACATTAGAGGAAAAAGTAGAATAGGGAAGATGCTGATTTGTCAGGAAAGATGGAGATTAAAGATAGAATTAAAGATTCAGTGGAGGACCTAATGAAGGCTTGGAGCCTTATTGAGGATGCTTAATCCTTGGTTCTAGTTTTTCTTGCTTATGATGTTTGTTTTCATTAGGTTTTTTGGCTCTTCTCTTAGAATTTTAAGTGGTAAAGGCTTGATATGCCTGAATTGTATAATTTTAAGTTTTATTTATGTTCAAAACTTCATGAACATGTTGGGTACTCTTTATAGGGTTTGTTTATTTTACCTTATTTTGTGGATAGATGATAATATGGACTAGTTAAATTTGTATTGGATCCGTGATAGGTTAATATCTTTTGATGCAGTTGGTGTTGGTTTTTGGTTATTTGGGTGTGGGGAAGTGGTTCTCCTTTAGTTTTGCTTCCTCTATTTTGTTGTACTGTCTGGTTGCTTCTCTCTAGAATTTTGTGCTACTTCGGTAAGGGATCAAGGCCCTTTCCCTACTTAATCAATCAAAAACATTTACTTGGTGAATGACATGCATAACTCATACTATGTAGTTACTCATTGTTGAACTATATTATATTCCATATACTCAAAATATACTCTAAGATGATAATCATGCATTCCAGACTACATGAGTATCCTCTTTTCCTATATAATATTTGATAAGACACATGTACAAATTTATTGGGTTGATCAAGTCCAATAAAAAAGTACAATAAAATAAAACATGTTAATCTTTCTAGGCATCTTAACATCAATATAATAATAATATTCATAGAGCACTTCATAGAGAAACATTAGAACCAACCCTTCATTTTATTTTAACTAGAGTTCACCCACCTAGAATAAAACTATATTAACTAGAATGCACCCAATATCTATAGCTAACCCAACCCTTATTATTTCTTAACCTTTTTGACACATCAAGGCCCATGTTTCATGAGATGAGACTCATGCAAAAATTTCTTTCTTTGTATCTTTCTTCATGTAAGGAGATTCACCAAAGGAAAGTTCTATAGTAGTGATCCCAAGAGACCATATAGAATTAATTTATTGAGTTTCCCAATTTCTTTTACAATGTATTCCAATATTTTTCAATTTTACTATGATGCCATTATCCACCAAAATATGATTAGGCTTGGAAATTCTAACTTGTGACTATAAGTCAAGGCCTTTACTACATCCTTTAATATTGTTGCAACTATAGATACGTCAAATTTTAATATATCTAGTCAATCTAACCCACATACATGGCATAACTACACATAGCCATGTTTACACTATGAAAGAGAAATGAACATTTTTTAAATTAGAGGTGGTTTCTCCTCTTGTAAACAATTGACATGTCCCCATGTCTAACCTTAAAACAATCTATTTGGTTGCATATACTATATTATACTATTCTCATGAACTCATTCCAAATATAATGTCATCTTAAACAAGTTAAAAATGTGAATCCAAGGACCTATAGGTCATGGGCCCACAATGTGCTTACACTAAACATGTCAATGTGTTGGTTTTAACTAGTCATAACAAGAATAGTAAAACTATTTCCTGAATATACAAATTTCACTATTACAAATACTAAATCACTAAATATTATTGTAAATACTTACAAGAATATTGATTTATATGTTCATTGAACTACCCTCACACTATGACCTAAGTTACCTAAATTTTATTGAGTGATGTCTTTGAAATATAATGACAATATGATTCTTTATGAATAGATAGTATCTTCCTTCTCTTTATTTAAGATCATTCTTACCATACACGGGACTAAATTCCTAGATAAACTTGAAATATCGCATACAACAACAATGCACTATTTTATATACCTGATGAGATAAGGTATTCACCTAGTACAACACAAAATATTACCATAATATGTACAAATTAGACAATATTTTTTAATTATAAGCATGAAGTTTCCATAATCCATGATAATATTGTAATAGGATTTCTAGATTAAAATTGTGTGCAAATTTTTACATCAACATTTCGGATCATACTCCATGATCCATCATCAAGATGTAATGCAGATAGAGAGAATAGTAAAAAATGAAGTAGCAGACTTGGGTAGATGAAAGGGTGAGGGGGGAAGGGGGGTATATATGGTTCGAAATCCAAAAAAATCATAGTGTCAAGACATAAAAGGAAGAAGAGGAAAAGGGAAGACCTTGTAAGCAAAATATCAAAACATGACAATAGAGGGATAAAATAAAATAAGTTAGTTAAATTAAATAATATTAATAAAAATAACATAAAACAAGATGATAATATATGTTAATAAAGTAATTAGAGAAAACTAAGCTAAGAAGACAAATAAAAATAAAAGACTAAAAATAAAGAAAATTAAAAATAAACAAGAACAAAAGATTTTACTAAGACTACAAAGCAGAAAATAAGACTAAAGAATTCTAATGACAAGATTAAATTAAATACTACGAAGGAACATATAGAAAATTAAAAAATTAAAAATAAACAAGAACAAAAGATTCTACTAAGACTACAAAGCAAAAAATAAGACTAAAGAATTCTAATGACAAGATTAAATTAAAGACTGCGAAGGAACATATAGAAGTATTTCAAAGACTATTAAATAACTAAAAGTCTAATAAAGGACTATTAAACAGATAATAAAAAGAAATCAGACACAACCCTGTCATGAAAGAAATAAAATAAGACTATAAAGAAGCTATAAGGCTCACCAGATACACAAAGTAAAAGCCTATTAAATAGTATGAAACTAATATAAGACAATAGGAAATAACAAAGATAATGAAGGATTATAATATGGAAGTTAGACTATAAAAAAATTAAGGACAAAAACTAAAATTGCAAAAACTAAAACTAAAATTAGAAGATAAGAAGTTGAAAAACTAAATAATATAAGAGAATGAGAAAATAAAATAATGACTAAAAGGAAGATAAAATGGAATAAAATATCAAAAAATACAAAAATAATTAATGACTAAAAATAATTAATTAATAAGAAGCAAATAGAGGATTGAGAGAAAATAAAATATAGAATAAAGAAGAAAAACCAACTAGACGAAGATTAATAAGAAGAAAGAAATAGATTAAGGGAAGAAACTAAAAGGAGAAAAAGAGACATAGAAAATAGAATAAAATAATAAGAATGAAAGAGACAATAGGCCATTAAAATACGTAAAGAAATTAAAGGGGCTAAGATGCAAATCAAGGACACAAAAAAAGGGATAAAATAAAATTAAAGACAGAGAAAAAATAAGATCTAAAAAGTAAGAAGTCTAAGAAAAATACTATCAAATAAAAACCCAAACCGAGAACAAGCCTAAAAATTGAAGAAAATTAACAATTAAAAAGAAATTGAAAAGAAGAATAAATAAAAGGACTAGCATAAAGATAAAATGACAACTAAAGAAAACAAAAAGAAAAAAACCAATCTAATAATTTAGAGAGATAAAGAAAACTGTAAAATAACAATCAAGAAAATTGAGAAAGAAATTAAGAGAAATGAGATAACCAAAAATAGGAAACAAACCAAGAAATCGAAGTTAGAGCAATAAACATAAAAATAGACCGAAACAAAAGACTATAAACAAAAGGAAGAACAAGGAACAAAAATAATCTAGAAAAGGAAGGCACAAAATAAAAGATAAAGCAAAATAGAAGCAACTAAGTTAGGCTAATGAAATGAAGAATAACATAGGAGAAAGGGGAAGAGGAAAAGAAACGAAAGGACGAAAGGAACTGAAGAAAAAGATAAGAGGCTAGAGGGTGGAGAGGGCTCGAGAGGGGGAAGGACAGAAAGAAGGAAGGAAAAGACAGGGTGGAAGGATAAGGCTAGAAGGAAGGAGAAAAACCAGAAGGGAGCAAACAACACAAGGGGAAAGAGGACCAAAATCACTAAGGAGTGGAATATTGAAGGCTATTTAAAAGGGGTTTCCAAGAGCCCCCATCTCGGTTGAGGTTGGAAGGGTGATTATGGATTTTAATGGCCTCTTTGAGCTTCCTTTTGAATTAGTTGTCTTCATTGAAAAGGATTTGGGAGCTTTCTAAGGCAATATGATGCTTTGTCTTGGAAGAGTGCTCCGCAAGGGAAAAATTTAAGACTCATTCATGCCTGAGGTCAATGGCATGCTCTTTGATTCTAGTGCTAACAGAGCAACATGTTTCCCCAATGCAAGGGAGGCCACATAAACAACTCACTTTATAGACACCAGGGTTGGGGAATGAGTCTAGAGGGTCTTTGGGGGAAGGGATGTGATTCCCTTGTCATTTCTAAATTTGATAGAACCGCCATTAATAGGTATAATGAGACCACAAAACAATCATTTTTGTCCATTTTTTTATGCTTGATTCATTCATTCATGAACATACATGCATTCATGCCATTTCTAAAGAGGTTCACAATTATAATCTTGGTGTAGGGAAATATTGGTTCTTCACTGGATCATTATACTTAAGGATCAAATTCATGAATTTATCTTGATCAATTAGAGATCATTAGATTGCAAGCTATAGAAATCACAAATACCAATGTTTAATACTTTCAATGACTTATCATTAGATCACACATGAAAAATAACTTGTTAGTAAACTAACATGTGGACCAATGGGGAAGTAAGCCACAACGATAAATCAGCCCATCAATTTATACTAGCATATTACATGATTGCTCACAAAGTACTAATTGAAAGACATATGATAAGAAGAGAATGTATTACGTTATCAAAAAATTTATACATATTTATAGGATATTGTTGGTTCCATAGTGATGTGATATGACAAAAAATTTACATTATAATTGGGTTTTATATTTGTATTGAAGTTGCAAATAAATAAATCTTATATCTTAAATTTTCTTGGACTCATATGATTTATTATTGATCTATCTATATTATTCATGTAGAAAACCACTTTTAACATCCTTCGCTCTAATATTTTCTTTTGATTATATTGGAAAAATAGGTTTTTATAAGGGACCCAAAACCCCAAAATACACGAATGTTGCTACTACAAAATAACACACAACCAAACAACATAACAATAGCTATAAAATAGCAACCAATGGACCAAAACACAAGAAACAACAAGCTATTTCAGACTATTTAGGGCCTCCACCAATTCTAACTCTTGTTTATAATTCTTATCAACCATCATCAACAATTCTTACTTCTCATTCAAAATTCTTCTTCTTTTTACCCCTAGTATGGGAACTAGGCCCCTACTTAGCGACACAATAGAAAAATTATATTTATCATTACCCTGCAGCTCCTTCACTTTGTTGTTGGTGACACGACCACCAATCATTGTTTTGGATTTTTCAATGAGGATCTTTAAGGTCTCTACACTTTTATGAATTGAAACTTGGATTATCTTCAGGATCTTTTCCATACTATCTTTGAAATTTTGAAACATAAATTCAATCTCCTGAATACAAGTCTCATGATCCCCTTTAAGCTCCCGAACAACCTCCTCAATCTCTAAGATTTTAACCTTGAGTTCCTCCACCCCTAGAGAATATTGGTCTAAATCCTCCTCACCAACCTTACCCTCACCAGCAACCTTCTCTTGCAAACTCCTCAATTTTACATTGACTTTGTTGAGCTCCTTTATAAAATACTATTTAGTTTAAAACTACTAGTCTCACTATCATGAGCCACCCATAACACATCAGTAATAGTTTTTGTGCCATAGATCAAATGGTTGAAGTCCTCCGAAAAAGGGCCCTCCACAAGGGAGAGAGCATCATCCATTTTGGCCACCCTCTACACTTGAGTACACTCACCCACCTTCTTCCCTTTCAAAACCACCCCCTTATGACCTTTCACAGTTCCTTTTTTTTTAGCATAACCCCCCTCATCCTTGTCACCAGTATGAGACCCGTTCAACCAATGTAGCACAATTTTGGGGCTTTTCTTAGGCATGGATTTTTTGGCAAGAATTTTCATTTTCTTCTTCCCCTCAGCCCCTCAGAAGCTGAGGGGGATGTTACAAATATGGTTTTTGTTGCACCAAAATATCAACATGTTAATGCCTGATACAACTGCCAAATTTAATGAATCCATGAGAGGTGGTTAAGCCATGTCATGAACCCAAGCGCTACATTGCACAACATAATGAAACCAAGGGCACACACCTTGCAACAATCCCCCTAGTGAAATAGAGGAGTTTGAACCCATGGCCTAGGCTCTGATACCAATTATTTCAAAGACGGTTGTCGTTGCACCAAAATATCGGCCTGTTAATGCATGATACAACTGCCAGAGTTAATAAATCCATGGGAGGTGGTTAATCCATGTCACAAACCTAAGCATTGTGTTGAAAAACACAAGGAGACCAAGGGTGCACACCTTGCAACAAGGGAAGAAGAGAGAGCAACCACCGAGTCATTCCCTTCCTTAGAAGCTACCCACTCCTCATCATCTCCAGTAGCAGTAGTGTCAATCCCCATATCATATCCATAGAATAATTTTCTTTCTTATGCTTTATCTTCCATATCTCTTTCACAAGTTTAGCAGGCATATTGGATTTATCATATTCCATAATAAGAAAAATTAGACCCTCATGCAACACAAATGCTTTTGTGATTCACAAATTCTTCAAGATAAGCCAGCAGGAAAAAAGGATACGAAACCAACATATTGTGACAAAAATGATTCAATAAATGGAAGTGAAGACCCATAACCCCAGTAAATCTACCATCAAACATAACATATCTCATAATAACCTCAATGATATCCACCTTGATAGGCTTAATCGTTGCTCTATCGTAACCCCACAATGTCAAATTCACCAGATTCTCCCTTTCCTTAGCTTTGAAGAGTGATTCAAAGCTTCGTCATTGGCCTTCCTATCTTTAAAAAACTTTCTTCCCTACAACTAGAGCCCAATAACCTTTGGTATCAGCTCCTTATAGATAATAAAATCCATGCCCTGGATCATCAACATTCTCTCCTTCCAACCACTGAAAAATATTTTTGAAGCCTCATGGTCATAACCGTGTAGTCTTTCCAAAAAAAGGGTTAAACCACCCTTCGCCAGAATATTCCAAATCTTCGGCTTTCTTTTACATGCATCACAAAATAAAGACTCCACCCGATTTCGATCCCCGCCCATATTCACTTGGAGAATCCTTCTCTACATAGAATGCAGGTTCAAAATACCCACAAAGCATGCAAAGGAGAATGAACTTATTATCCTTCCCTCCATTATATTCTCGAAGTCTGTGAATGACATCATTATTGATGATTGAAAGGGCCTCCACGGGCAAGGCAAGGTACCCTTCCCACACTTGGGAAGCTTGTAGAAACACTCCTTTGTTGGCATAAAAGTCTGCCAACTGGTTACCCTCTATGAACACATGTGTTATCTTCACTTCCTCAAACATCTTTAACATGAGTAGGGAATCATTAATAATAGCCTCAATCGACCAGCTCAGTATGGTTAAAGATTGTAAACAATGATAATATTAAGAGAGTCCCTCTCTAGCCAAAGATTTTTGAACCCCCTGTTGAATGCCAATTCAATGACATTAAAGGCCACTTTAGCTTCAACTAAGTGGTTGGCCCGAATGCCTAAGGGGAGCACCACCCCTGCAATAAGCCTTCCCTCATCATCTCAAAACACCCCCACACCTAGCAGGCCCAGGATTTCCCTTACTCGCCCTATCAAAATTATCCTCAATCCACCCTTTAAGAGGCCTTCTCCAAGCAACATTCTCTCTAGGTTTCTTTAGTGACTTGAAAGAGAAACAAAGATTTGAATCAAGATTCCACTTAGTTGCAACCTTAGCATCATATTTCCTAACATAAATTTTCAAACCATTCCCCTGCCTATCTTGAATCCCCACTAGGAATTTTTGTTTAATTGCTAAACCATTCCCCTGCCTATCCTGAATCCTTGAGATTCTCCCCTCTAAATACCCTGTTATTCCTCTCCTTCCAAAGCCCCCAATCAATATGAGGCATTTCTAAAGACCAAATCAACTAAAGGGGGGACTAGAGGACGAACACACCCATTGCTCCACAAAGTCTCTAAAAGAATTCAAAAACATCCAGCCGAGGTTCTAAAGAGATAGGAACCTACCCCAAACATCTTCAAAAAATTTACAATTAAGAAAGATATGGAAAGCATCTTCAATATTACATTCATGAAAATAACATCTATTGGGCAAAGAAAACCCACACTTACATAGAGTATCCACAGTCAAGAGCTTCTTCTGCCCCAAGAGCCAGAAAAAGATATTAATTTTGAGGATTGAGAACTTATTCCAAAGCCTACTCCAAAAGGGGGGACGATCAAGAGTCTTAGACAACAGACCAAAGGCTGAGGACACCAAGAACCGCCCAGTTGGAGATGGGAACCAAACCATCCTATCAAGGTTAGGATGGGAAGTAATATGGATCTGAGACAAGAAAACCTGAAGAGGAGAAAAAGGACCACTCATTAGTAAATTTTTCCACTTACTATCATGGATGTAATCAACAACCTTACAGCCAAAGATCCTTTGGCAAGAATCTTTGAAAGGCTGCACCCACAAAAAATCCATAAGCAGTCCATAATCACACCACACATCCTCCCAAAAAATAATCTAATTACCATTCCACAATATCCATTTAGAACCATCATTAATAATCTTCCAAGTGGGAAGAAAATTTATCCAAATACACAACCCAATAGGGACATTATCATCCCCCAACATCTCCCTGACACAAGTAAGCCCAGCAAGGTATTTATTCTTACAGATAGAAGACCACCCAATGTTCTCAAAGAAAAGATGCCAACTAACTTTAGATAATAGAGCCAAATTAAAATTTATGATATTCTTGATGCCCAAGCCTCCCCACTTCTTAGGTTTACACACATTATCCCAAGCCACCAAAGGGATTCTCTTCCTTTCCTCTGAGCCCACCCAAAGGAAGCATTTTTGAATCTACTCCATCTTCTCCACAAACTTAACTAGAGCTTTAAACAATCTTAAACCATAAACATATAAATTATGTAGAGAGGCATGAATGAGTTGCAACTTCATAGCTTGACTAAGTAAAACACCTTTCTACCTAGCTAACCTATAATTAAAAGAGGTCAAAAAGCTCGAGTCAAAAAGAATCAAGTTCAACTTTCTTGTCATAGAGCAGGAGGCCAAGATAGGTCATAGGGAAACTCCCCACATTACACTTCAAAATAGTAGCCAACTTAGCTTGAAGAGGAGGAGGATTATTGAGAAAAAAGATCTGACTCTTAGGGAGGCTAACCAATTGCCTCGAAGCTTTCGCATAACCTTCCAGAATAGCTTTGATAGCCTTTATTTCCTTCACCGAAGCTTCACGCAACATAATAATATCATCAACACATTGTTGATGTGAAATAGGCCTACAAAGAGATGAAGGTTTGATACCCTGTAGAGACCCAGAGGAAACATTACATTGAATACATCTTCACAACACCTTTGCCATAATGATGAAGAGAAAAGGAGAAATCAGGTCCCCTTGCCTAAGCCCACGGGAGCTCCTAAAAAAGGGGAAGGGGAGACATTAATCAACATCGAGAAACTAGGGGAAGAGACCATCTATGATATAAGCTAAACAAATTTTCCATCAAAACCAAAACGCAACAACACTTTAGCCAAAAAATTCTAATTAACATGATCATAAGCTTTCACCAAGTCAGGGTTAATAATAAAAGCTTCCTTCTTGTTAACCAACAAGGATTGAATTACTTCTTGAACCGTAATGATAGAATCAAGAATTTGTCTTCCATGAACAAAACCATTTTGTTGCTTCGAGATCAAAGGTAGAAGGGTGTCTTGAATCCTAATCGCCAGAACTTTAGCAAAAACACTGTAAATAGAGTTACACAAACTAATAGGCCTATATTCACCAAAATATTTAGCATCAAAGACCTTTGGCACCAAAACAAGAAAGGTCGAGTTCAGCTCTTTAAGCAATTTCCTGCAACCAAAGAACTCCTTAGTCGCTTTAACATCCTAAGAAACAATGTCCCAAAAAGTTTGGAAGAAAAAATGGGGAAAGCCATCAAGACCTGGTGCTTTATTCCCTTCGAAATAAAAAATAAAATCCCTTACTTCCTCCTCAAAAGGAATACAAGTAAACCTCCTATTTTGATCATCAGAGACAATACCAGGGATGGAATCCAAATAATAATTCTCCACATCCTGATTAGAAACCAAATCATCTTTAAGCACATTAGAAAATTACTTTGTTGCGTTCACATGGATAACATCTCGATCCTCAAGGATAGAATTATCCATAAGGATGGATTTAATTCTATTGGCAGCCTTATGCTTTAAAGAAGTAAGATGGAAAAAATTAGTTCTATGATCTCCACTCTGCAGCAAAATTTCCCTAGACCTTTGCTTCCAAAAATATTCCTCTTTAGTAATGACATCATCAAGGCAAGAAAGGAGACCATCTTCTTACAACTGCAAAGCTCTATCCATACCATTACTCTGAATATCCTGCTAGACCACATCCAGACACTCCTTCACCACCTTTTTAATTTGACCAAAAAACTCCCTATTCCACACTTGAATTTATTTTTTAACAAAGGAGAGTTTTTTAGCAACTCTATAGATTGTACTACCATCAATTTTAACTTGCCACCACTTCTTGATAGAAATTCTCAAGTTAGGATTCCTTAGCCACATAGCTTCAAATCAAAAATTAAAGCCTTTCTTCTTACCTAATTTATCCATCGCAAGTGAGATGGGAAAATGATTAGATCCACATCTAGTTAAGGTAGATAGAGCACAAGAATAGTTGATAAAATAGTCCGTCGAGACAACAGCCCTATCCAAATTAACCTGGATCAAGTCCTTTCCCGTCCTTTTATTGGACTAGGTATAAGAAGTCCCTTGCAGATCTAGGTCTATAAGAGCATTATTATCAATGAAGTCCCTTAAGTCAAATTTATTGTCCATAGGAACTTGAGAATCTCCTTGTTTCTCATGGACATTGAGAGTAGTATTGAAATCTCCCATAACAAGCCAGGCTGAATTACGAAACAAAGGTCTTAAAGACCCTATATGATTCCACAATCTCTTTCTAGCTCCTTTTAAATTTAGAGCATACACATTTGAAATAACCCAAGAAGTACCATCCTTAACGTGCAAAAATTGAGTCTCAACATGATTAGCATTAGCAAAAAGTTCCATCCCTTTCACAGATTTAGGGTTCCAAAAGGTAGTAATACTGTTAAAGTAATTGGTTATTTACTTGATTAATTAAACAATATTTGTTTAATTAATTAAAGTCCCTTTTATCTCTTTTACACTTAAGCTAACATTAGGTGCATAATAATTAATTATTTTATTAATTATTAATGTGCAAGCCTAGGGTTTTCCTTTTTTAGAGTTTTTGACCTATATGTGGTTGAAAACTTTTCTTTTGTAATTAATTCATTTACACTTTTTTGGATAACACAGAGCTCCATATCTTTGAGCATGTGTCTGTGTTGCTTCTCTTTACTTCTCCCTGTAACAGGTTTTCTTAGCTTGCAGAGATCACTAGGCTTATATGAAGTTGTATTTGTTCAACTTCTACATGGTATCAGAGCAGTAGATCTGTAGCTACTTGTTCTTGTTTTGAGAATTTTTGCATTGGAAGCAGATTTAGGGTTTCAGAAGATTTTGTTGTGGATCTGGGGGGAGTTTATTTTTGGTGCACTTTGGGCAAAAATCAACATCACGGTTGAGTCCGCAGCAGTCCAAAACTCCCAAAACGACTGTCAATTCGTCCATTTTGGACACAGTTGATCCAAAGGGCAAAATTTTTTTATCTATACGGTCGTTGTCTGCACGCCATTCGAGGTTATATATATATAATATTTTGATATTTTTTCTTTCCTACAAAAAAATCATAAAAAAAAAAATTGTTTTTTTAAAAAAAATGGAAAAAGCCCATTTTTTGGGCATGCAGTTTTTTTGACAAACTTTTTAAAAAGTTGAAAAGGGACGGTACCCAAGGGTACCACCGCCTACCATAATGTCCCTTGGGCCCCACCCCCTACAGCAAGGGTACCGCATGGGTACCGCCCTGCCACCTTGGCAGGCGGCAGCCCCCCTGCGGGTCTAGCCTTTTTTATTATTTAATTTTAAAATTAAAAAAAAAATTAACAATGTACTTTTTTTTATTGTTTTTTTTTTTTAAACATTTTTTCTGAAATAAGCCAAATTGTGCAAATTTGGTTACGGCCAAATGGCCGTCAAATTTAGCTTCGTATTTTTCTGTGACGGTCGTTTGGCCATCAAATTTAATCCAGCTCTGTGTTTTTTCCTCTCTGGAGCTGTTTTCTTCCAGAGGCCATAACTTTTGCCCACAGTGTCGAAATCGAGCAAACGAGATATCATCGGAAAGAGAATTCAAAGCACTTTTCAGTGGTGTAGGTATTTTTTGGATATTTTTTTCTCAGGTCCCTGTTATTTCCAGTTAAATTCAGCTCTTCTTTTCGGGTGTTGCCTTCAATGTTTTCAACATAACTTTTGCATACGATGTCGAAAATGGGCAAACAAGATATCATCGGAAAGCTAGTTCCGAGATCTTCATAGTGGTGCAGATGGTTCCTCAATTTTATTTTTGGATTTTTCCAAAAATCCTTCTTCTTGCCGTTGTCCTTTTTGGACCTTATGGGCTCACATTGCATGTTTTTTTATCATTTGTAAACGCACTAAAATAAAGTGCCTCAGCTTTGTATGAGTATTTTTAGAATTCTTGCACATTGATTTGTGCCTTATTGTACTTGTATTATGTTATAAAGTGCCATGGGGGGGTTTGATGTTATGCCTTTGTTTTCAATCATACCTATGTCAAGTGAGTATCCCTTCCACGACAACAACCTCGTGTGTGTGTGCCTTTGTTTGCACACCCTTTATATCTACTTGTACTTTCATGTTTTCACATTCAGATGTTCTTGATTCTTCTTCATGCACTACATTCAGGCATTTCATTGCAGAGTACCTGTCATACCTCTTCCTTGTCAGCATTATGGGGGGGTTTCTACTGTTGGTGTTAATGCTTCTTTGGTTTCGTTGGAGTGAGCTATGTATACAACATTTGTTCCTATGTATGCAGTATTTGTTCTTGATCATCATCTATTTTCAGCGGAGGTTCTTGTTTCAGCATTTCAGCAGTCATTCTTCGACAGAGTTTGTAGTTTCTTCATGCTTCTGTGGCATTCATCCTTTGTTCCTATCTTTTGGGAAAATTTCTTCTTGATTGGAGGCTTCTTCATCCTTCATTCTTGTTTGGAGGCTTCTTCGTCCTTCAATTGTATTTCTCTTTTTGGAGTAGAGTTTTTCCCATGAGGTTTTCTCTATTTCTCCACTTTATAGAGATTTCCTTGTACTTGGGTACCTGATCAGGCCTAGTTTCCGAGACCCATTGCTTTTGCTTTCAGTAACTTCTTCTAGGTTTTATCTTCTCCCTAAGTCTAGCTTAAGGGGGGGTATTAGAGTAATTGGTTATTTACTTGATTAATTAAACAATATTTATTTAATTAATTAAAGTCCCTTTTATCTCTTTTACACTTAAGCTAACATTAGCTGCATAATAATTAATTATTTTATTAATTATTAATGTGCAAGCCTAGGGTTTTCCTTTTTTAGGGTTTTTGACCTATATGTGGTTGAAAAATTTTCTTTTGTAATTAATTCATTTACACTTTTTTGGATAATACAGAGCTCCATATCTTTGAGCATTTGTCTGTGTTGCTTCTCTTTGCTTCTCCCTGTAATAGGTTTTCTTAGCTTGCAGAGATCACTGGGCTCCTACGAAGTTGTATTTGCTCAACTTCTACAAATACCACCCGATGCACCATCTGCATCAAACCTATGAAACCCACACTCTTTAAACAAGTCATTCTTGAATTTATCATTTTTTCACAAAGCATTTTAGTCTCTTGAATAAGTAAAATATCTAGTTTGCGGTTCTGAATAATATTTTGAAGGCCATGTTTATGAACATGGTTAAGCCCCCTAATATTCCAAGGGATTATATTCATTTAAAATTGGTTGTCGTGCTCTTAGAGCGCATATCAAAAAGAGCCCTCTGAACTCCCTTAGCAATATCCTTCTTGCTCTCTTTTTCTCTATTTTTTGGGGATGAAGGTTTTCCTTACCCCTAACCTTAGACCCATAGTCTTCCTTTTACCCATTTCTAGTTAGCATTCATTTCGGTCTAGGAGAGTTGAAAGAATTCTTACCCATTCCTTTCACCAAAATGAAAAGTTCTTTATCACCAATTTTTTTATCTTCATGAAGACCAAACTCATTCTAACACTTAACCTCTTGGGAACACCTTACAATCGTAGAAACAATCACTTGCTCTGAATTGTGTGACACCTCCAAGCCATCTTCAGAAGGGGACTCACCATCCTTAACTTACCCGTGCCTATTAAGGCATCAAAATGAGAACGGCGTGAGGTAACCTCTAACCCATCCTCACCCACCACAACCTCCTGTAGTGTAGAAGGGGAAGGGAACCCATCTAAAAAAAGGATCTTGGAAAGACCCTCCTTCACATTTTTCAACACTCTATCCTGACTTATAACCAGAGCCTCAGGCTGAGCCTCTTTCACATTTTTCTTTTCCATCTGAATCTTGGAAGCAGTTTTAAGGGTTTTGGATGGACAAATCCCAATGACCCAACTTATTACAATGAAAATAGGCAAATGGAATAGTTTCAAATTCAAATGCTTATTTCCATACCCCTAGGAAAGACTTTAAAGATATAAATTCTAGAAGAGAGTCATTCTGATCAATCATAACACAAATCCTGGCAAAAACAAGCCTCCTAGATATCATCATATCATCCATATTCAACAAGCTATCAAAGGTACTTGCAATACCTTTAAAAATATCTTCATCCCAGAACTTCAAAGGCAAACCAAGTAGCCTCACCCAAACTGGCACTGAGTTGAAGTGGCATTTTGAAATATCCAACCCTGGTCCCAAGGCTGCAAGACCAAATTAGATTTTATAATGATCCATGGACCTTTAGCAAAGACTCTTCTCATGTCTTCCTCACAAGAGAAAGAGAAGGAGAGGAAGCCTTTCTCCATAGCAACTATATTAATGTATCAATATTTGGTCTCGAACCCATAAACTTTCCAACAAGATAAAACTTTATAAGAGAAATACTTTTTTGCACTAAAGCATTTGGGATAGACAACATTACTTACCTCGCCAAAAGTTGAGGTCGAATCCACCACCACTAGAGGAAAAGAGCTCGCCAAAAGTTGAGGTTGAATCCACCACCACTAGAGGAAAAGAGCTCTTACCTTTAGGTTTTGAACCAAACAAATCTAACCATTGAAATACGGGCTTGTCACCTGACTCCACCTTACCATCCTAACCACCCGCACACCACCCACACTACTCTCCTTAGGTGCAAGAGGTGAAGACAGGAAATTAAATTTGTCGCTCTAATATTTATTGCTCTCATGATATAATGGAGTTTTTAAATAGAAAATTAAATTTCTTCACTGATCATTAAAATTTCACCTACAATCGTATCTTCTAATTGTCTATGTATAATTTTATGTTGTGAATGAGTAAAATTTACTTTATAACTCGTCTAAAAATATTCATTTATTTTTATAGGATAAATGTAGTAGTTGGATATATTAAAAAAAAAAAAAAGTCTATTGAACATAATGATCATACTAGTGTGGGATTAGACTTACCATGCTTTTGTTTATAAGTTCATGATCTTTCTAGAATAGTAAATATTTTCTAGCATGTGAAATAAGGCTCAAATATTTATCAACATATCTATTATTCCTATGCTGAAATGGATGCTTCAAATGTCTATCAAATTTGTAAATGACAGAGGAATTGTAAAAATGCTTACCCTAGCAATGGTTGAAAAAAATGCCTGGAAGAAATGTGGTCTCCTAGAATATCATAGTTGCAGGATATATGCAAAAATGGGGTGTTTTTTAAAAACCTTCGAGAAAATGCAAATAATTTGCATTCTATCTTAACATAACCTTTACTTACCTAACTTCTTGGTGAGTGTGAGCCTCCATATTGAATCAATGAGCTTCTAAATGGGAATGGGTCATAGTCCAGTCTTCATCTTTAAACTATGATCTACCTTTTTTTTGAATGCATGATAGATACTTCAAATAAGTAGAGTTAAACATTATGTCTAGGCCATTGCTAAGATAAAAATGGTCGTTCGAATGATATGATTTTATTTTATTTTCCACAATCTATTAGGCATTGCATTCTTTCTATTTAGTTTTCTCAAGTTTGGAATGAAGTAATTCTCATTTGATATATATGATAGGTGGTGCATTCGTCATCTCCTTTCGGTCAGAGGAAGTTGAGGAATGGAAAAAGCATAATAAATAGAGGGAAGAGGTATCATTATTTTAGATATGTTAGATGACAAATATATTAGATGTTTAAACAAGCAAGGGGTTCCTTATAAAGGTGCCACAACCATGTTTTTATAACTCTTACTAATAAGGAATTAATATATGTTTTGCATTTCGTCGAATATTCATTAGTATCAATTTAATCTATCAAGGTTTTGTTAATAGCAATAAAGGATAGTTTCATCTTTGAAGTGCTAATTTTTACTTATATTCTATATTGGTTATTTTTTATGAGGAATAATAGCATTAGCCTCTCACACCTTTGTAAGAAAAGGATTTGATTCAAAATTTTCAAAATTAACAGTTCAATAATTTTATATATTGAAATCTTAGAAACTAAGTGTGACCATAGTCATAGTATGAACTAAATAAACCAAGTCCAAATGAATTTAAAGCCTATTTAACCCCCTAAGCCATGATCCCAATGAGATGTTTGAAAGTATCAAAGAAACTAAGAAGCCATTAAACTAACATGAAAGCATAATAAAAACCTATTCTAAGACTTCAAATCTTCTCCCATTGGGGGAGTGGTGTCGCATTGATGTGGAATGGTAACCCTTTCCCAATCCCTTGGATAATATGAACTGTTCCAATCGATTTTATTAATGAAAATTGATAAAATTGATGAGATATGTGTGAAACATGGATGCAAAACTAGTTTAATATGATCAAAATGAGTGCTAAATGCTAAAATGATTGATGGAGATGGGTGCAAGCTACACTAAATGGAAACAAAGTTCAAAAATGCAAGCCATGGATGCAAACTTATGCTAAAATAGATGCAAACTAAGATAAAATGGAAGCCATTAATGGATGTTTAAGCTAATATGGATGAAGATTAAGCTAAAATGCTAACAAGTGCAAATATGGATGCAAGTGAGTATGAATTTCAACAGGATAAATTTGGTATGAAAAGATGGATCCATTTCTCTCCAAATGGTGATGTATTTATAGGAGAGTAAATGAAAAATCAATGGTCAAGATGACAAAGATCAATCAATGGTCAAGATGAAAAGGAGGGTGAAACATGGATCAAGAATGGATGAGAATCAAAGATCACATGGATCAAGGAAAGCATCAATGGATGAGAATGATTTGAAAAAATACACTTTGTAACAACTTTGAAAGTTTGTTACAAAGTTTGTTAGGAAAGAATATTCTATTTTTGGAGCCAAATAGGAGAATATTCCCTATACAAGTGGATGGGTGAGGAAAATTAGTAATTTGTTAATTAAAACTAAGTTTTAATTGTGCAACTTGAAGAATATGAGGATATCTATTAGATAATTGATTTATTTAATGAGAGGAAGGTGCAAATGACATTTTAAATAATATAGGATTATTTAATTAAATGAAAGGACTTAGGAGGTTTAAATTAAATAATTTAATTTATTCAATTAAACAGGATGAGAGGTGAATGCGAAAGGGGGTGAATTAACCTAATTAGATCAATTAGATTGATAGATGAAAATGGTGCATTTAATTAAATAACTAGGCTTATTTAATCAAACAGACGAAAAAAGGATGAACTTCTAGACGAAACGATGTTAGTGATCAAATTTGAGTGTGTAATACCATTCAGGACATTTTTGAGTGTACATTTTGCCCCACTTTGAAGTAAGGTACATGTTATGTTGGTTCAAAGACTGACGCTTTTTAGATTAAAATTGTTGCTCAAATCAAAAATTTAAAAAATATTGTTTTTTTTGGATGCCCCACTGTTGCCTCAGTGGAAAGAATTAAGTTGGTACCCTGCCCCCTCAAGAGATCAGGCAAAACATTTGAAAATTTGGGTTGAGATCATGACAAAGGTGCAAGATTAGTTCAACTCAAAGAGGACTAGAAAGCTCAGATGTTTGGTGTAGACAAATTTTAAGATGTATAAACAGTCATCAGCCATTGGTAGCCTCATGTATATTTTGATATATCACAGATATTTGACACTTCGATAGAAATGTTAGTAAAGATAGAAGAATAAGAAGAATAAGATGGATGGATTAACCATTGATTTTGAGATTGATTTAGAAGCCCAACAAGCCTATGATTCTTCGAGACATTGCTAGATATGGTGATGAGAGTGATGATGTGCTCATTTATGGGATTGGGACTCTCTATCATTCCTTATTTTTGATATAACACATAGATACGATGCATCATGGTATTGATAACCAGGATGGTGTTATGTCTAGTGTGATGGACTTTGACTCTACAAACAGATAGGATAGTTCTTGCTCACACCTTGACATATGGAAACGTCATTGGAATGTAGGTTAGAAGTTTAGAATATTTCAGACCAAAGCATATGCAATAGTCAACGATCTACTCCAAACGACCTCCCTACACACACTTAAGCAAGTATGCGCCAAGATTATTTTACAAGAATATCCCACAAGCACAGCAAATGGAAGATAATGATCGATGCCCCATTCCTTTCTCTCTAAATCATTTTGACATCATCGAGAGGTCCTCAAAATGCTCACTAAGATAAATCATAAGACAAGATCAAAGCAAACAGTCAATGTTATCTATATCTCTTGCCAAAAGGTGTGTTTTGAGGATAAATATCTAAAATGATTGCCAAAGATAATGCCCATTGTAGGAAGTATGCATCCTAGGACGTGTTATCAAATGTTGGTGGGTTGACAGGTTTTTTGAAAGGCCGTTGATATAAGGTTCGATTAACATGTTTGAGAATGATCAAGAGTTTGATTTTTTGTGTTTAAAGGTTCTATTTTTGTTGATTGTTACTTGTTTTCCATTTGTGTTACCAAAGGTTGAAGATGGCGATTGATTTATTATGGATGGAGGTTTATTGCGGTTGAAAGCGAAATAGGATGGGTAGTTTTGGATTTTTTGGAATATTTCAATGCTTTTGGTATTTTACAATGTTTTGAAGTTGTTTTTTATCTTTTTGGTTTATGTGAATGTTTAGGTTTTCGATTGTTTGAGGTTGTTTAGGGTTTTTTTCTAGTTTTGCAAATGTTTTGGTGTTTTTTTGAACTTTGACCAAGACATAAAGGGGACTGACCTAGGGCCTCAAGAGTTTATCAAAAAATGCAGAGACCACATAGTTCAATTGACTTTAACTAGTAATCATTTATTGATGAGATATGAACACTTGATGGATTGCCAGTTTATTATGATGGACTCCTAACCTAAAGTGTCTCGGGGGCACATCAGTGATGACCTTGCCTACGTTCAAGCTCAAAGACAATGTAGTTCGAAAAAGTACTGTTTTTTATTTTGTTTTTCGATGTTTTGACCTGTTTAGGGATTTTTTATGTGTTTTGGATGTTTTGGATTTTGACATTACAATTTTCTGAATTTTTTGGATTTTAATTATATCGAATTTTGATGTTTTTGGATTTTGCAAGTGTTTTTGAATTTTTGATGATTTTGAGATAAACAATACCTAGATCACGATGTTGATGTCACGTTGTGAGATATAAGAAATGGATCAAGAGTTATTCGAAAACATGAGTACAATAACCTGCCCCCAGTGTCTAGCAATGTGTTATGATGCAATGGACAACCAAGATAGGTAATGTATAATATGCAAAGAGTTCAATAGAGTTTTATCATGCTAGACATGGGCTATGGGACTTCATGGGATGAAATGGTAAAGAGTTTGTCAAGAGTCTGCCATAAGTAAAGTCGAAGTATATGCCAAATCTTTTTCAAGATCAAGATAAACGAGAATATCTAGATAAATCAAGATTGGATGGATGGAGGGAACATTGGATTTATCATGACAAGGATGAGATGCTTTTGTTTGAAAAGGATCATATAGACGCTCAATTTTACTCATGACACCTATTTGCCAGATTTTCATCATAGTACATGCCCAAAACGCCACCGTAGTGGTTTTCACTGGAGAATGATTTTATATCTTTACTAAATTTTCTAGATTTTTTATTTTTTTTATTTTTTTTATTTTTCGGAAATTTTACCCTCATGTTGAACCACTTGGTGGTACTGATGGAGAGGCCACTGTCATAATGTGCCAACAATATCCTGCTTGAAGAAGCTACTTTTCTAATATATGAGCACTTGAATGAAAATTTTGAGAACTATAATCTACCTTATCGGTACCGGAATTAACCTGTCTATGTGTGTAAATCGCAATAGACTACCTTCAAAATCCTTACGATGAAGAGTAGCTGCCAACACATGGTCAATGGGAGAATTGGATATCATGAATGGAGTGTACGGTGTCATGCATGAAGGAATATGAGATGGACTGGTCGGTGGTTTGGAACCTTTGACTCTCCAATCTTGGGAAGATGAGCAATGATGGGTGGGAATGGATTTTTTCGTGGATTTAGGACCAACCACTGGATATGCTTCGTTCCTTGCTTGAGAAGCCTGCTTTTGTATTTGAGGATGCTTTTGATGGATATATTTCCCTTTTTTATTTTTCTCCATTTCTTTGACTGATGGGGTATCATTGAGATGATTTTCTTTTGCATTCTTTGGTATCCATTTATTTTTACTTTGTCCTTTTTTCTTTACAGCTTCATTTTCTTTGATGATCTTGTCCTTGATTTGATAGGAATCTTTCTTTTTATGTTGGTCCTAGTTTTTGTATGAGACGATGGGTGGATGAAGATTCATGATACGACTAGTTGTAGTGTTGACAATATTTTCCCCATAAGGATCCTCCATGCCCTCTATGTTTATGTTTGTTTTAGACAAGATTGCCCCCAACGTTGTGAAGGTATTAACAATACCTAATCCTTTTCCTTGATAATGTATCCTTTGATCCATAGCCACTAAATATGATTTGTCATGAACACATGATATTGCTATGGGTTCCTATTGTTTAGGAATATGAATTGTTTGCTCTGATTCTATGACATTGGTATCTGTTGATACTGCTGCAAAAGATGTCAATGATGCACAATCACTATAAGAATCAAGAATCTCGACTATTGCTTACTCTTGTGTGTTGATGTCAAGAGTAAAGGATTCTAGTTCTGGATGAAGAACGTCTATATTCCCCTCACAAGAAAATATATCATAGGTAGTGATTGGTATATCCTTGGAATTTTCAATGGATTGTAAAATTTTCAAGTTATGGTAATACTTTGGGGATATAGCTCTTGATCTTGACTTGTTTCAGAATCACTTTTGTTATATTCAGGAGCATCGTCTTGACATGACTCTTGGGTGGATGATACATCATCGGTAAAAGACTCTTCACAACATTTTATAGGTATGGGTGTAATAAGGGATATTTCTTGCTCCTTTGGAACTTCTTCAACATGCCCAATCATTGAGTCATATGTGGGATAGATATCACAATCTGATACATATTTGATGCCTTTACCGTATGATATACTGCCCATATGAAATATTGCTAGACACCGTTGATTGGTTTGGACTTTTTTTTAAACAGTATCTTGATACATGTTTGATTCATCATGTTGTCATGAATGAATAACACGAATGTGTCCCACTATGGTATCATGGGTATGGTTTATGTTATTTGAGGTTGATGCCTTTCCTAAATTTTTTGCTTTTGTATGATCAAGCATAGGGTTTGTATAAATTTTCATATTGTCACTCCCAGATTTTTGATCAACATCAATGTCTCCTTGTTCAATAAGATATTGTATTAGATGTTTGAGTCTAAAACCATTTTGTGTGTTATGACCTTTGTATTGGTGGAATTCACAAAAATGGTCTCTATAGCTAGAAGGTTTGACTTGTGGTGCTTGATAGTTTGAGAAATTTGGGAGTGTGATATAGTTAGATTGTATCAATTTCTTCAACACATCCTCCATAGGTTCCCCTAAGGGAGTGAATTGTCGCTTAAGAGGACTGTTTGTTCTTTGTTGTTCACGTTGAGTGTTGGCAGAGTTGATAGTTTAGCAATTGTGTGTTCATTTGTTGCATGTTTATGGGTTGGATACTTTCTTGTCTAGGAACAGTTAAGACCACCTTTGCATCAACAACACCATCATTGGTTGCATTCTTGTTTTTAGCCCATACGTGAGGTTTGTCATTAGAGCTAGTTGATGGGCAGATGTCTTTAGGCGTTTATGTGTTTCCTTGTGAGATTAGGGCTCTCTCAATGTTGAGGGCCCTAGGGATAAGCTCATCATAAAACATGACACATTGCATCTTCAAGTGGAAGGATAGCTTTGGATCAACATTTGCTATGATAATCCCCACCTGTTGCTCTTCGGGAATGGACCACTTGCTCTTACTAGCTCTTTGCCTCCACCTTTGTAGGAAATTTGTGAAGGATTCTTCTTTGTTTTGCTTGAGAGTGTATAATTCTTCTAAGCTTACATCCATGTCAAGATTGAAGGAGAAATGGTCTAAGAACCAATCGATTATTTCTTGAAAGTTCTTAATCCCTGGAGACAACTATGAAAACTAATCGATTACTGGGCCCGCCAAACTGTGTGGGAAGAGGCGCATCAAGTAGGAATAATTATAGGCAACCTCCATACACATGACATGGAATTTTTTGATGTGATCCATAGGATTTCCCCTCCCTTTGTATTTATCAAACTTAGGGACCTCAAAACCGAGTGGGAAAGGTACCATTGTGATGTTTCTATTGAATGGGTATGGATACAATTTTTGTTGTGTATGTGGCTTCTTTGTTTTGCCCATTTGAATGTCTTGGATCAATTGTGTGAGAGCCTTGAGCTGCGATGACACATCATCTTGTGGATTTGGTGGAGGATCATATGTGACATACTATGGAATGGTGGATGAAGTGTAAGTGGGATTTTGATACGATGGGGTGTTATATGGTGTGTATGGTGGATTTTGATATTGTGAAGGTGATGGTGGTAGGGGTGGAGGTATATATGCTCCTTGTGTTATTGGATTGGGGATTATAGTACAAACCTTCTTGTTGTTATGCAAGCATTTGTTGGGAGTATTGTGTTAGCAATGCTTGTTGTTGGGCTTGTTGTTGTGTGATTAAGGCTTGTTGTTGAGCTTCTTCTTGTTGTTGTTGTGCGCTCAAGGCTTGTTGTTGAGATTTTTGTTGTTGCAAGGCTTGTGCTTGGGCTTCTTGTTGTTGCAATGCTTGAGCTTGAGCTTATTGTTATTGCAATGCCTGTTGATAGGCTTGTTGTGCTTGTTGAAAATCTATAGAATGAGCTTGTTGTTGTTGTAATGATTGTTGATAGGCTTGTTGTTGTTGCAATGTTGTATTGTATTGGGTCGAAACATTTTTATTTTGGGGTATGTGAAATGGATTTTGAGCGACCATGGTGTGAGTGGGTTGTGGGTTGATTTGAGATGGTTGTTGTGTGGTGAGTGTTTGGGGGTTGTTTTATGCTATCATTCTTTATAAAATTGTCGATGGGGATGGAGGAATGTAGGTTTAGGGCCCTGTTTGGTTTTGCATGGCTTGGGGGGCCAATGGTAAAGATGATGGTACCATTTGTTGTTGCGATATCAATGGCACATTTTGACCTTGAATCAATTGATAAGAAGGGTTCCCTTGACTGATGTGTTGAGGGCTCCCTTGTGTTTGATGTGGGACCAAGGTGTGACCTTGGTTGACAGGATTTGTGACCAATGGGTTCCTTTGATTCGGATTCATGATAGATTGGTTTGTGTGTCTTGTGGAACCAATGGATGTGATGGGTCAATTTGGTGGTTGGATAAAGATGTCCCTTGTTGTGTTGAGGGTTGACTTGTGTAAGGGTGTTAACTTGCCCTTGTTTGTTTACTTGAGACACTTGGTTCACGTTACCTTGTGTTACATTAGGCACACTTGTGGTACTTGTGGTGATGGATGAAAATGGTTGTGCTTGAAATGTCAAGGTCATCGTGGTGTTATGGAATGTAAGTGGTTTGTATGGATGTAAAGGATGCTCTAAAATGGTGGTGGAAGAATGAGATGGGGCACCAAATGTTGGTGTCCAACTTGTGTTTTGGGGAAGATTGGTGTTTTGAGTACCCAAAAGTGTGTTTCCTTCCAAAGGAAGTGTGACCAAGATTGGTGGAAATCCTAGTTGCAAGACTAGGAGTTAATGTTTGACTTGGTGCAAGGGATGACGTTGGATGAATCATAGATGGAGTCAAGGCTTGTGCCAAGGGTTGTGCGGTAAAAGTTGGGGGAATTGAAGCTACATTTTCTAAGGTTTTATGATCTTGTTTATAATCAAGGAGTTCTTCCTTAGTGAGCTCAAGTGGGTTGTTTGTGACATCTTCTACCTCATACCCTTTGTGTAATGGATTTTGTGGTTGTTGTGAGGGGGTAGAATGGCTCCTTGAATCAAATTCTTGTGGAATAGTATCACTTGTGGTGGATGTGGTTTTGGTTTGCTCCATGTTTCTCTTGTGTTGTGACCTTCTTGTAACCATAAATTGTGGGTCAACTATGGGAGAGGTATGTTGAGATTTATAATATTGAAACTCTCTAGTTGACTCAATTTTTGGTAAAAGGGACCCTCTAAGGTGTTCTAGACCAATGATGTGAATGGATGATGAAAAGGGTGAATGATATAGGGGATGAACTTTCTAAACTTTTGGACAACACTTTTAAACAAAAGGATTTTATGTTTTTGATGTCTTAGATAAAAGGTGTTAATGAACATGTAAATCTTTAAGGTAGACTTGTGACCTTCAAGATAAACTAGTCCAAAATGTGATAACCAACTCAACTAAGTGCATGGAAAAGGATCCATTTCACACACAACATAGCTAAGTTAGAAGATTGGTTTAATGATTAACTAAGTCTAAAGAGTGTGTATGTGTCCAAAAGTTTCTCAAGTTGTTTGGTGATGTGTGGTATAAAATGTGTGAAGGTGGATAAAATGTTTTTGACCCAAAATGTTAACCTAGAAGGGGCCTTTGTTTTGCAAGACCAAAGTGGTGAGAAACATGTACCTCTAAAGTGATAAAACCTTAAGAACTCAATGATTTTGACAATAGAACTTGGACTCAATGTTTTGAAATACTTTCCTTGTCTCAATTTTGCTTGTGTTTGGAGAGTCAATATTTTGAACATACATCAATGTGGGGTGTTCATTTGATTTAATCTTTGTTTAAGTTAGATTGTTTCATTAAAGAAAGTCTTAGTTAATGTTCAAACTAAAATATGTCTATGTTAAGCAACCTTCATTCCATAAAGTCCATTATGTGAAAATCAAGAAACTAAGGCCATAGTTCCCTACGTTAACTATGGAAAGTGTGGATTTAGATATAAGTCCAAACATTTAGAAGCCTCTAAGCATAAAATCCTTAGGACAAGCAGCAATATTAGGACTTTTCAAAAGGTATCCATACTTGATCCAAAGGGTTTGAAATTTTGATAAACTTGTTATTGTGTGTTTAAGATATTTTAGAACCAAGCAATGTGTCAAACTAACTCACAAAGAATATAACATTCCTAGCTCAAGTGGGTATGTATCTTCTTGGTGGGCTTACCTCATACCCCGAAGGGATGATATTACATGCAAAATTGTGGAGGAACAAAAGCAAAAGAGTCAATTCTCTTAAAACCTTTATGCCTTGACCAACAAGTCAGACTTGGTAAGTAACTTCTTGGAATCTAAGTTCCAATGCACCACTTTAAAGAACGCTTCGGAATTGGACTTGGTTGGATACTAAAACAAGGTTTTTAATGACAACAAATCGTGAACACCATGATGCATATTCACCCACTTGGCCACTTAAGGCTCTTCAATTGTTCCACGTTCCACTTAAGGCATGGGATTAGGTGCAGTATGTTATGGACGCCCCAGATAGATGCTACTTGTTTTTCATGTTTGCAACAATTTATATAGCGCACCAGTAAACGCGCTTAGTTTGAGAGTCGTGTGTGAGTTCTCCATTGTGGGATATATTTCACAACAGTCCCTTTCCTAACAAGAAAAATGATATTCCCCATCACCCAAGATCGCACGAAGTGCAAGGGGAGAGGATACATAGAAAAAATTTGGTGGGTGACTCAAAGCAATGAAGTACACTTGAGTGTTTCTATTCACCCAAGATCGCACGAAGCGCAAAGGGAGTGGATACGCACTACAAGTGTATACAAGCAAAAAAAAGACATCAAACACTCATTTATTTTAACTCAATATAGCAAAATGACTTCATTTTAAGCACCAATGGAAGTGCTTGTTTGTTTTGTCCAATTTTAACCTGATATTGCAAAATGAGGATGTGTGGGTCCAATTTTAACCAACTTTGAAAGTGAATTTTAAGCCCAATGGAAATTTAGTGGTCCTAAAACATAAAAACTAGAACTAAGAAAAATTGAAAATCAAAATTTTTAATTTTTTGAGTTTTTTCTATGTTCTATTAAATCACATTTTCGGAGGCCTTCGAATCGGAATTTGGGGTTGAAACTTGGGTTGATCCTTAAAAATTGGTTGTTGAAGATTATTTTTTTAGAGATTGAATTAGTACTCTTGGAGACCTTTCCAACAGTGCAAACGGATTCAAATTCTGAGCACCGAGTAGAAAGTTATGACTCCAACAAGTTGGGGTAAATAATTTCCTAGTTTTTTCCCAAATCTACAAAACCAGTTGACCTCGAAAACAAAAACTAGATGTTAGTAGAATGTTAGAGAGCATATGAAGTTAAAAAATTTAAAGCACATGTGAAAATTAGCTCTTTCTTTTATTTACTAGTAAAAAGCATCACTGAACACAAAGGCGTCGTTGAATTTGACAAAAGTATCACTATAATGAAAGTGTGTCGCTCTGGTGAAATTGAAGTGTGTTGCTCTAGTGAAATTGAAGTGTGTCGCTCTGCAGAAAAACAGTGGTGTCAATTGCATTGATATATCAATAGCATCACCATAACTAAATTCACGATAAATCCAAAAAATAAAATGCATCGCTATATTTAAATGCGTTGTTGAATTTTATATGTGTCGCTATAATTCTTTCAAAGGCGTCACTATATGGCGACATTTTACAATGGCATCGTTGTAGCCTTAAGAAGCATCATTGTATCTGCAAACTCAAGAACACGAGAATCTAAGGAGAAATTCATCATATTCGATTAGTATAACCCTTCTAGCGCCAAAATATGACCATAGTCATAGTGTGAACTAAATAAACCAAATTCAAATGAATTTAAAGCCTATTTAATCCCCTAAACCATGATCCCAATGAGATGTTTGAAAGTATCAAAGAAAACAAGAAGCCATTAAACTAACATGAAATCAACACGAAAGCATAATAAAAACCTATTCTAAGACTTCAAATCTTCTCCCACTGGGGGAGTGGTTTCACATTGATGTAGAATGGTGACCCTTTCCCAATCCCTTGGATAATATGAGTCATTATAATCGATTTTATTGATGAAAATTGATGAAACTGATGAGATGTGTGAAACATGGATGCACAACTAGTTTAATAAGATAAAGATGAGTGTTAAATGCTAAAATGTTTTATGGAGATGGGTGCAAGCTATACTAAATAGAAACGAAGTTCAAAGATGCAAGCCATGGATGCAAACTTATGCTAAAATAGATGCAAACTAAACTAAAATGGAAGCCATTGATGGATGTTTAAGCTAATATGGATGAAGATTAAGCTAAAATGCTAACAAGTGCTAAATATGGGTGCAAGTGAGTATGAATTTCAACAACATAACTTTGCTATGAAAAGATGGATTCATTTCTCTCCAAATGGTGATGTTTTTATAGAAAAAGTAATTTAATAATCAATAGTCAAGATGAAAAGGAGGGTGAAACATGGATCAAGGATTCTCATCAATGTATGGATGAGAATCAAAGATCACATGGATCAAAGAAAGCATCAATAGATGAGAATGATTCAAACAAACACATTTTGTGACAACTTTGAAAGTTTGTTACACAGTTTGTTAAGAAAGAGTATTCCATTTTTGGAACCAAATAAGAGAATATTCCCTATGCAAGTGGTTGGGTGAGGAAAATTAGTAATTTGCTAATTAAAACTAAGTTTTAATGGTGCAACTTGAAAAATATGAGGATATATATTAAATAATTGATTTATTTAATGAGAGGAGAGTGCAAATGACATTTAATTAAATAACATAGGATTATTTAATTAAATGAGAGGACTTAGGGGGTTTAAATTAAATAATTTGATTAATTCAATTAAACAAGATGAGAGGTGAATGTGAAAGGAAGTGAATTAACCTAATTAAATCAATTAGATTAATAGATGAAAATGATGCATTTAATTAAATAACTGGACTTGTTTAATCAAACAAGCGAAAAGAGGATGAATTGCAAGACGAAACTATTATCATAGAATCTAGCAGTACTCGATCCATGGATAACCCCCCTACGAAACTTGTTTGTTTCATAGGTTCGTGACGTTCAAGCACGTAAAACGAGGCAATTTTCAACCCACCTCAAAGTGTGTTCTGAAATCTCAAACAATTCGTTTGAGCGTTCATCTTCATCTGTCTATCAAAGACCTTTGAAACGAGTACCTTCGCGAGGCCTAGACATCAATACTTAGTCAAAATTATGAAAAATGCAAGAGTGCCAAAAAAACAGCGCTCCTACACTTTGATGCAAAATTTGACTAAGTGTCAAGTGCACAAGCGCTAAAATTCAACGCTTGTGCATTTTTGTCAAAAATTACTTTTTGGAGCTTGTGCACTTTTTCTCTATACTTGTGCATTTTTGTCAAAAGTCAGTTTTTGGTGCACAAGCTCTAATTTTTAGCGCTTGTGCACTTTTTCTCTATACTTGTGCATTTTTTTCAAAGTTCAGTTTTTGGTGCACAAGCTCTGATTTTTAGCGCTTGTGCACTTTTTCTCTATACTTGTGCATTTTTGTCAAAAGTCAGGTTTTGGTGCACAAGCTCTGATTTTTAGTGCTTGTGCATTTTTGTCAAAAGTCAGTTTTTGGTGCACAAGCTCTGATTTTTAGAGCTTGTGCACTTTTTCTATATGCTTGTGCATTTTTGTCAAAAGTCAGTTTTTGGTGCACAAGCGCTTATTTTTAGCGCTTGTGCACTTTTTCTCTATACTTAGTCAAAATAATGTCCGAGCGGTGATTTTGATCTCCTGTGCACTTCATATTTTTCACCAAGTATGAAATCAAGTGTCAGGGTGTTGATTTTCAGTGCTTTGACACTTTTTGCAAAACCTTCATGAAAGACATGTAAGAGCCCTTACACCTGAAAACATCTCTCTAAGTGTAGGAGTGTTGATTTTCAGTGCTCCTACACATTTGGCAGCTTTTGCCTTAAATGCTTTCAAACCGCTATGTTTTCGCTTCGGACCCCGTTTGTTCACTCTTGCATCGTTTTTCGTGCCTAGTTGTTTTGTTCACACTTGCTCAACATCGTTTGCTCACTTCACATTTCCCAATGCTGCCTTTTTTGTTAACGCCTGTTGATTCACCACCCTTGCAATTTCTTTCTAGATATCGTCAAGTGATCCTCAAGGTGACATCTTTGATCCAATTGTTGCAGATGAGAAGGCCACACAAATAGTCAAGCTCAAAGCAGAGCTTGATAAGGAGGAAAGTATTCTTACTCGAGCAAAAAATGATGGAAAAGTGCCTATCATTTTGGTCACAAATGAAATAGGCAAAGCTCAGTAAATTGGTGCAAGTTGAGGTAAGAGAATCACTCAAGCACCGTATCAATGTGATCAAATCTCTTATCGAAGATCTTCACCATGTTCAAGAAGATGTCAAAGGACATCATGCTATCCTGGAGAAAGGCATCAAGGAGTTTCTAGGAAACCTTCTTGAAGAAAACCAGATTTTCCTCCCAGCCACTGAACTTTCCAGGATCTACAAAGAAGTCGTCATGCAACAAGTTGAGGATGCCAACTTTTCCAAAGCCTCAATACATGTTGTTTGTCATACACGACTAACCATTGATAATCTCAACACACATCTTCACAGGTGCAAAAAAATTCGTTCATCCACCAGAAGGTCGATCACAAAAATTCACACCCTTGTTGATTACACAGTCAGCATAGATGATGCATTCATACAGGAGACCAAGAAGAAGTATGAAAACTTTCTCGCCCAAAGCAAGGAACCATGAAGACTCTCGATCTCTAGTGTTAAAATTTTTGATGCTTTCCTTTATGCATCTTGTAAATAGTTTTTGACATCTTAAATGTATTTTTGGCAAATGTAATTACACTTAAAATCTAAGATGTAGTTTCATGGAGATGGATTACATTTTGACTTAATCAAAGTTAGGTTTTCTTATTTTTGCTCACCTAACTTTCCTAATTTTACTCAACTGATTTCCTAGATTTGCTCTTCCCTCTCTTCTATAAATAAGAGGGATTTATATTGTAATCTTTACCTTTTAGTATTTTGCAACAAAGTGCTGCCCTTTTGTGAAACAAACATTGAGACTTTGTGTTCAATTTTGTGAATCTAAATCTGATCAATAAAGAAGGAAGTTGCATACTAGACTGTGTTGGAATCAATTCTCTTTTGGTTTGAATAAGATTGGTGGTGATTAGTAGATGAGATCTAAAGGGCTTCAAATAAATTTATGTAAACTTTGTGTTACATTCTTTATTTGGATTTACGTTTAGGTTTGGTTAACTATTGTTGGATGATCTACAAAACTTTGTGTTTGTAATTGTTCATATTGTTCGCGCAATTATTGTATCTAGAAAACTTTGTGTTTCTAATACGACAAACGGTACACTTATCACAAATCAATCAGTGAAAAAGTTACGGAATGATTTTGTGCCTTCGTGAGCTTTCATTTTCCTTTTTTATTGTTATTATTATCATACCTGGTATCTCTACGCTTTCCTTTGACAAGATAGAGGTATTGGCATTACTGCTTATTTTTATTTTAATGTTACTTTGAATCAAAATTATCAATTGTGAAGCATTGTAAAACATCTTCTCTAAAAAAAGAAAAAAAAAGCATGAATGTAACACACACACCCCATCTCATAATTGTAGTGTACATTTTGTGAATATTTAGTTAAATTTTATTTAGCTTCTGAAAGCAGTAAGAAGGGTGCCTCCCCTTTCTGAGATGAGAGATTATATCTCACACAACTGTGGTTGAAATCTAGGTTGTGTAATATATTGAAAAGTTTATTACATAATTTTCACCCAACAGAAACGATGTTAGTGATCAAATTCGAGTGTATAATACCATTTAGGACAATTTTAAGTGTCTACACTAAGTATATCCAACTTAGTTATAGTTAATACAAATTGTTATATTAAGAGTATCTCTCATTTTTTATTTTTTTATTAGAATGTCTTCTACATTATTAGTATTTTTTTAAGTGCATGTGTGATATATACACTATGATTCTCTATATAAATGACTAATACAATCTAACCTAGAATAACTATGAATTTAATGTGAGGTTGTTTAAAGTGATTTTATGTATCTATCCATACAAACTTATCAATCTCAACTAGGACACGTCAAAATAAGAAAATATTTTAACAATTAACAATCTAAAAGCCCAATTTTTAGCTCTGATACCAAATGTGACGTTGCTTTTTCCTCTTATAATTATTAAATATTAGCAACGGATTTAATATAATAAATATTAAAGTTAATATAATTTATAATATGCAATGTTTTTCATAAAATAAGCAACATTTATAGGGTGTTGTACCCTTTACATCGAAAGCCCACAAGGCCAAAAAGACACACAAAAACAGCTGACAAACAGTTGTCGAACCACAGACGAGGACTAGACAACCCCATAATCTAAGGGGACTAATCTGACTCCCTTAACCCTAGGCTGTGAAGTTGCGACAAATCGAGGGAGTCCCTTCTTCCTCAGCACAACAGACCAAAAAGACTCGGAATCTAAGTCAACCGAGCGAGGCGAGAGAAGCAAATCCACAAAAGCCACCATGGGCAATGAGCCACCACGCAACAAGAGAGTCAGCAGCACAGGAGAGGAGACAAAATCGATCGAAGGACCAACAAAGGCATTCAACGAGGTTCGGGCAAGCTCAAACCGAACAGCGTCAATAGATCGAGGCAACAGTGGCTCCACGAAAGGGATAGCCAGAAGAGGATCTAGGCAAGACACAGACTCTCGAAAAGACTCAACAGGGTCGTCCTCCGCAGAAGAACCTTCCGAAGGAGGAGGACCCATTGTGAGATGAAATCTAAGAGAACATCCTTCCACCAAGTAGTAGCACCCTTACGACGGGCATGAGGGCAACCAGAGGCCAAATGACCCACAAAGAAACATCTCCTACACCGAAAAGGGAGACCCTCATAGTCCAGGAGCTACTTCCAAGGTATGTCCTCCACCAATAAGACTACATCACCATGGAAAGGTTTGAAGATGTCCAAATCAACTAATATACAAGCTACCGTAGTATGCCCAAGGTCCCGAGTCGTAGAGTCCACCATCAAAAAGCGACCAATGGTGTTGCCAATAGCTTCATAACACGAATCTTCCCAAAACTAAAGAGAGAGATTCGACAATCGAACCCAAATTGGTTTGCTATTCAACGGCTCTGTAAGGGGATTAAAAGAACAAGACCAAGGCCTGATGGACAACAAATGAATAATATGCAATATTATCAAAATAAATGTGAATAATTAATGCAAACTAAATGTGACAATTAAATAATTAACATAATAAATGGAATAACACTTCCACATAGACTAATCATATTAACACCAAAATAATATAGACAATATTTCCAATATTGTCGAAACAATGGTTTTCAATACTTGTATGAAAATCGCAAACAAATTGCTATCTAGCACTCAAATGAATGGTTATAGATTCAAGCTCTCCACGGCAAGGAAGCACCCCAGAGGAAACCGGTTTTTATACAGAACCCAACTTGCCTTCACAGCATAAATAACACAACCCTAGCTAGGACACTCTAAGATGTATGTTGTACCCCAAATTGGACACACACTGTGTGCCTCTTCTCCAAATGCCTCAATGCCAACCAATGACCCTAACCTTCACTCCTTTGTGCCCTTTGAGTTTCTCTCATTTTCCTTTCTTTCCTTAAATGTTCTCCATGCCTTTCTCAAGTCTCACATGAATATTTTATATATCCTTTTAAGAGACACTTTCCAAACCATCACCCTTTTCACAAAGGCTGCTTTTAATTATTATTTAATAAATATCATTGTTTATACCTTCTTAAATGAGTTTTTATGCATCTTCTTTATTAATCTTTCTTTGGTTAAAAGGATCATAATATCTTTTATTTTTTATCCCTGTTTTAATTCTAAATGGTTATTTCATAGTTTTCTCTTCTCTTAGGAAAAAAGTCGCATAACAAATAAGGTTAGAGTTTGTATCAGTTGTTCATCAATTGGCTAAGATAAACACATTGGGATATGGAAAGCCTCTCGGATAGCTAGTGCATAAGCTGTTTCTCAAAGTAACACAATGACTTTTTGCTTATGCTAAATGGTGAAGATGCTTATTTAAGGCACGAAAGCAGAAAATGTCATAAAATCTAGGTGAAGTACAAACAAAAGGTAAATTCCACATTTGGGAGTCACTTTCAATTGATTGAACTGGTGGCGGCCAACGTTAGGGCTTATCCTTTATTTGCTCAGCAATCAAGGTCTCTTTAGAACCTTCGAGCTAGTTTCTTCTTAAGACACTTGACTTTTAAATCGGTGCCTGCCTTTTGTTATATGGGCTTGCTAACCTTAATTGTACAAGAATTTGTATTAGCATGGACTTGAAAGAACCTTGCCTACATTCAAATATACTCGAATTAAAGGATTATAAGTTGCACTGGACTCTTGGTTACAAAACCTTTCAATTGAAATGCAGAAATTGCTTTCATTGTGTCCGCCTTGCTCAAGTCTAAAATAGCAAAGGGGCATCCCCATAGCAGCCGAAGCTGATAGAGAGATGCCACTAAGCCAAACAAGAATAGCAGTGTTAAAGAGATGGAAAATCATATGAGGCAATTCCAAAGTGGGTCAAGGGCAGCAACATGCTATCATATAATAATACTACACGAGTGCACAGTGCCATAAAAAGAGGACAACGCAAATCCTCGCTTCAAAAGTTGTAGAGGAATCTGACATAACACTTCTCAGCGAAGTCAAATGAGAAGCACCAAACAGTGGAATAGACAAAAGATTAAGATTCATCACAGAAGCCCACTGCAAAACATAAACAGGGAACTAACCCAAGAGAAATGAGGGTAAACAAAGAAAATCCAAATGTAGTCTATTGCACCATCCTTTCTTGTGTTTCTTGCCTAACTGGGTTTTCCTATTCTATTGAAATATAAACTTATGTTTTTTCCCCCATAAAAATTCTCCCTTTTTTTCCAAATTTATAAGTGCCATGATAATAGACAGATAGCTTATGAGAAAATAGTAGTTAACACTTACAGATTCTAATCTTTCCAAAAGATGTTAACGATTCTGAAACGCAATGCATGTAAAGTTGAGTAAATATTTCATGCCCAAATGGTAAAATTGTCATCTGAAATCTTTCTCAACTTTCAAATCATATATTCTAAATATATTGAGAAATAGAATTTCATAAACTAAAGACTTGAAGATTTTTTCAATGTGCCTTTTATAAATACAAGGAACTATGAGGAATTTTAACTGCATACCCAAATAGTAAAATTGTCATCTGAAATCTTTCTCAGCTTTCAAATTGTATGTTCTAAATATATTGAGAAATAGATTTTCATAAACTAAAACCTTGAAGATCTTTTCAATGTGCCTTTATAAATACAAGGAACTTTGAGGAATTTTAACTGCATACTCTAAACAATAGGGAAATATCAACTATGCTTTAGCTCAAAGTGCTGAAGCTTTGTCAAAAATGATTAACTTTGCCTTAGTCGTATGCGTACTCAAAAACATATTGAAAGATACTCAGCCTCACGACACAGAGAGGAAGAAAAGAACTTCACTGAAATGACTACATAATAGCATTTTAATGCAAACTCACTAATACTAGCACCATCTTATACTGAAATCCAAGAAGCAGCAGGGAAAAAATGGAGTGAAAACATATGCTATTGCAAATTATATTTTGCAGGTATAAATTTTTGGCTGGTTTTATTATTTATAATACCTGCGAGACCAGATTTGAATCATGTGCATCACCCATTCCCTACCAGCTAAATTGTAATATAAAGAGAAAGAAATAAGACAGGCCAGATATCTGAGAACAAGCAATCCATCTGTCTTAGATTAGGGAATTATGGTTTGAAGAGCAGAGTTGTCCTAGCTTGGTTCATGTGCAAATATGTAGAGAAATGTTGTGGATATCTTTCTGGATGCAGGATAACTTTTCTCAAAACCCTGTAAAGAAACTTACGAAAAATTTAAGTTGTGTCTGGTCTTGGAGGCATCTAGGTCCCATCCACTTCTTTATCATTTCTGGGTGTTGTCAGGAAGAGGACCTGATGATATGTGGCCTCCGACATCTTATCTGTACTCAAAAAGTCATATAGAAGTACAAACAGAATAACGTATTGAAGAACTCCAGACAATAATGCCACTCACGAGCAAAACAAGTAGCTAATAAAACTGCATAAGCACTTTGTAGGAATAACAGGTTTTATTAATTGTTTCCTGTATGGAAGGCATCCTTAAAATAATAAAATAGCCTTTCCTACACAAAATTTGAGTGTTTATAGCACCACTGTAGATTTCTAACAATTATATAGAGACATGTTCTGAACAGGACAGAAGACCAAACGAAAATTTGAAAACAAAACCTTTCAGTAGTAAATTAAATCCATTCAAACAGAAAGTTTTGATGTTGCAACAATGATGTCTCTCAAAAGAAAATTACTCTGCCACCTGTAATTCACAAACAACAGCTAATTTTCAGTCGTCAAAAAACACAGAACATGCAGTGCCATCTCCATATCATCAAGGCATCAACTATTTAATGCAGGTGAATTATCAGAAGCATGCTACAAATATTCCACCAGACTCGTGTATAACATATATCATCACATTAAGCCAATTATGGACAGACTTAAACCTTTCCATGTACAGAGCCAAAGAATGGTTAAAACTTAAAAAGTGGCATGCATGTTGTACTGAGGCCCGGGCAATACTATGCAAACCAACACACCACTTATCATCATAAATGGTAATCCGTTCATATTTATATTAATAGATATCAAGTGTAATGCAGCATGCATGCAGAGTTTTAAGAAGCCAATAACTCTGCCGTTTATAATTGCATGCACAAACTAAGCTAACCGTTCACATTTTCTTATCATCATGTTTGCTTGTCTACCTGGTTAAGAGGATTATCGGGTGATTTCTTCCACAATTTCCATATCATATCTTTGTATTGGTTGTGTGAAAGACCTGGTTTCTCTTCCTTCAGTCTACGGAGCTCAGTTTCCTCAAAAGCCTGCAGATAGAATAAGACCACAAAGCTCTTATAAAGTTGTACAACATGGTAACAAAACAATAAAACAAAATAGTAAATCAAGTCATTAGCACTTAGCCCAAAATGAATGGAAAAAAATATCTAGCAGTAAAATGATCAAGCAATGGTATAAAACCCTGTGTTATCAGAAATGCTGCATAAGCCCTTCCTAGTTGCATTTAGCAAAAAAAAGAAATCTTACATAAAAAATAACATGAAACCGAAAAACAAAACCATGCAGCGAAAGCATGAAATACCATCTCTTTTTTTAAAGTAATTGTAAATGGCACATCCATATCTTCAGAAACAAAGTTTTGATGTTTCAAGTTTCTGCGTATAAAGAACAATAAATAAATAAATTGAGGTACTCAAAAACAAAGTGCAAATATCAGTACAAAGTGCATAAGACCTCCATCCACTCTTAAGCATATCAGTAGAATGTGCAATCTTATTCTTGACTGCTTTAAGGATGGCTACGAACTAGAATCCCTGGCTTTATGAGCAATCTCTGCTCAGCAGATCATGTCAGAAAAGAAAGCAGCAAAGAAATTATATTAATGTCTAGGAGTGACCAAAGTGTTAGAATACAAGGCTTACCTCTCTAATAAAGTCAGGTGATTTATTCTTATTGCTTTTTTTAGCGTTAAGATTCTAGGACTAGTGTCATGTTTATGTTTGTCGGTTACATCTCCCATACTCTTTATAAGGAGATGAACCTCATTATAATTATTATTCCAATATCTAATAGAATAATATTGTGTTCTATTATTTGCAATATGATATCAAAGCCAGGTTGAATTGATCCGTTGGATTTCAAAGAGGTTAAGAAGAGAAAGGTTGTAACTTGTAAGGAGCAGCTGGGAAAAATAACAAGTTGAAGTTTTGTAGATGAATTGTGGAAAAGAAAAATTCAAAATTGTGGGCTGATTCATAGGAATCATGGGCAGGAAAAAGAGAAAAAATCGCTGGGTTTATAGTCTAAAAATCGTGTACATTTTGAGATGCTCAAAATCACAACCAAAAAGTCCAAAATCCTGGGCTGTAGAAGCAATTCAAAGGTCATTTTTAAGGTCACAGCAGCCATTACTAGTTGCACCAGCAAAAACGCAATGTGTTTTTCAGTTCTTTGTCAAAAGCATAGGGAACATGGAAAATGCTGTTTTTTTTAACAAATATCCAGTCACAAGTTTCAGAAAGTCTCATGAATGCCATGATTAGGGCATGAAGTTTTAGAGCTTCAGCAGTCACATGATCTTTGGAGGTCGCATTTTCTTTTGTTTTGCAAAGGTGTGAGAATTTCATTTATGGCACACTATACAGTCAACATCAATTTTCCAGGAATTTTTATTCTGGATTCAAGTTTTTTATTTTTCAGAAATTTAAAACATTGTTTCCAATATTTTCCAGAAATGTTTGGAGTATTTTTAATTTTGTTTTGGAAATAAAAATTTCATTAGATAAATATTCTGGCCTCAACTTCCACACCAGGAAAGTAAAAATCTGGATGCAACTAATGCACAAGAACCTGTGGTGAATAGTAAATGGAAATGAGAACCCCCTACAAATGTGAATAAATTACTGGATTGGCAAAGTAGAGATGATAAAGCCAAAGCCACTACTTGTTTTGCTCTCTCCAATTCCAAGTTACATCATATAGATCTGGCAAAATCATCTAAGAAATCATCAGATAATTTGAATACACTATTTGGAGCAAAAGTGGTTAATGCAAAATCTTCTCTAATGCTTCAGCTTTTCAAATTCAAGATGACTGACAGAGTCACTATGTCTAGCCACATTAGTAATCACAGATCTCTCCTTCAACAGCTAGCTGAAGTCAATGCTACAATGAATGACGATGTAATGTCCCCTTCTCATCAATGATTAGATCAGTTGCTCATCAGCCTATTCCGGAGGCCCGTAGGCTCGTTGAAGTGGATTTAGGGTTTCCTTGCTTGGAGGCTTTGAAGCATTTCTTTGTGTTTACTATTTTTAGTAAATACTATTTATGGCTGTGAGCAGTTGTCAGTCTTCAGTTCTTCATCTTCAGTTGGAGCAGTTGCTTGGGTTTGAGCTTTGGCTTTTAAAAGCATTATTTTGGTGAAATAATTCATTTCAAGGCAATATGTTATAATTTCAAGTTGACCCCTTGGCCTAAGGTGTTAACTTTAAGTTGTGTTTAAAAGAGGGTCATGAAGGGGGACGCCTTCATAAAGGAGTTTTAATAATTTTAATGAAGTTTTAAATGCCTTGAAGTTCAACGCCTCCTTGGTGGAGATTTATTATTTTTTTGAATTTGAAAATTTGTCAACGGCTTTTGGCGTCCCATTTAGAGTCATCTCATTTTCTTTAAATATGAAGCTTTGCTCCAACATTTGGTATCCATGAACTTATGCTAATGTTATGCTATCAAAATGACAACTTGGTATTTACTTCGAAAGATGCTTACCTCCTAGTTTCAATCCAATTTCGTGTTTGAAAGATAACACCTAGTTGGTCTTATTGCTGCTTCTCTTTTAGACTAGCAGAGGGAGCTCAATTGTTGAAGAATTTTGGAGTTTTTATCAATTTTGGAGAAGAATTTTGGAGTTGCTGGTTCACCTACAGCTGAATCTGTTTTTTGTTCACAGCTCCTTGTCTGATTTAAATCTTGTTTTGGGTATTAATGCCACATGATTGCAGACCAAGGGCGACCCTTCTCATAGAAAATCAGAATTTATTTCAAAGTCTTTGAATTTTAAATGCAAAATCGCCCTTCAGCCAGGCTGTACCTTTTAGAGAGGACATTGAAATTCGTGCCAAGCATTTGAAGGTTTTTTGAAGCGGTTTCAGTGTTGCAATTTGGGCGCCTATCCTCCAAACTCAAAGAGCCTTCGCAATTCATTTCATGCCATTCGGAGGTAAAATGAAAGAGTTATGAACATTTCATTGATTCACAGTTTGCTGGTTTTATATTTTCAGTTTGCTGGTTTAAAAATCAGATTGCTTAATGTTCAAATTTTGGTTTGGTTTTCGAAAATTCCGAAGGGTATTATAGGGAGAGATCATTATCTATTAGTTGTACTTGATTATATTGAAAAACACTTATAATTCACAGTAGTTCTCTTCATTGTAAAGCTGATAACAGTAGTACTGTTTCAATCTATTTAATTGTTGCTTATGTGTTTAATTATCACATTGTAACCCCTGGATGGTTTACCGCCAATGTGGAAAAAAGAACTTGCTAATTCTCAAATTGTACCCACTGGGAAAGTGGTGAATTTCCACTCATAAGTGGATGCCTGCCGCAGCGGATGAATTGTTTCATTTGTAATTCCATTCCCCCCACTGTTTAGTAGAAGTGTGGAAATTTTTTCATGGCTAGTTATCCGCCTAAGTTCATTTCAGTTTTGTAATAAGTACTCCGCCATATGCTATCACCTCGCCTTCCAAGGATTTGGGTGAACATTCTTGGCGTTGAGTTTAATTCCTCTCTTTCAATTGTAATCATTTCAGTTATTGAGTTAATTAGATCCTAGGGATCCTCTGACCATATGCCCGCTCCTCCTCCCTCATCGGTTCTTAGGGCGCATTCTTGGTTAGAGTTACTATTCCACATCGTTTTGGTTTGAAACTAACCTTAACAAGTGCATGATTGCATTGTATTTGATCTTAAAAATTGAGAAAAAATTGAGAGGGTATCTTTCAGACGAGGATGCCAAAGCCATTTTGCTAAATAGTTTGCCTCCCAAATTCAGCAATGTCATCTTTACACTTAGGCAGTTATGTTCTCAAACTCTAGAAGATATGATTTCAGCTCTCTTAGCTGAAGACGAGAACAATTGCAAGAGATACAAAAGATGATCCTCAAACTGAGATAGTATTATACACAAGAAATAATCATAGAAGATTTGATAAAGACAAAAGGGGAACTAAATGTACTATTGTAAGAAAATAGATCACATAGCCTTGAACTGTAAAATTCAAGCCAACGATGTTCTCAAGGGAAAGCTCAAAGAAAAGTCAAATGAAGCTAATATAACCATTGTTGAAGATCCTCCAGATACTTGAAATGTCCCCTTCCAATGTCTAGACAGGAGTGCCTTAATTAGCCTATTTTATTCCCAAAGGCTAATGTGAGAAGTTAAGGGAATATTTTAATTAATTATTTAATATTATCTACTCCAGCATATTTTAAGGATAATATTATTTAATTAATTTAATTCAGTTTACAAAGTGACTTGGTTATTATTTATGAAAATAATAAAAGGGTCACTTTATTATTCCCAAGTTTATTCTAAAATATTAAATAGAGGGAATTTGAAAAAGTTAGGGTGGAGATGGATACAAAAGTGATAAAGAAAGCTTATTTGGTTTATGCATGGATTTTATTCTGTTTTGTGATTTTGAAGAGCTTTTTGAAGTTCAAACCCTAGGACGGAAACCCTCAGGGTGATTGGTTTCGGTAGTGCAACAAATCTACCCTAGCTGGTCGGCTGGAGAGATTTAGAATTTCTCACATTGGATTACATGGGGGAGTTTACAAAATTTATGACATCTCTTTCAGAGACAAGTTTCAAGGATAGATGTTGGGCAGTGTCCAGACTGAGATAACAGGTGATATTTATTTCTTTTATAAGCTGCAGTCTTCATATTTCATGCATATCTGAACAGCTTTGTCAGCTATATCAGTTTGTGTGGGGTTGGGTCATTGTTCAAAGAGCCCTTGGCTCTTATTTATATCACCACATTTATCTGCATAAGAATCGTGGGACATATAGGAAGAGTTGCCAGCTCTCATTAATATTCATCACTTCCATTACTTCGTCGACTATGCATAGGAGCTGCCATATATATTTCATAAGGTGCCTTCTTGACTGCAGTATGGCATTTTCCAGGAGCAGCTCCAGTTTAGAGGTTTCATGATTAAAATATTATAATATCTGATGTTTGAATGTGGCAAATAAATCAGATATGTATAAGTCTGTAATCTGGTCTGTAGTGTTAAAATCTGAGATTTATATTATTTGCAAATTGTAGAACATTGGAATCTGGAAAGAAATATCAGTCGATAATTATTGGGCTCAAAAATTATGTTTCTGCAAGTCCGAAATAGGTAATGTATCCACTTTATGAGTGTTTTATTCAATGAAAATAACCCTGATATTGAAAACAAAGTGCACGTATACTCAGAACAGCAGAGCGTCAACTGTTTGACAAAAATGACTGTGTTCATGTGGTTGTGAATTTGAAAAGAAATTTGCAAACGAAATCCAGGTGGGATATTTCAATACTGGCAATGTTGAAGAATTCGTGGATGAACTATATGTATTTTAAGAAGCTTATTTTTTTAAGATAGGAAGGGATCTAGTGTAGATAAAACTCAACATAGATGGTTGCCCAAATAGTTTGGGAGTGTCTATAGATCTTGGGAATCATACCCTTATGACAACTTGATGAAGCACTATAGATGTCGCTCAACATAAATTGTTGTTCAATAATTCAGGAGATACATGATTCAAGAGTTTGGAGAGGTGGTCATCTAGGAACTGGGGAATTCAATTTGGGAGCTACACCTTTCTGAGGGTTACAAAGCAGCTCGATGGAGTCCTACTTGGACCAAGAACTGTTTTCAAAGAAAAACTTCTAAAGAACATAAGGTTTTGAGCTTTTAGTCATTATCTTGGTATGTTTTGTTTTTAGTTCAATAAGTCTTAAGAGGAGGCGTTTGAATATAAGGCTTGCCTTTGTAATAAAATCACCAAAGAGACTTAAATGATTTATTTTTATTGCCTTCTTTTTTGTGTTAAGATTCTAAGACTAGTGTCATGTTTATGTTTGCCAATTACATCTCCCAAACTCTATATGAGGAGATGAACTTCATTGTAGTTATTATTCCAATATCAACTGGAATAATATTGTGTTCTATTATCTGCAATAAAAAATATCTGGTTATAACAAAAGTTATCTAGGGCAAAGACTAAAACTAAATCACTAAAATAGCCAAAGCATAACAAGAGGAGGTAAACCTAGAAAGGATAAGCCGAGCCAAATGATAAACCCCAGTGATAAATGTTAAATCCATGGCCAAATCAGCCCACAATCAAGATAAAGCTCGAGTTACTGACATTCATCCAAAAAATGGTGTCAGAGTATAACTGACAATTAATTCAGTTTTTCTGCCACTTGCATGTTAATAAACAATGTAATTTAATTAGTTTTGGTATATGTAAAAATAACATGGGGTTTCCAATAAGCTATTGCTATCTGTCAACATAGAAGTGGGTAACTGCATGTATAAATGCATATAGAAGATATTAAAGTGAAGGAATCCTGCATTGTCAATGTATTCTTTACAAATAACAAAGAGTGCATTAGGATGGCGATATCCATAAACACATCTTGATACTTATGATATTGCTATCAGGATTCAACCGTGTAGTTTTTCGAGTCAAACTCATTGACCCATGTTTCATGAGTAGTGGTTCACAAGAAGTATCAGAATGCATTTTCCTTTCCTATGCTGTTATGAATGCATTCTGATTACATTCAATTAGCAACCATATTCCATAAATTTGACCTTCTGGTATACAAAAGTATCAGAAGAAACATAAATTGTGGAATAAAATAAAATAAACGGATTATACTAAAAACTGACCAGGTTGACATATACTCTCTATGGATACAAATTTATTTTGGTCTATTGCTGATGGGTGGTTTTCTTTTTTCTAAAAGAAACTTCTGGACTGTTTTGATTCCCTGGATATTATTTATAGTTTTCACTGCAAATGCTCCAAAACGATTAAATGTAGCAGATTTACCAACAAAGCTCAACTTTGCCATTTTTCCAATTCATTATTTCTAAACCAATGAAGATGGATAAATAAGAAATGCACTCTTACCTTATAAGATGCTTTGAGTCTTCTTTCTGGATGTCGATCTGGAGGTAAGGAAGTAACAGTTACAGTCATTTGTGCCAAAGCTTCCTCAACAGTATGAGCCTCCAGCAATGAGTCATCCCTGTTTGTATTTTCAACTGAAACAATCTTCTCATATTCTTCTTCACCTGCTACCCTGGCTTCCCGCTTTTTTAACTCCTCAGCATGAGCCTCAATCCGCCTCTTTTCCTCTTCCCTTTGTCTTGCAAGCTCCACTTCTGTAACTTTTGGAACAGGGATTGAGACCCTGTTTGCCTTTCTATCCACCTTCTTACCAAGCTTTTCCAGTTCTTTCTCTTCTTCTTCCTGAAGCCTGCGGATTTCAGCTTTTTTTGCTGCAGCCTCAGCACGCTTAGCAGACTCTTCTTCCTTCTTCTTGGCAGCCTTTGATTTAGCACCCTCAGCCTCCCTCCAGTACTGATCTTCCTTCTGCTGTGCTTCTCTTTCCTTTTTTTCAGTCTCTGCACTATTCTTTCGAGCCCTGGCTTCCTCAGCCTTTGAATTTACTCCCATCTTTTTAGGCATGTTTGATTTTTAAAAATAAAAAATAAAAACCTGTGAACACAATAAATTCAAACATTTAACTATCTTTCCTCAGGAATTAGTATCGAATGTTCTGCACAGTGTCCTCTTGGCCTATATCCTGATTCCTAAATATAGTATAGTCTTTGGAATATGAAAATTTCCTTATTCCTGGAATTAATTCAGAATCTTCAACTATTCCCTAAAAACATATGAACAAATTGAAGTTGCTAGCTAGCTATGTCATGATCCTACATAATCATTCCATTAGCAATCACAGTAAAAATTTGTTTATGATAAGAAAAATTTGATTCTACAGCCTTAATCACATTCCAAAAGCTTCTGTATGACCCAGTATATGAACATCTAAAAATAAATGTAGAGTCTAGACAGTATAGTGGCTCACAGCAGAGGTTCCAACTGAGGCAGGGATGTTGCAACTGTGGTGCTGGGGATGATCAAAGTCGTTTTTGTGGAGATTGCTGTAGGTGCAGAGGTGGGATTCTGACAGGGTAATGGATGATCCCTCATGATTGGCTGGTAGCAATGGTGCCGACTCACCTTCCTCAGCTATACAGCTTTAGTTTGGCATTGGCTTGTGCCCCTCTATTTTGTTTACCAACCCACAATATGTATCCAGGCAAATAACCAATTTTGTCACTTTTACCAGCCACCTCATTTTTTTTTTTGGCTGCAAACTGAATGTAATTCATATATCTGAGGTTTAGCCTCATTTTCATTTTGGTGATGATTACTGCCTTCAGCTATATGTTCAGACTAAAGCCCATAGGAACATATGTTGTATGCGTCACCCTTTTTTGCTTTATGGGCAAGAGTCCCAAATAAAAGCCCCCATTTATCAGTTAAGAAAAAAAGCAGTAAGTTTTTTATTATGGGTGCCCCTTTTACAAAGACCAAAACAGATACATCAATGAAGCCCAAACAAAAGCATGACACACCCACATGGAACAAACAGCATAAAGGCTGAAAAGAAAAAATCAACAAACCATACCAAACTGTACCACAAAGACAAATCTCGAGGCAGACCACCCATAAGCAATGATAGACCAGCCAGCTCAAGGCAGCTTGAAGCCAAAGCACTTCAAGTAACTCTGAAATCTACTAATAACCTGATCCTTTGACTTGAAAGAACCAACTTCCCTTTTAGAATGACTCCTATCTCCAAGAACCAATCTTGAATCCAAAGATGTATCAGGATCCTTATCTCACCTTTGAGCCAAATCCAACTCCTTGGTGGTAGACAGCAAGGTGGGCGAATGCTGGATCTCAAGTTCAGGACTGAGGACATTTACATCTTTGGTATCACCACCCTCACCCTCAACAATTTTCCTCTCCTTACATGCCTCCTCCAAACAACTCAGTTCAAGCTAAGACCTGCACACCTCACAATTGATTTTTTCAAAGTTAGACATATCAAAGAGCGCCACAAAATCATTACACCTCAAGGGCATCACATCCATAGCTTGAGGAAGATTGGCTCCTTCTAAGCCATTTTCTTCTAAAAATATTGTGTTTGACTAATGTTCCTGCACCCTTTATCCAAGCAACCAAACCTATGGCCATTATGACTAATCACCATGGAGTCGTCATAAACAATCTCTTGCATCCATGTGCCCAATTTGGAGGAAAATATAACCGAAGAGGGAGCACCTTATCCACATCAACATTGACACAAAATCTGGCGAACAATAGAAAACTTATAGATTTGGTCACCCCGTCAATGGAAATGAGTTGACCAGAGGAGTTAACAATACCTGCCATTACTTCTTCCTCCCAATATTCCAAAGGCAAGGTGGGAATCAAACCCAAATCAAGACCCTACTAAAGCTTTCCTTCTCTGGATCAAAACCAGGAATCCATTTTTTAAGGAAGAGGCTAGAATTGCCAAGAAACCATGGACCACCCAAGAGGATCTAAATGCAATCTTCACGCAAAGAAAAAGAGAGAAAAATGAAACCCTTCAACATAGCTGAAATCTCCAACTACCCATGGAGTTTCCAATTTCTTTCAATCCATTTTTGAAAACATCAATACTATGCCCAGCCCCAAAAAACTTTACAATAAGATAACTCCCCAACTTGGGGAAAGCTATATCAACAATGGCATCAAGGACATTGAGTCACAAACAGTTACATTCCTCAATAATGACCAAAGAATGGGCAGGAGATGAGTTGTCCAACCCTTTGATAGTTTCTTCCAACAACCACCTTTGTTAACAGAATCAACCCCTAAAATTTGCAAGGCCCTAGGGAGCAACTAACCTCCACTGCCTTCCTACCCAGGGGAAGAGTGTAATGACCACCCCCAAACTGAAACCATTTATTTCCCAAAACCAACACTTTGTCAAACACTTCGTATTTAATTAAGTTCAATGTATTTTCAATGTGTTTTGGTATGGGATCATTCAAAGTGCAATTTGTGACAATATTGGTTCAACAAGTAAATCCACAATGCATAGAGATATCATAGACATTTCAAAAAAAAATTTGCTGTCATGTCCCTGAAATAGGACAACAAGATATTAAAATAACTAAATATTGAAATACCAATAAATAGATAAAAATAAATGAATGACAAAAAATACATATTAAAATAATGTAAATACACATATTCATAATTTAACATTATTATTATCAATATAAATATAAATAATCATAAAAATATATATACAAGAGAAATATTAGCAATTTTAATTATAAGTACAGTAAGATGATATTTTAATTATAATTAACAAAAATAACAATATAATATAATTTAAGATATATATATAGAAAACTAATAAATATATAGATAATATTCAAGAAACTCATATTATTATTTATATGACTATGCCTTAATTAATAAGTAAATCTAAGAGTATCGATTCACTATACCAAAGGAGGCGGACTTATCATTATGATTAAAGAGCATCGATGCATTATATTAACAAAGACATGCCTCTCCAAAAGGGTGCGAATAACTTAGAGAATGGGGGGGACGTGTCATTTGCCCAAATTGGGGTATTAAAGATTAGACATTGCCAAGCAAAAGAATATAGAAAACAAATTAAAAAAAAAAAAAAAAACAGATGGGAATTTTAAGACAGTCGTAAGGCAGAAATAAGGCAATCTATAAACAACTAAGGAGGCATCGATTGGGGGATTGGGGAATCATCATGGGAGTCAATTTCCAAAATACATCTGCATTCGTAATATAATGTAATTTAGATTTAAAGCAGAGTATATAATAAGAATCGCAGTTGGAGGAAGGAGCATCATCGCTGGAAAAGAAAGGGAGTATTCAGCAGACCCATGGTACTCAGGTATGTATTAAGTTAAATAATCAGATTGTGGTTGGAGGAAAATAAAAAAGAGACTCTGCAGATGGGCAGTGATGAGGTAAGTATAGTCTAAAGTCAAGTAAACAAATAAACGAATACTAATGTTTGGAAAAAGGCACTTAGCAAGTGCTTTAGGCAATAAGAATAATAATACGTAGTCATTGGTAATCAATAAATAAACATGGATGTAGATAAAGATGTAATATTGATTTATACCAATAGACATTAATTCTAATTATGTGATTACATCTATTGATGTCATTTTAGAATAGGGAAATCATACAATGTCTTATAGCATTGATATTATGTTGAATTGGATATCTAATTATATTATTATAGTTATCGTGAGCAATTATACCCATTTTATCTATTTGTATTTATTTATCTCATCAAGCAACAATGAGGAAGAGAGTGGGATCTGGAAAGAGGAATAAGGAAATAAATAATGAGATATCTGCTATACATAAATACTGTTTGCAGCCATAACATTATTGGGAGATAAGAGTAGAATATAAATAAAGAATAATTATATAAATATATATGAGTACCAATAAATATAAGTAAGAATAATTAATGTAGGAATCCCAATCAATATAAATTTATAAATATCAATTTGATATAAATAAGGGAGTGATTATATAGAATATATACATATATATATATTATTTACGATTATTCAATAATGATGCTTGCAGCAATTATTGAGCCTTATAAATAGTTATGATGCTTAATATAATTACAGATAATAGATTCTTTTATGTTGAAGTTATACTAACGATATCTATTGAGTGCAAAGAAACAAGAACAATTGCATCTTAGAAGATACATCATCGCATCAAAGAAAGAAGACGGATCGGGCTCAGGGAAATAAGTCTGGAAGAAGTCCAATTAGTTCAATGATCGGGGGTAAGTACCCTCAACCAGCTGATATACCATTGAGGTTTATATAATCAAATTCCAGTGACAGTGGGTTACAGTGTAATGCCTAACTCATATCTTATTAATCCATATCGGTGAATGTTCTAATCTGTGATGATTTGTGAATTCAATAGGATAAGTGAATGCATAGAGTGATTAAATGACACGCTGCAATCAAAAGATATATGTGTCTATATATTGAGTTCATCTCTACAGCGTAAGTGAATTTCACATATAGAAATAAATGGATGTTATTTGTCTAGCCGCAATAATATTGCTTACAGCAATTATTGTGTCTTATGGAGCTTTTATGACTTTACCTTGAAGAATAGACTTCGGGCCAAAATTCCCTTTCGCTAATGCTCACCAAGGAGAGGATGGTTGTGGAGGAAAGGCTGGTAATTCGATCCCATGATGGATGCGCGCAATACGGGTAGGAAACCTCGAGGGAATCCACTTGGAGATTGGTCAAACGCCCTCGGCACTATAAGGCGTCCCTCCGCCAATGGGATTAGGGAAGAGGAAACAAGGCAAAAATCTATTCCGATCAAGAGTATTAAGTCATATCAGATCATGTTAGTTATGCACTAGTTGATAATAATGCATTTCATTTATCTTATTCCATCAATCTTTCATTGCTCCTTATCAAACAATCTTTAAAATCAAAATTTTAATCTGTGCATTTTATGTCTCTAATATGGGGACATTACATTTGCATGCATAAATATTTAGCAACAATACATTCAGCTGGCATAAGAATGAGGTTTCAAATTACAGAGAATATCAATCTAACCTGGAAGTCTTCATTGGATGTATTACAGAGAGATTACAGCTGTGTATCAAAAAATTGTTTCAAAATAACATAACTTCTACAATGGTGACTGCTGTCATACAAAACACTCTGCTGTAGCATGCTAAAATTTAACCTGCAGCTAATTATTCATTATACTCAGAAATCTGCCTGAAGTCCACTCCAAACTGTTTGAAAACTGCCCCTAACAGCTAACAGTAAAGCTTACTGCTGTGACTTCAACTTTTTTTCCAACATTAAGTGTTTGGCATCTATAGTGCTGCATTCCACCCAAAAGACACCCTTACAGCTGCATTACACACTTTTAAACCTCAGCAATCTCAATGTTGCAATCCCAATCTGCTCTTGTAAACACACTTGTAAATCTTCTTCCAATCTTCACTAACAAATATAATATTTCGCACAAATCTCATTATATTTGTTTCAGCTGTGACAAGGGAATTTTACCGTCAAACCCTCTAACCAGCAACATTCAGCACATGGGCAATCTCTATATGAAATTGTTCCAAACCTTTAGCATTCAGCACAAGCATAGATTTTGAAGTAAATCTATCAACAAACTTTTCCTGCACAAACTATGACTGAATGAATCACACAGTATTAACCAAGGAGGATCTTTCACCACCGAGGCTAATCTTCTCCAAGAGGATTTTCATCCTCAAGAAGGCTGAGATGAACCAGGTTCAATCCCATAGAACCACAAGGGTTTTACAAGAGGAAATAAAATAATCTGCATAATGCAAATGAGCTCACAAAACCTCCTTATATACTTTCCCGCCAAACTTTCCGAAAGATAACAATTTAAAATTCAATTTTTAATAAAAAGCTCCTTTTTGCTCCAAAAGAGTCTTTTATCAAAATAATGATATGCAAGGTCCCAATATTATGCGTCCATAATTTAAAACTTTTCATCCTCTTTCCGACAAGCTATTATAGTGAGGTGCCCATTAAATTATTTTAATAAAATTAAGCAACTTTAGTAAAATAATTAGATTAGAGCCAATAATACGCCCAAGTTGCGAAAATTGTCAAAAAGCATCGGAATTGAAATCTAACTACACTAGAATGATATCGATGATGAATAATGAAAATCAAGCATGACTAGGTGATTTACTATAAATAGACGCTCTCTCCAAGAATCTTGTAGAACCCACCAAAAGTCAGAATTCACTTCAAAAAGTGGCATAGTAGTCCTCTAGACCAACTGAGCTCATTGCCAACATCAAACATCCTCTCAAACAAGGTTGATGATCACTGAGAAAGCTGAAGCCAACTATAATACTAGAGTGACCGAAAATGGGGACATTACAAAGAGCATGGTTGAATTGGATAACCCTATCCATCCACCTCAACCTCTAAGTCAAGAGCAAACAAAGAAATGCAAACCTATAACACAACATTCAAAGCATAAACCACCAGCATGAGGCAGGGGGTGAGAAGAAAGCCCCTCAAGAGCCCCTTACCTGCACTGCCAAAGCCACCCAAATCTTTCCCTATACCCAAAACAGAGCCCTTATCAACTACAAGGCAAGAACAGTGAGGAGACTTAACAACAGAATCAGGCTAAGGATCCAAGCCAACAGACCGACAAACCTCCAACCAAATGTCTATAAGGTGCTCCTCCTCATTATCATCAAACAGCTCATTCCATTCATTTGTTGGCCAATCAATAGCACCACCCTTTCGATCATCCTTGTCATCATGCATCCAACATCTATTCAAAAGAAATTCTCATGTTTGAGAGCTCCAAGGTACATGATATAGCCACTAGAATTCCAGAGAACAAATATTGAAAAATGACAGATAATCATGATGTATTATTTCTTCTTTGTGAATAAATTGAATACATTAATGAAATTGAAAAATTCAGCCCCAACACCCTGTTTGTTTATGATAAAAACTGTGATTTTCACAAACTATAGAAAACTGAAATGAATAAAAGGGAAAGTTCTTAATATTTTGAACCTCCTTACACCAAGCTTGGAATAGTAAAATTTCTTTGTTGTTTTCTTTGTTGTTGCAGTAGCTGTAGTGGGGTGCTTTTTTCTTAGAACATATTCTTTTGTCATCTCTTCAAAAGCAAGAAAAGCAGCTTTATTATTAGACAAAGCAACTTTGTTCGATATAGAGGATGGAAGTAAAAAATAAATTACACAATAAAGACAGTCCACCTATTTTCTTTGTTTAGTATTTATGTAATTGATGAGATGATAGAAGGGGTGAGAAGTTACAAATAAATTATGTTTCACAAGATCTTTGTGCATGCATTTGTGTTTTACAAATGTGTGTTAATTTTCTTAGTGATTTATTTTATCACCCATGTGGGCTTGACCATCCTTAGCCAATTGACAATAGTGCCTTTACACACTCAACTGATTTTTAGTACATCTCAACATTTGGCAGATAGGCTAGGGAGTTTGAGGACTTGAGTTTGGTATCCTTAAAACTTCTGTATCATTATGATCACAACTAAAACATAAGGCAAGCTGAAGAATCATAATTGCAACTCTGTCTATGCCAGCATACACTGTTCCCTCACCGTATCTCACCATAGAAGTTTTATTTTGAGCTTACTATGCTAATAACAATCACTTAAAATGTTAAATCCATGAGGACCAAAACTCAAACTCTAAGTTAATTTTCCTCAAGAACTAGTTCAAGAGCCCCAAAAATTCTCCAAAAGGGCAAGCTCAACGATCATAATTGCAACTTTGGCTTCACCAGCAAACATTATCACCTCACCATATCTCATTGTCTAAGTTTAATTGTAAGCTTAATATGCCTAATAACAATCACATAATCCTAGATTCCTAACGTCATAATAAAATTTTGATAACTATTAATGTTTATTTTACGATTCACTATTCATTGTTTGAGATTTTATGGATTAGGTGGACTAATTATTATCATTTAACAATGATACTGAGGTATGTGCTGAGATGTCTGGCTAACAGGTATAGGTATTGAGGAAAGTGAACTAGATTTCGTCCATGAAGTTGATAAACCTATAACCTAAATGAAGTAATTCTTTTTTTTTTTTTAAATAATCAAATCAATAGGATGTGGTATTGACTAGAATTAATAATTAAATATGCTTGTTTATTTAATTATTAGGAATTAATTGATTTGTGTTGGAAAATTGAATAGTCTATATTTGAAATTTAAATAGTCTAATTAGTAATTAATTTAAATGAATAGATTAGTTCATTAGGATTGACTTGCAAGTTGTCTATTTTAACCATGTATTATGCAAAATTTTAATTTTAGAACTTTAGATTAACTGAGTTAATAAAAGCTAATTTTTTATTTGATTTAAATAAAAGCTTACTCTATATAATTAGTTGTATGAAGAGTTTAATTATTTAAAATAGAATTAGTTATATCTTATTTTGCAATTATTTTACTTAGGTGATATGCATGAATTGGGATTATAATATTTTAATTAGAATTCTTACAATAGGGAATCAATTTATTATTTCCTTAATTACGTTTTTGGGTGCTTTTTGGAAGGAGAATTTTATATGAAAATTCAATAGAATACATTAGTTTTTGTTATTCATACACTCACAATGAATTGAATTAAAGATTTGGAGAATTTGCAAGTGCTTTTTGGAAATTTCTAAGTTTTTGCATTGGGCTTTAGTGTCTTCATTAATTCAAGATTGTGCTTTTGAAAAGGTTGGATTCATACTTCATGAAATGCTTTAGAAAACACTTCATTTTGATTATGAAAATTGATTTAGAATTGTATGAGAAACTATGTCATCGTGTTGATTGAATTTTATATGAAACTAGGATACTTGCTATGAAAGAAAACTAGATTACAATAAGTTGAAACCCTAGTTTTTATAGTAGGAATCAAATTGATGAAATTGGAGACTTAGAGAACGAATTTGGAGTGAATTGGAAACTATGATACTGAAATTAATCTGAAAGTAAAAATTCAACATGAAACCCTGGGTTCCTTGTTGAAGAAGAATGGTTACCAAAACCTAGAATTGCAATTATGAACAAATAGAGACTGCTTGATGAAATTGATTGAAACAATGAATCTAGGAATTTTTTATAATGGTTTTGAATGTTTAATTGTTGTTTTGATGCATCATGTATGTTCAATTTCATGAAATTGCATGAAAGGGTGTTTTGGGGTAAAGCATATACTAGAATCATATTTTGATCATATTGCAGGTTTATGGTTTTGGAATTGAATATTTTATGATTGCTGAATTTTACTAAAATTGGATGTTTTTAGATTCTAAAAATTCTTTGGATTCATGTTTTATGAGCATGTGAATTTGTTTTGTTATAAAAGTAGACAAATGAACTTTTTACAATATTCTAGGTGCCGTTGTACACTCATTATGGGATTATAATGAATTTTAATTGGTCGTATGACTTATTTATGTTGTGTACTTGTTTAAAAATAAAATTTTCAAAATTTAATTAATTTATGGGAAAACTCAAACTACTCATAAAGGAACCCAAGAAGAGGTTTTCGGTGATTTAATGTAACTAAGAAAGAGCTCTCTCTGTTTAAACCCAAGCATTATAGTTTTATCATTTTATTAATAATTTTTCATTCAGTACGATCAAATATGTCTCTTAGGGGAATGGAATGATTGAATACATGGGATGTAAGCTTAGAAGGTTATCCAACCTTCCTCAAGAAGAATTCTTGATATTTTTTTTCCATTTGTGAGTTATTGAGTTTTAGGTGGTTACTTGTTTGATAGAAGCTATTGGCACTAGGTGTGCATGTGTGAGCCTAGATGGACCTCACTCCTTGAGCTACAAGTTTACAACTACACCAATCCATGAGTATCTATCATGTGTGTTCAAGGATGGTTAAGTAGGTATGAGATGAACTCACGGCTAATACAAACCCCCATGCCTGAATATTGATTGTGTTGTGAATTCTAGGATGGGTGTGTTAGCATAGGTTGAATTTACTCTTTGTGCAAACCCTATGTTGGAACATTGTTTGAATTAAGAAACCCATTGGGTCATGTTACTATACATTGACCTGAGGGATGGGTCATATTGCATCATGCATCACAACTGCATGGAAGGTTTATTCCATGTTGTCTATCCAAAAGGATAGGATGCATGAGAGATCTATCTCATGATTCTACTCAAAAGAGTAGGAATATATCCAAAAGGATGGGGTGCAGAGGAGGATTATCTCATAGTTTCCACCGAAAAGTGGGGTTTACTTGAAAGAGTAGGGTTTCTAATTGAGAAAAAAGGATTTGTACTAAAAGGTAGGGTGTCTACTCAAAAGAGTAGGGTTCTATCCAAAAGGGTAGGGGTGCTCTATAGGTGATAGATAATTTGCCAAGTATGCTTTGTGTTATTGTACTATTATATGGTGAGGGTATCTTGATGCTATTCTAGGGATGTCCTATCTTGAGGAGTACCTAGTTTAGCATTGCTTGTTAGTAAGGGTGTTAGTTGGCAACTTACCAAATGGATCAGTTCTTCAAATTGTCTTGCCTTATGTTTCCTAGTCTTGTGATTGTCTTCGTTATGTTGTATTTTTCTATTCTAATGTTTGTCTTGCACCTTGATTTATTTGACTTGTTTGAAGTGTATTCTATGTTCTTGTTTGCTATTGTGTGTTCATGCACTATAGTTGATTGGTAAGTGGATCTATGAGAAAGTAAGAAATTGTGCTAAGTTTTTTAGGAAGTCATGTGGTATGGATTGCATGTTTTCTGCCCTGAGCTAGTTTGATTTGTTTAAGACATATTTCACATTGAAGAATGATTCTTATCTTAGTATGGGATGCAAGTAGTAGTCATTTGGATGTACTGTATAAGATCTTGGATAGTCAAAGTTAGTTGTGCTTTTACTTGTATCTTGGATACTCTTTTATGCATTATGTAAGATCATTGCTAATGGAATATGTGTATTGTGAAGTGTTATAACGTCTTGGATTTATGATTCAGGTGTATTTGGGTGTCCTTTATGATGTTGACATTTGTTGTGAAATTGGAATGGAATGGTTCATGTGTATGGCAAATGTTTATGTATAAAACAAGAGAAAGAACTTAACAATATAATCATGGTATAAGGTTACATGTTTCTTCGTGATTCTTGGGTTATATGTTTATTCACATCAAGCCAAACCAATGGATAGGGTGGATAAGGTTTCCTTTGATAGGTGGGTTGAAAATACCTTCCCCATACACAATAGGAGCTCGAAGGGAGTTGTCTATGGTTGGTAAGTGTTAGACTTGGAGATTGCATTATCGTATTTGACCACTATAGTATATGTGGTGAATTGGGCATCTTGCCTATGTACTTGTGAATATTTAATGGGTTGTAGTATTGAACCCATGTATTATTGGACCTTGTATTCATGATTGATTGTATTGTTGGAAATGATTGCTGGATGTAATCTGTATTGTAACAAGAGTTTCGTGGAATTATTATGAGTTGATCTATGTACATTATACTGTTAGCACATGTTGCTTGTTCTTGTTAATGTTTAAAAAAAAATTGGGGCTGCAAAAAGGTGGTTGTTATATTGGTATCAGAGATTGGTTTGTACACTAGAGGCTTGAGTCTACTAGTGAACCGTCAAGGAAATTGTTGAGGAAAGTGTTGAAAGTTGCAGTGAATATCAAGGATTCTTATCTTGGAAAAATATTGTGATGATCATTTGTTAAGTGACTAAGAAAAGGTTGGTGTTATGAAAAAAAAAACTACAGTAGAAAAAAAATGAGCATGCTCTAAAGAAAGAACCAATTTTGGAAAAGATTGGAGAATAAGTTTCATGTGATAAATGGTTGTGAATGATATATGAAGAAGACCTCACTACATGGTTATATTTAGGTTGCAAACTGAATGTAATGATATAACTGAGGTTTAGCCTCTTTTTGGTGATGACTGCTGCCTTTGGCTGTATATCCAGGCTACAGCCCATAGGAACATATGTTGTGAGCACTTTGCTCTTTTTTCGCTTTATAGGCAAGGTCCCAAATAAAAACCCACATTTATCAATTCAGAAAAATGTAGTCAGATTGTATATGATAAAAAGTGTGATTTTCACAAATGATAGAAAACTGAAATGAAGAAAAGAGAAAAGTTCTTAATATTTTGGACCTTCTTAAACCAAGCTTCAAATGTTAAAAAGTTTTTGTTATTGCAGTAGCTGTAGTGAGGTGCCTTTTCTTAAAATATATATTTTTTGCAATCTTTTCAAAAGCCAGAAAAGCAGCTTTATGCTTAGACAATGCAACTTTGTCCAGCATAGAGGATGGAAGCAAAAAATAAAATACACAATCAAAACAGTCCACCTATTTTCTTTGTTCAGTAGTGGCATAATTGCTGAGAAGATACAAGTGGCAGGAAGTTACAAATGAATTCTGTTTCACATAATCTTTATGTATGAGCATTTGCATTTTACAAATGCGTGTTAATTCTCTTGGAGATTTATTTTATCAGTTATAACACATGTGGGCTTGACCATCCTAGGCCAATCGACTGTAGCACCTATACACACTCAGCTGATTTTTTGGACCTTTCAGGATCTGGCAGATAGGCTAGGGAAGTTGAGGACTTGAGTTTACTGTCCTCAAAACTTCTGTGCCACTATGTCAGTAATCACAACTCTTACACACAGCAAGCTCAACAACCATAAATGCAACCCTGGCTATGTCAGCATACGTTATCACCTCACTATATCTCACCGTATGAGTTTTAATTTTGAGCTTAATATGCTAATAACAATCGCTTAAAATGTTATATCCATGAGGGCCAGAACTCAAGTCCTAAGCTATTTTTCCTTAAGAACTAGTTCAAGAGCCCCAAAAATGCTCCAAAACGGCAGGCTCGACAATCATAATAGCAACTCTGGCTTTATCAGCATACATTCACTATATCTCAATGTATAAGTTTTAGTTGTGAGCATAATATGCCTAATAACAATCAATTGAAATGCACTATATCTCAATGTATAAGTTTTAATTGTGAGCATAATATGCCTAATAACAATCACTTGAAATGATGTTATATCCTTGAGGGCCAGAACTCAAACCCTAAGCTATCTTTCCTTAAAAGCTAGTTCAAGAGCACCAAAAATGCTCCAAAAACTTCCACAAAGTTTTCGAGCCCTCATACATAAAATTTGAAAGCATGCTAATGATGGGCAATAAGGCGACACAAAGTTGGTTGACATCCACATCTAATAACACGTCTAGGACTAGGGCCTGTCCATCCTGAACTGGGCCTGAGGCCAGTTACTATTAACAAAATAAAATGTATGGACTGTAGATGTTTAAAATCCCTAAGATGTCTAATAAGACAATTCTCAATTTTATCCTCCTCTTAAACAACTGAAGACAATAACCTATAAAATGGCAACTCATACAAACCCTAACATACAATAATCACACCAATTAATAAGGTAAGTACGCTACAGAAGCATCTACTTACGTAATTACCCTAACCTACAAAAGAGACTAGACAATAACGCTCCAGAAGCATCCACAAGCTTCTGCCAAACTCTTAAAACACGAATTCCGACAAATTTGCGAGAACAAAAACGATTTCTTCTTTTATGGAAACAAAATACTCGATAATATGCACCATGCCTCTGATAAATTTGTGATTCTTAATAAAATGTAAATATCAACAGTTCCTACCATAATTCCAAGGATCTGATATATAAAACATTTGAACACGAATACTTTTTCTTGTCGAAAACTTCCTCTTAATGTTATAAGCATGTAGATGAGATCTGTAAAGAAAAATATATTTCTTGAAGACAGAATGCAATCTAAAACATCCCACCCATGAATTTATCAATAATTCCATGTATGTACACAATAAAGAAACAGGCAATAAAAATAACAAAAGCTTACCCGGAGACGATTCAATGAATGTGGATGAGATTATACAAACAAAATCTTCAATCTCTGCCACAGAGGAAGAAAAAAGTTATTTCAGTGAAGCGCCTTTTTGCCTCTAGAGTATGATATGATTTTGTGGTGATGTTTGGCTCTATGCGAAAATAAATAAATGAATGCGGGCTTGCTTGTGGTGTTATATTTTAGATTTAACGTAGCCGTGATCCATCACGTAACTTGATTTCTTACGGTGGAACGTAAATTCAACCGTGTTTTGTAGTTTGCTCTATCACAAAATTACTTTTGAACTAAGAGTGAAAACATAATTTATTGTAGGACTTCATTTAAATAACTTATCTGGCTCAATGGAAATTAGGAAATTAGTACATGTAATGTCGAAGCTGAGGAACCAATTGATATATTAAAGGATTTATTTTGTAAATTGTTAATGTTTTTCTTAGGTTTAGATGTGATTTAAGAAAGATAATTGAGTGTAAAACATAGATTTAATGGCAGAAAGATAGATCAAATTACTTATCAATTGTCAGTATATTGTTTCATTATTCAGTGATGAAGTAGTGTTACTTGAGAGCTTGGTCCAAACCTGCATAGATGTAGGATTACTTTCGACCATCTAAAAGAAATTCTAAAAGAGATTTCACCTATTTAATTTGTGATATAGATATTTTATAATTAATTTGCAAAAAATCTATATTAAACAATATTGAAGCAAGATTAGATCTATCATTTCAAAAAAAAAGTGTATATCATATTTTCACCTATTCGATCAAAATAGAATCTTTTTGTAATGGTAAGATCATCAACATAGATAATCAAGATCGCTATGTCATCATCACTAATTTTGGCATAGAGAATGGATGGATTGAAAATAAACATTTTTTAAACAGAAACTCTATGATACCAATCAATTTTAAAATACCAAGCTCAAGGAATTAGCTTGAGTCTATACAAAGCTTTACTAACCTACACATATTTATGTGTGTTTTAGCATACCCCAACTCAAGTAAAACTCAAATGTATTCTACTTCTCCTTAAAGAAAAACATAATTGATGGGCTCAATAATTAGCTAGTTTCCCTTTTATTGTTTCATACTTTTCATCATTTCTTTCTACTAAGTTTCAAGACATTCTCAAGACCTTTTATGTCTTTTATATACTTTTAAGCAATTTTAAGCATATAGAAATGGAAACATGTTATGTTGATATGTGTACGTATAAATTCATAAATGTTTATGAAGCTAGTAGGCTTTTATATTTAATTTTTTATTATTAATAATGAGGATGTCTTAGGAATAAGACTAGCACTTGCAGCAAAGAGAACTGTCAACCCACAGCAACAAGTTTCTCAGCCTGTAGCATAAGGACTGCAAATTGTTATAGAGAAGAAGTCAATTGATTGGGGCGTGACACTTTCAGAGGAAAACGGAGTTGGTCATTTACTGATCAGACTGTGAGTCACTGAATATTGATCTTACATGTCGATGAGACAACAAGGAGAAGGAGTCTAAATACAACGCGATTGAATTATGATAGAACTATTTTGTGAACACGTTTCTATTATGAGCGGTTAAGTTGTTGAACATAGAGTCTGTATTTGGTTCTTCTACTCGTATTTCAGACAGTTGTTATATTTTGTTTCAAAACTCGATCATCTTCCTATCCTTGAGAAAGAGTTGACATTTGTTTTATAAGTCTATTTTAGTCCATGAATAATGAAACTCCTTACTAACCCTATATAGTAGGATCTTTTATGGAGGAGGAGATCTAGTTATCTAGTTACTAGTATTGCTAAGTAGTTGTAACAATATTATGAATAGAATGTGTGTTATTGAATAAAAATCTTCAACAAATTTCTTTATAGATTTTGTGTAACAGTTTAGTGTTAGAATGCAATAAAAATAATTGATTTGATATCATGATTTTCTAAGTAAGTGAGTGCTTAACAAAATCTTATGGAAGCAACAACTCAAGTAAGGGCCACTTGAGGTACTACTAAACCACTTTAGTTTTAGTTGTTAGATTAGTTAATGCATTGTGAATTCAATTGGTAGTTTTCAGTTATATGATTATGAATGCATGTGTTATAACTCATGAATAGATTATGAGGCTTAATGTTTTGTTTCATACTTTGAAGGATTAGGTAAGTTAGGACACTATAGTTTAACAATTAATAGTTATAGTCTTAAACATCAGGTACTCGTAGTAGAAGGTAGTTATTTCTATTCTTTTTCCCTTGTTTTAAGAATTAGTAGTTTATGTCAATTTCAAACTTTTATTGTATTTGCACATGTTTATTTTCCTATACTCAATTGGTGTAGGATGTCCAAAATTTGTGAATGCATATATTTTTCCAGCATTATCTAAAGTTTTTACGAATTCCTAGTTGATAATTTAATGCAACCTTCTTGTGAATGATGAACTAGTTAGTTAGGGATCCTCAGGTCCTTTGAGCAATGTGTATACTTTGTATTACCAGTTTAATTAGATGTTAGAGTGGCTCCACAATAATTCCCTAAGGTATTACTAGGCCATGGTCATTCAAAATAGCTTAATGACTAATGAAATGTTGTTCTAATTCAAGGGACTATGAGTGATCCAAAAGAAGTTAGATTAAATAGTGATTATTGCACAATAAATCAATATTTTTAGATCTAACATGCAAACTTAATTGATTTGTAAATCTATTCACTATATACATTTATCATTTTTAACTTAGAATCAATAATGAAAACCACTTATGATCATAAAAAATATAGTTTTATGAATCATATTACAAGTTGAAACCTAATCTAAATCCAAATCTAACTAAAGGTATAAATAATTGCAAAATATAATAAAGGAAAAGCAAAAATAGTGAGCTTTCTTTTCAATGATGTGAAATAAATGTTGAAAAATAAAAGTTATTGAAAAAACACTCTTGCTTGGTCAATTTTACACATAATTGGAGACACAAAGTAGTATGGAAGTTTAAGGGAAGTTTGAACATAAATAAATATGTAAAATACTATCATATGCATGAGAACGAATGAAATAGGATCCTTCACAACCTTGATCCTTATGATATCCAGTTAAAACATGAGAAAATATGCCATGACCTAGTTGAGTTTCAAGAAATATATCAACAACAACATAACTCACTGTTTGAAAATCCAAGAAAATAAAGAAAATAGCTAATACAATTATAAAATTGCACAAAAAAGGGTTTTCAACCATATTATAATTTTATAATTGCTCCTTTTATAAAGTCTCAAATTAAAAGAAGGCAAGCTCAACAATTCAACCAAAAATTACAAAAAATAAATCTATGTTTCAATATAATGTCGTAGAGTTATTCTTCAATTTGATATCAAAGGGTTCAACAAGATCAAGAATTTAATGCTTATGAAAAAAAACTCCTCGGATAAATCCTCTATTCTCATGTAGCATGTGATTCCATTCACCTCATGTGTCATTTGATCATAAAAAAATTCCCCTTTCTGACATACCTTTGAGCATAGTTCAAACATATCTTTCTAATTGGTTAACACAACTTCTTAAGTCCTTTTCAAGTTTTAAGAGTCCTTTCGTCTTATTTCCAAAGCATATATTCAAATAGAGCCATTTAACTCAAGTGAACATGGTATTCATTTAGCTCTAAACACCATCTAATATCTCTTAACAATAACAATAATTCCAAGGTTTTTGAAATTCTTGTCACATGTTGTGCAAGTTCTTTATATTCTATTTCGAGATTTCCTAACAATATTTCCATTCATGTATTTATGTTAAAACAGGCATGTCCACTAGAACAATGGGTTCATTGATGGAACTTTATATAATTTTATAAAATCAATAAATCATAAATCTTCACATGTAAAAATTCTTAACTAGGTGTACAAGGTTGATCTCTCTTGGTCTCCTAGAATAAGGAATGTGTCCTTAGGAAACATATATATCTCCCTTTATTTAGCATTATCATTTCTCTAGCAATATATATCATGTCTTTGAATTTAGTCTTCATGATTTCATCTTTTCAATACTCAAAACCCTGACTTGTAGCATATAATAATTAATCTTCATAGCAATGAATAGCTTCCTTTTTTGTTTATTAGTATAAATTGACACGGTTCTTCAATTCTCATGTTTAACTTATCATCCCCATGCTCTTTATTGCTTCAATAATCTCCTCTACTTTGGGGTAATATCTTTGTGAGAGTCCTACAATCAAGAAAAAGCAAAGTAAAAATTTCAAACAAAAACCTATTATAGTTAGTTTCAAATCTAAATCATGTATGTTGTGTGAATTACAATATTCATTCTCATATCTACAAATCACTCTTGATGTCTTAATTTTTAACAATATTTTTCCCTAACATGAATTTCTACCTTTTTGTTGTATATCCATGTGTTCTACAAGTTATTATCTCCTAGGTTTTACTAGTTCAACCATGAAAATAGTTTCAAAAATTTAGATTTGTATGTTTATAGTGAGACATTGTGCTCAAAGTTGATAACTATATACATTTGATTTTTGGATATCCATGTGTCAATATCGTGGAGGCAACATGTGCAGCTAAATATTTATTGGGTAAAAATGTCTTCAACATACCTATGTCATTTAGGAAACTATCATTTTTTATTTTTTATATAAACTAAAAAATAAATTGATGCATTCAATCAAGTATACATTGATAAGACATCCATGGGTTGATAGCTTAAAAGACATTGTAAATCAACACATCAAAAAGACACCACTATCATCAACATACTTTGATTTTTAACCATGCACAAAATGTACCTAAGACAAAACATGTCCACTAGACCCCATGGGAAACACAATACTCTTTATTGGATTTCCATGTCTAAAAACACTTAAAATTCCCAATAACCTTATTTAATCTACATCAATTCCATGTACCATTCCAAATTTAGAGTTTATATGTGAGTGCCTAAGTACATTTCATGTTATTAAGGTTTTAAATTCTTGGCATTCATGTTCTCATGGTTTTAATTCTTTGTAGGCTTTAAACCATGAAACCCATGCAACTTAATTAATCAAATTTAAAAAAGGAGGCTTAGGTCTATTTTAATTTAGACTTATGAGATGCAAACCCAAGTGTATAAATATAACCTAGCTTAGTGGGGATTTTAAATTCAAGTGCACATACATACATATAACAACTTCACAAGCTTAACCATATTTAGATTACAAACTTTACATCACTTGTGAAGTAGAACTTAAAAGGATTTTTGGGTTTGTTGTGACACTAGTTCTTTTGAATTCATAACCATCCATACATATACAACACAACTTATTGAATATTTAAATTTCTATACTAATAAAACTTTGTAGGTTTTTTTATATTATGTTTCTATATTTAAACATATTAATTAATAAAAAAGTGTGAGACATCTCAACTTCATGAATTTACTCTAACTTTCATGCCTTGGACTTGAACACAATTTATGAACTTACATAGTTGCTCTAGCAAATCTAAAACTAAACTTGGGTCCAAAAAAGAAGAATCGTGAGAATGGATTGATATAACAGTGTAAATAAAATACCACTTAAATTAAGCTTGGGTCTAGTAAAGTTCATGAGATAATCGGGGAAAGACATGTGATCATGACTTAAAAATCCATGGACTTACATTTTATAAAACTTCAAATCTATGTTACATGGTGAGACCAATTCGATATGAATGGATAGTTCCATGGACCACTTTGAGCATTTAGTTTTGAAAAATGGACATGGGAAAATCATATATCTTAGTTTAAAGAGCCCTCTAGTCTCAAGATCATTGGGATTCAAGCTTTATGACCCATCAAATCTAAACAAGTGGTTATATGACAAATAAAAAGGTATCGGATCCAACTTTTAATGTTTAAACTCAACTTTGACGTAGACTCTAAAACACTTGAAGATAACCACTCTTTACAAATCCTATAAAACATAAACTCGATATTAAAACTATGACCTACCAAATTAAAACATTTATCATCAACCTAATATTTATATACTCCTAAATTTTGAACCAATGGACTAAAATATGCATTAGCAATCCAATTAAAAAATTTAAAATACACCCAAGGGATTTGACATAATTAACAAATTTAGAAAGTATAGCCAAGGTTGAAAAAGAGAACCTAAATAAATGATAAATTTGTTAAAGCAATAAGCTAAGGAATCTCAAGAATTCAAAATTATTCTAGGCACCTATGTCAAATCTTAAGATGTGTACAAGACACCATTATTTTCACACTTAAAACATTTTTTTAAATTTTAACATGAAACTACTAGGGTAGTTTTTAGGGGTTAGAAAAGGCTTAGATGTGGTTGTTAAACATGTTAGTTATAGATTTAGGCAAGGAAATAATAAAAATGACTCTTAAACATATATATGGGGATGAACATCAAAATGAGTGGAGAAATATAATATGAAGATTGCAAAGTGGGAAGATTTTGAACTTTACATTGAGTGGGAGTAAAATCAAATGGAACAATTATCTTAGCTAAAGTTTGTTTCAAAATATCTCTATAGGTTTCAGATGAATTGGGTCCCAAAGACATATCAAATAGTGGGAATATTTTTATATTAATATAATATATCATATCCCTTAAGCATATCCTTTCATGTATATCAAATGATGTGAGATCTTTGTAGTGATATAAAATAATTAAGAGTAAAAATGCTATGTTAGGATTGGTGTGAAAGGAAAGACATAGAGATGCATAGGTCATTTGAATAAGATCAATTTGACATGTAGAAGGAATAATATCACAAGTAATAACAATATCATGTACAACTATGGGAGATGTAACGTCATCACATAAAATATCATCCATAAGTGAATCACTAGAGAGTCCATCATGAGTATCCACCCAAAAATTATACCATGAATCAAATCATGAGATTGAAAGCTCATGAAATCTAAAGTGTTTCTATATTAAATCACATCACTATCATTATCCCTAGAAAAAGTACAAACATAATGAGACTTATGGATGAGTGAAGTGAGAGTATCTAAGAGGGAATGAAAGGAAATGATTGGGATATCAAAGGAAGATAATGTGTATACATGAGGAATAATGCCTCCATAGACAATGTAATCTCATCCTTATGATAAAATCAAGGATATCAAGGTCAAATGCCACAAATCATAAAGTATATCGAGATCTATAAGAGAATCATAGATAGAGAACATCAAAGATAATGGGCAAGGATAATTCATGGTGAAATATTTAGCAATGAAGCACAACTGAAGGGTGGGTAGGTCAGAATCAAAATAATGTAATACAATAAAAGGATCAAACCTTGATAATGATGGATAAATGATATATGAGTTGGGTAGGGGTTGATATATATCAAAGATTAGTCAATAATTAGATTTTAAAATTGAGGCATAATAAGGTTGGTAGGGTGGGTTAAAGAAAGGTCACACTAAGAACCAAAAGCCCTATAAAAAGATAAATATATGAAACATAAATAGGAAATGACAATCAAACCCTAAACAAATTTTTAAAATAAGATTAAAAAATTAGAAAAGAAATTGAATATCCTAATTTAGAAGGCAAAGCTCTAGGGGGTGTAGGATAAGTTAGATTCACCAAATATGTAAAGAAATAAAATTCTTTACACAAATAATATTTGGTTAAATAGATAAATATAATTAATTAAGCACTAATTACCTTGGATTTATTAAATTTGGGATACATAATTGTAATATGTTGGAGTAATGGTGAACCCACAAGTAAGACTATCTATCAATAAAATCCAAAAAAACCTTCCAATGACAATGGTCGGGCACTCAAAGTTTATTATTGTAGTTTTTGTGGAGGGGTTGTCATGGTTTGGAGCGTACACCCCAATTTCCCTGAAGCCGACGTCAAGGCAGGTTGCGTTCAGAGAGATTACAGATCAATGGTTGTAGCGAATTTTGCTCAACATTGATCCTCTCACAGTTGCAATGGTAAAGATGATTCTAGGTTCTGGCCACCTCGACCTCAAGGAGTATGGGAGGGATAATGCACATATTTCCTCATGGTTCTTGGCCTCTTTGCTTGACAATAGAGTTCCCAAGATGGAGGCAAAGGATTTGTTGGTGAGAATGTTTAGGAAGGATTTGGTTGGAGGTCTAGAGGAGGTTATGAAGGCGGCTATTCTAGGTACCAGGATCCCGCATCCAAATTATTTGGAGCTCCTATGAAATATCGACTAGGCTATAAGGTTTTATCCCTTTCTCTTTGACCTGAGCGAGGCGACCCTCATGCATCACTGAATGATAGTGGTTGTTGCAGTGGAATATTTGAAGAAATTGTTTGGGCTAATGGCGATCGGAGGCTTCAACTTGGTCAAGGAATTTGAGTCATTTTCGCATCTTAATGGTTTTCTATGATTTGATTGGTTTAAGCTTTTAGTCAGTAATTTCTCTAGTCTGGTAGTGGTAGTTTGTGGTTGGGGTTTTTTGGGTTAGACTGTGGCTCTACCATTTTTGCTATCTATTTTATGGTTATATTCTCTGTGCTGGTTGTAGGTGTTTTGGTAGCTTTTGGTTTTGGTTCGAACAACTGAAACTTCCTGCATAGCAGACGGATTGTATGCTCTCTTTATTAAATTAATAAAAAATCTTACATATCAAAAAAAAAAACCTTCCACAACTGAGAGTTGTAATGCAAAATGCTATATTTCTCGAGGAAAATGAAATAACAAAATAATACAATGAGAAGAATGAATTTTGATATATGGGGAAGGATAAAATCCCTAAGTCAACTAAGATTATGCCGTGTGTCTAAATCCTACATGAAATGAAGGAAAAAATAAAAAAGAATCTAAGTAAGCTTAAGACTAAGGTGTGAATAGGTATTAATGTCTAACTAGGTAGGTAAAATACCACATTCATACCAACACCTCCCCTTAAGTGCAACTTAAGGAGGCACTAGCAAAAAAAAGGGTCCCAACAACTAGGCTTGATGAGGTACCCATGTACATAACATATTGCTCACAAATAAATAAAAAGAGAATACCACATGGGAAAAACTCCTCCCCAAAAAGAGATACATACATGAAAAAATGCTCCACTAGGTTGCATGTAATGTGAATGGCACTTTGGTTATCACACCAAAGAAGAGCAAGATGATCAAATGGTAGACCAAACTTTATCATAAGTTGTCAAAGTCATAAAACCTATTGGCTAGCAAGAATTGTACCTTGATACTCACCCTCAATGGATAACACAACAATGGTTTGCTTCTTGCAAGACCATGCAACTAGACCATAACCAAGGAAAAAATTAAACTCAGAAGTGGACTTACATGAGTCAACATCTCCTGCCCAATCTAAGTCAATGAAGCCTAATATCTATAAAGCTCCTAATGTGTATTGAATGCTAAAATGTGTAGTGCCCTGAATATACCTCAAAATTTGTTTGGATTCCTTCTAGTGACTCTCACGAGGATCATGGGAAAAATTATGGGCATTCCCAATAGCAAAGGTGATATTAGGATGTGTGTGGGTCAAATATAAGAGATTTATAACCAACTATCTATATAAAGTGGCATCAAAACTAGGTGTGGTGCAAGTGGAAATGAAAATGACATCAAACTAAAATTGCATAGGATAAATCTTACAATCAACCATGCTAAAATGATGAATCATAAATTAATGGCATACTTTTATTGATATATAGAGATCACCTTAATAGATTAAAGAACCTATTGTGTGATATAAAATATGTGTATCAGAAAGATAAATCTAAGCACACAATCAATGAAACGTATTACATTAATGAAATTGAAATAACAAAACAAGTTGCTACATCATATTCATTCAAAATTGTTCCATTGCTCTCTAATCTTAGGGATCTTCTAATTCATGCTCTCAAATTTGTATGTTGCACATGAATTCGTCAGATGGAAACCTAAGAAATGAGATGATATACGAAATGCAAGACTATATGCCTACATTAAACATGATTGTGGACTGTGATATACAATGTTGAATGGTAGATGATATGTTGTTGAATTTCAAAATGATGTTAAGATGATTACTAGGATTGAGATGTAAATCTAAATGAAACGCTATGAGAAATACTACAAAACTAATGCAACAACTAAGATTCTATAAAGGAAATTTTCCATTGTAACACTACTTCAAATCAAATGCTAAAATGCAAGACTAAGATGCTATGTTAATGCTCTCAAATGCTATGTTGATTTCTGTAGAGTAAGTTTATGCTCGATCTCCTATGCAAAATTTTTAAATGAGCCTCCTATTTATAGATTTTCCAAGGTAGCAAGTGATGTGGCAAGATTCGACAGTAGATATTATGATCCAGAGAGATCAATAGTAGAAAGTGAGGAATTTGGAGGGAATCATGGAAGAAGTTCCAAGTGTGGAGGTGAATCAAATGGGAAGAGAAGCCATGCGTCCCAAAGTTTGTTGCAAGTTGTTGATGAAAATTCCAAATTTACAAATTAGAGATATTTAAATTCATGAGACACATGCTAAGGTGGCAGATGAGGTGGAAGGAGGTTAGAAGAATATGTAGAAATGTGACAAATTTGAATTTAAAAATTCAAATTTAAATGAGAGGGAATCAATCAAATAAAACAAATTATTTAAATTTGTTTATTTAATTAAATCTAGAGGAAAATGATTTTAGATAGGAAGAATTAAGAAATGAACTATATAAATAAATTTTGCAATTTATTTATAAGTAGAGGAATTAGGATTTATTAATTAAATAACGTATTTAATCAATTTTCTTTGGACCATTTTTAGGCGTATACACCTATAAACCAAGAAAAATGATAAGGTGAACTAAATCCATCTTAGTTATAGGGGAAAATGTCTCAAAATAGTTAATAACCTCAACTAATGAAAAAACCTTAGTTATAGGACATGCCTTGTGTCATTCAATGGAACCATAAATTGCATGTACTTGGTGTGATACACCCACTTGCATTAAACCACCTTTCTTACCTTAGGAAGAAAAAAAAAAATCTCAAGTGGGATTCTTCATCCAAGAAAAATACTACTCGATCATAGCACAATCCCACTCTAAAATATCAAAAGCCTCTAAAAAACTCTACAAGTCCATAGATATAGCATGACTCAAAATACTAGTGCTTGAATTATTTGAATGAGTGCAATGAAAATTCATAGGATCACCAACAAACCTCCTAAACAATACTATGGGCCCATCTATTCAAAACATAATTAGCATGAGGTGGAAGTATTAGTGTAGGATGTGGCGGTATAGAACCATCATCTATAGTATATCATTTAGTGAAAAGACATCCTCATGAGATGAAGAAGGTGCAGTAGGTAGTGAGGAAGAATAAGTGGATGTATAATATATATGTGGGAACGACTCATCAAACTAGACATCTCTATGAAAATAGGCATCTCTAGTGGTGGGATTGAATACAATCAATAAGCCTTCACATCCTTACAATAGCCAACAAATATGAATAGTTGACTCATCTTCTCCATTACCTTATATCGAGCATCTAGTATGAATGCCCAAGTTTCACTACCAAATAAATTGAATAAGGAAATATCAAGCTTGATGTTGGACCGGACCTCCTTTGGAGTAATAATTTCCTTATGGGTAATGTGGTTATGAATATAGTTAGCACAATTGATTTTTTTATCCCAAAAGGATGGTTGCATAGGCCAAGACTAAAGCACACAATTTTCTATGTCCCTTAGTGAAATTTTATCTTTCATCGACATCATTCTGCTAAGGAGTATAGAGAACCACATATTGATGATGAATACCATGCTTAGTAAAATAGTCCTAAAATGTTTGGTTCATGGATGTATGAGTATTATGTTTCATGTGTTGAGTTAAGAAAAGAGAGAAAATATTGCTACTTAAGAGGACATGATTTGATTAATGGATCAAATGTTTGTGTTATAATTTTTCATATACACAAAAAATCTACTTAGGACCTAATTATTATGTTCTATTAACAAAACTAGGAAAATGATAAAGATATTTTATTAAATCTAAATGGAGCTTAATTGTGAAAATATATAGACCTATTGGATCCATAAATCAAGGAGATTCCATGTACAAGAGGTAATATTTTCTCAAGTAATCACTCCTAATTAGGAGGTGAGTTAACATGACTAAGAAAGAGGTTGCTTAAATTGGATGGAGGAAGCACATGGCTACCATCAATCAAGGGTTTTCCCTTATGTAGCTCAAGTCAAGGTAAACACACCATTATAGCTACCTCTATGAGATTATTTTAGATATTCTTAATATCTTAAGTAAACTTATTATTAAGGTGTAACATTACACCAATATATCATCATAAATACAACCTAGGATTAAAGTGAAATAAGAAATAATAAATGAGTCCCACAAAAATACAAGCCATGTTAAGTACTAATGTATAATGTGTTCCACCCTGAAAGAATAGAAGGATAAATTTTGTAGGATAAAAAACCCTCCCAAGGAGAAAAGATGCAATAATATCTTAAAATATTTACAAGATAGGACATGTGTCTTCACATAGAAGAGAGATAAATTTGATACAAAACACCACATTACAAATATTATAGAAGGTCCCTTTGCAATGAGAAAAAGATCTTTTTAAAAGAAAGAAGTGTCAAGTTATAAAATTTTTGAATTCTCTCTAAGATGGTGGAGTGTAGAAATGAATCAATATGTATGGATTTGGAAGCTATTCATGTGTCTTTATGCTAGTGCTCAACTATGATTGAAATTGATTGATGTAATCAAGTACCATCAATATTTAGGAAAATTGGTCATAGGTGCATGGTTGTCAATGTGATATTTGAAGTAATATAAATTAGGATGTTTCAAGATATAAGCATGATGTGGTAGAGGGGTGGAAGGAGGATCTAGAATATTTGATGCAACTTCATCGAATTTATCATCAAAGAGAAGACATTTATCCTTAATTGAGTGATAAAGATCCTAAATGTGGGATGCTACAAACGACAAATGTATGAAGCAAGATGACAAGTTAATCTTGCTAAAGAGTATATGTAGTAGGTTGTGGAGAAGTTGAGATATTTTTCAATTTATTAGGTGATAAATATTTTACAAAATAATTTAGTAGACTAATGTGATGTTCCTAGAGAAGTTGATTCAATTCATTTATTTTCTTTTGAATGCAATATGTTCCTTATGGTTTTTATTTTGACAATAGCAAATTATATCATACATAATTTGGAAGGGTTTAGAGGATAATCTTATGAAGAGGAAAACCCTGCATGATAACATTTATCCATATTAGATATGGGAAGTCTTTGAAGATGACATGTCCTTTGTAGAGATAATAAGAGAATAAGTATTTTGTATGATACTAAAATGGAAAGGCAAGGGAGTAAGAGACATGTTTACATACCAAGATGTAAATTATATAACTTGATAATTAAAAATACCATGTATAAGCCCCAAATATAAGTACATGAAATACAACTTTATAATTGGGTTCATTTTGTAATAACACCCCTTAAATTGGATCAAGGATGTCACCCTTAGCAAGTTATAAAGTTGACACTTTATAAATTAGTATGATTATAAAGTTGAAACTATTATTTTATAGCTTTATAATGTGTTATTTGGACAAGAAATATAAAAGTATAATTAAATGATAGAAGAAAAAATCCAACACCAATACATATTTCTAAGAAATGGGTCTCAAATATGAGTTTATTTGTGAAAGTTATGAGGCCTAGAAATTCTAAAAATTAAGATTATGTAGAAAAATATGAGAGAAAATCAATTATCTAAAAAAATGGGAGTCATGAATAAAAATAAATTATGTTAGTGCAAAGTACACGGACTTCTAACCCATTTCAAAAAACCCGCATCAAAATTGGATACTAGATGATTGAGATATGAACTCCGAAAAATTAGAAGGAAAGTGAAAACTCCACTTACAAGGGCCTCCCTCCAAGCATAGATAATAGTGTCACTAAATTTAGAAACTCAAACAATTTTAGACAATTCTATTAAAATTACCACTAAAGCTAGAAGGCAGTTAGATAAATGTAGAGCACCAAATTTGGAGGGACTACCAAATTTTGGTTTTTTTACCAAATATATCACCATGTTTGGAGAAGTTTCTAATATTATGGGATTCCCATACATTGGTAGGGATTCATTGAAGGGGGACTAATAGGCTTGATAAAACTTTCAATTTGATGGATGCAATGAATCAATAGATAGTAGTGAGTTGTGCATCAATGAACCAGAGTGAGCATGGTAGTTAAGAAAGCCTCGCCTGAATCATTAGTTAATCCATACACATCAATCAATTATATTCATCTAGCTTGATAAATTCACTACCAAAATGGTGGATATACTAAACTTATTTCTAAACTAGAAAATTATGCTAAAAGAATAATTGTCAAATTTTAGAGAAGCATCAAAAAAGCCACATAAGTTGTTGAATGCACAAGACAACTGAGAGGGGGTGAATCAGTTGTACCTTAAAACTTAAAAACCCCCACAAACATTTAAATCCAAATTAATCCAATTAACCCTTAATCTATTAGAATGATTTATCATGAAAGCATATAGAAAAAACAACACCATACACAATTGAACACCAGATTTACGTGGAAAACCCAAGAAGGGAAAAACCATGGTGAGGATTAGCTCATAATATAAAGTAATATCAACATTGATTACAAAGGGCTCACTGCTGGAGGGCTCACTGCTAGAATAGAAAAGAAGATAGAGAAGAATGTTACAATGAGAAATCCATCTCAATGCAATAGAAAATTCTATCATAGCATCACCAACACCTTTGTAGTCTTACTAAAGTTTGTAGACACCTACTCACTACATCCAATAATCTAACACATGAAATCTCACACTGCTCTTCGCAAATTTTCACCTCACAACTCTTTAATTCACATCATTCGCATCACACACACATATCTTATCATCCCTCAACAATTCAACATATATTTATACCATATTCAACTTTGAAAACATTCTCCAAGGTCAGCTATACACCTCAATCATGAAAATTCAAATTAGGCCAGCATCAAAATATTCTTACGATGGAAAGGAATGAAGGTGGACCATAACACACTTTAACTCGAACCTAAATCCACTCATACAATCCACACCATGCTTCCATAAACACGAAGCAACTTCTTAATTAATGTAAACACCCAAGTTCGATCAAACCCGTGTAAACACCATTAAATAATTAAGTACACACTTCCTTTGATCCAAAAACAAATCACGGACAAGAAATGTCACTTGAACATAATCTAGAATATTCCAAAAACACCTTAAAATCCAACAAATTCCTTCGCAACAAATTTCACCTAAAGAATGTACACACTTGGTACACTCAGACAATTCTTCCATACACTGCAACTCAAGAAACTGAATTTTGAAGCACCAAACCTCAAACAACTTCAACTAAAGAAAGGTACAAACACTATCAACACCCTTCCAGATCTACAAGACCTGAAACCACTCAACGAAGAAATGCGAAGCAAAACCATTTCTCCTAGATACCTCTACAATGCATAATTCACATAGTGGTGAACACAACTTTTTGTACGCAATGATCTAACACACTAAATTCTAGATGCAACACCTATGAACAACTCTAATCAACATATCCAAACCACACAAGTATATCTTCAACGTAGAATAAATGCGGAGCAAAACCAAAATGCTACTTTGTAACATAGAACACCACTGCAACACACTATTTCCTCTTTTTATTCAAGTTTTCTCAAAAGTACTTGAAAACCAAACACTAGAGACATATCCTCAACATCTTCAACACTACCTAATCACCACCAAGACAACTACAATGTAGTAAATCAGCCATACATCCATAGACAAGCTTATCAAAGCAACACCAGAGGTTGACACTGGTAGCTTACTAATGACAACATAATGTAACTAATCAAAGCATCATCAAAGACAACATCAACTCAATACCAACTACTCACACTCTTGAAACAATCTCTTTCTCAAATAGTTGATACCAATGACAATACCAAAGCTTGTTGACATCAATTACAACACCAACTACACATACTTGAAACAATCTCTCCCTTTGTCATTGATGACAACACATGATGTGAAAAACCATCAACAACAAACACAAAAGCTTCGATCCTCTATATTTTGCTTCATACCAACTCATTATCTCTTTTCTCCCCCTTATAAAGCTAACTCGTTACTCTCTCTCCCTTTTTAAGCTAGCTCACCTCATTTTTCACATGACTCATTCTCCCCTTTGACATCAATGGCAAAGAGCAATATATTTGCATGTCTCCCATTGATATCAAACTACTCTACAACTCCCGCTTGGGAGCTCACATCATATTTCATCAATCAACAATCACTGCACAATGAAAACACTCACTCATCTTGACCGCAACAACCAATAATGCCACTACCTACTCCACTTGAGAGATAGCCACGAACATTAGTCTGGACCTATAACATCCCAGTTGTGTAGTTACTATTTACTATTACTACATAGGGTAAATATGAATGTAATGTGAATTCTGGAGATGAATAGGTTATGCTTGTACCTTGTTATCAATATGAATATTATCTTATTCGATGTTATCTCATTTGATATTACCTTAGTTGATGTTATTCGTGATGAAATACTGCATATATGTGAATGGAAGGTTATTGAATTATTATCATTCTAACTTTGGAAATGTTTATGTATACTGCATATGTTGTGAACAAATAACTGCCATAGGCATGTGTTAGTGGTTACAGGTAAATCATTTCTCCAAGGGGAGGGGAATTATCACTCGGGAGAAGATCTTGGTCGGGTAACCGATCAAAGTAAACTATCTAAGCATAAACACACACCACATTAGAATGATTGAGTTGATTCAATTTGTGGGTAATAGGTAAGTCATCCTTAGCCGATATGCCTACATTTGAGATTCTTGTTTACTTTTGCATGCTTTTGTGGGTGATGTTTATCTGCTTGAGTTTCTGAGATCTTTCTTGTGCTATTACAATCATATGGATAAGAGGGATGTAGGTGGAAGTATGTTTATATGTATGCGCATGCATGTCACTGAGATCTACCGACATGTATATACATATGTATAGATATACCACACATACACACTTATCAATATGATGGTAACGTAAATGGATGTAAGTATATCAGATGCGAACATATATATATATATGTATGTATACATACATATGTATATATATGTATGTATGTATGTATGTATGTACACATATCCATATATATATGCATATCAGTGACAAATTCATCGTCATGGAAAATTTACTTACGAAAAATTCACCGCCGCTAAAAATTAACCGCATTAATATTTTTAATAAAATCAAAGTTTTTGAAATATATATTATAAATATTAATGCGGCTAATTTTCCGCACAGTGAATTTTACTTGGCGGTGAATTTTCCATGACGGTGAATTTTCCTTTTATGAATTGATGGCAATGAATTTTCCTAGAGCCATACATATCGATACAAGCGTACATTGGAAAATGGACATGCACATACAAATGCATCGAGATAGTATACCTATATTTACGTGTACATAGAAGCGTATACACTTATACATACATATATATATGCATACATCTTGTATAATGTGTTTATTATAATTATATTGTTCGTACACTTATATAAATATCTATATATATATTGGATGTATGCTAACTGGCTTACGATATATATATATATATAGTTATAGTTATAGTGTTATATATATATATATAGTTATATATATACGTGAAGGTATTTTAATATATATATATATATATATATATATATATATATATATATATATATATATATATATATATATATATATATATATATATATATATATATATATATTTGGCATATCGAATATGTAATAAGATTTCGACTAATTCTTATTTAATAAGAAGTCAATTTATTGTAGACTACTTTTGATGTTATATGACCATGGCTAATTTGTGTCGATGTTGGACACCAAGTTAGAAGTCAACTTGGAAATACACATGACTATGTGTATGAGTTACGTATCACCAACCAAGACACGTATGAGAGAAACATAGCAATGCATTTAAAATCTGCAAGCTTTGACTTGGTCGATGGAGTAAATGGAAAAGACGTGGACTAAGTCCAATGCATTTATATGGTTCAAGTCGATTCAACCTATAAACCAATCGGTTAATTTTATGTGTTATAGAATTATCATTGACTAATTCACTTCACCTAAGAATTGTGCCAACTTAGTATGTTGAAGAGGTTTTGGTGCCACCTCTATTTTCACTTTCCTATAGATGTCATTTTGGGAGAAATATTCAAATTCTCCACGTGCTGGTTGAAATAGTCCTTTGAATGTTGTCAATCAGAAAGTTGATTTGTTGATGATTTGTGTTGAATTTGAGCAATTATCATCGCCACCTTTATGTTGATTCATTTTGCATGAAACTACTATCATTCTTCATGACTTAACTATAGGATTTTTGAAGGTTGGCTTCTCTATAAATAGTTGCACCATTTCATTTGGAACACATTCATTCATACTCATTCCTGTGTGATCATTATTTTCAATAATTCATATTCATTCTTATTATCTATTGTGATCATTATTTCCATTCTCCCATTTCCTTAAGAGAGACACATTTTACCAAGAGTAATACATCACTTGTTGTTTATCATATATGAGATATTACCAACCACTTTCATTTGATTTTGAGAATGAGAAAAGAGTGAGCTTTTGTGAGAAAGAGTTGTCTTATTGTCTGAGAGAAGTGTGCTATCAACAAGATAGAAAGAGGGAATTGTTCTGGGAAGCCGAATCAAGCTAAATTACTATTGGAGAAGGCTGCATTGTCATCATTATTTGAGATAAATGATAACATGCATGGGGATTTATTCTTCTTATTATTTACTTGGAATTGATGTGTTTTCTATGCTGCATGAAATATCTTTTCTGTTTGAGCAGTAGAAGTAATTAAGAGTGTATTTTAAAAATGGAATTATAGATTTTAGGCTATTTTTAAGTACTCCATGATAGGAGAGATTGTTTGACACAAGTATTTAACTATACTAGATATGTCGAATAGATTGCTTAACATAGCTATTTAATTATGTTACATGTGGTACAACATAGGTATTTAATTATACTAGATATGTTTGAACATGGGATGTAATGTGTTTATATTTACTCCATAGTAGAAGATGGGTGTATATCTTAGTTATTATATACTAGCCTTGATTGAATACAAGAGTCACTTGAGGTACACCCAACTAAGTTATTAAATTAACTAGGAAAGCTTTTGTTACTCCTAGGATGGTAATCCATTATGGGAGGAAGCTTGTGTACTTACTTGCTAAATAGATTCATTACAAGTAGATTAGTATGTTGTAGGTTAGTATGGGATGACAGATTATCCATTGAAAGACAATACCTATATGTAACGTAAGATATCCTTAAGTCAAATTGGCCCCAAGTAGTGTATGTGATAGATGACTTCATTCGAAGTACTGAATGAGAACTCTTTGATAAAAGTAGTGCAATGTCCAAGACTCCACTAAAGATTGTGTGACTATTGAGACTACACCGTCAATTCACTATGATCCATTATTAGATACTAGTTCAAGATTGTGGGATTGATTACAAGGATCTAGTTATGTAGGACACAACACTATGCTCAGTTGTTTGTCGTTATCGGTTACTCTACCAATCTCTTCATTGAAGGGAAGGATCATCTATCGAATGATAGATGTGCGGGGGACCACATTATGTCCATGGTTGGTGGAAAAGTGCCTAAGTGATGCTTCTCCTCCATAGCAGGTGACAAAAGAACCAAGATTTGAAAGGGAAGATCCTGGACCGTCTTACAACTATTAGTTCTAAAGCCCATTGGAGCTATGTATGTATTCTTGTTACTTGTACTTGTGAAGTTATTGTAATGAAGTGAAATCTTTATTGTAATATGATATTGCATCTTGTTTAAATATTCTCAATAAAAGAGAAAAAAATTATTGCAATGACTTGTTACTTAGTTTATTTACTTGTATGGTGTAAAATTATAAAACTTTACTTTATTGAAGGGTTAGCACGTTACAAGACCAAAGAATGAATCCTGAAATCCACTAGACATATGCATCTCCTTATGTATCTAGTTAAAAGAAGGAGGGGTAATAACCCCTAACTTATCTCAAAGATACTTAAAAGTATCCTTAAGAAGAGCCTTAGTAAATATGTCAGCAACCCGATCCTTTGTAGGCACATATTCAAGCTTCACTTCATTCTCTACAACCTTCTCTCTCAAAAAGTGATACTGGATTAAGATATTCTTTGTCATTGAATGTATTATTGGATTCTTTGATATATTGATAGCACTTGCATTGTCAAAGAAGATAGAAATTGGTTTATCATATACCACTCTCATATTATTTAATTTTTGTCTCATCTACAACACTTGTGTGCAACAATGCAGTAGACAAAGACACATAATCTTGTTTCTTTCTTAGCCATGACACCAATCTACATCTATGAAAGAATGCACCACCACTTGTACTTTTCTTGTCATCTACACAACCAACCCAATTTGCATCGATGTAAGCACTGAAAGTAAAGTTAGTATCCTTTGGATACCACAAGCCATGATCCATAGTGCCCTTCAAGTATTTGAATATCCTCTTCACTTCTGCAACATGTGACTCTCTAGGATCTTCTTGAAATCTAGCCACAAGACATAATACATGCATGATATCCAATCTAGTAGTAGTTAGATATAGTAGCCCTCCAATCATTAATCTATACGTTCTTTGATCAACCTTAAGATATTCAAGATTCTTGCTCAACTTGCAACCAATAACCATAGGGGTACATATTGATTTAGAATCTTCCATTCCAAAATTCTTTAACATTTTCTTGACATGATTTGATTGTGAAATGAAAATACCTTTTATCTGTCTGATTGATTTGTAGCCCAAGGAAGAAATTTGTCTCCCCAAACATTGACATTTTAAATTCTTTATGCATCTCTTCTAAAAATTTCTTACACATAGCTTCATTTCCTCCAAAAATTATGTCATCAACATACACAACCACAATATAGATTTGATCTTTTTCAATTTTGAAGGAAAGATTGTTCTCTGTGGTACCTTTATCGAATCCTTGATGTAGAAATTACTTGTATAACCTTGCATACCAAGCTCTAGGAGCTTATTTCAATCCATATAATGCCTTCTTCAATCTGTAGACCATATCAGCTTTATCTGATAACTGAAATCCTTTCGATTGTTCTATGTATACTTCTTCTAATTCATCATTCAACAAAGCATACTTCACATTAATTTGATATAATTTGAAATCCTTTTGTGTTGAAAAAGAGAGAAACATCTTGATAGCTTCCATTCTTTCCACTGGAGAAAATATCTCCTCAAATTCTATTCCTTCTAATTGTGAGTAGCCTTTACACACAATTTGTTGATTTGTTTTTACTGTAACTAGGTTGATCTTCTAATCTACCTATGGAATTTCCAATTCCAATCAAGGGAAGCTCGAAGGACCTGGACCAACTGACAAGGAATTTAAAGACCTCCTACACTTTGGGCTCTGCAAGACCTAGGAGGGTAATCCCTTAATGCGTTTACAACCTCTACACCATTATCATAAACAACATTAACAACAACAAATAATCTCATCTAATAGCTCAACATAACAAGATAACACTGAATAGAATTGGTTGTTCATCAATATTATCAACTATTTTGAGCATGAGATAACTACAACAATAGTTCACAATAAAAGATAGTCATTGATTTGCAATATGTAGCAAGCTCTAGGTAAAGACAAAAAAATATTGAACCTCATGAATAAGTACAACTTAGATCAGTGCCATATATCCATTGGAGGAGTCAAATTTGTAAGCATCTAAGGGTTCATGACAGATTTAACACATAACATATAAGATCCTCAATAACATTGCCTTACAATCTCATCAATTATTATTCTAACCCAATACTACTTATCAAATCCTCATACAGAGATATCAACCTACAATCCCATTTAAGCATTTTAATTAAAGCTAAAACAAGAATCATACACACCACAACAGTGAGATGAACGAAACAACCCTTGATCATTTTATTCAAAATTCAGATATGTTTGTACAATGGAGAGACATGAGTTCGAATTAATCATTTCAATTCAAATACTAGTACTGTCATAAAACATCAAATCCCCATGAATTCAAAACCTACTACAAAGTGACTCAAAACCTAAATTGCACTTTCTCTAAAACTACCAGACTTTACAATTTTCTCTACAACTTCCCCTAGACTCAACCCAAAATGTTTGACTTGCTAACCCGTACTTCTGGCCTTGAAATCCTTCTTATAGAGAATGAAGGAGCAAACAAGCATCGGGCCAGAGAGTACACATGTCACCAGCCACTTGGACTGCCTTATGATATTTCAAAATTTGTTACAACAACAATCTCCCCAGAGAATCTTCTTGTTTATCTTGCCCGCTGAGAAAGGTTGATGCAGCAACAAAACTTCAAGAATTTTGCACCTAGTATTGTCACAAAAAAAAAAACTGGAATATGTTGTAACTGCAACAGCTGATTTGCTAACCGTTAGCAGCCTACTCTATTTCATTCCTCCTCAATTAAATAGACTTACCCACTGCTGGTACTCTTCATCGGTTGGCCAATTAAGCTAACTACATCATTTACCTTAACATTATATGGCATATACTTGACTGCCACCTGATTTGCTTCTCTTTCAAAAGACTCCAAGAATGAGTTGGTGCTGATAATTTTGTCCATACAACTCACCAATAAATCATAATTTGAGTCATCACAAATTAATGTAATATGAGCATTGATGACCTCATTTGCTCGATCCTGCCACTGCTGAAATGACCTGATACTTCCCTGCTCATCAATTATGTCAGGTAACAATGTGTCGCTCCAATCATCAAAATTCTTTACCAATTATTTGATCTTCCTACTCAAATCATCTAGTAAGGCCTGAAAACCTTGCAATGACTTAACTAACATTTGAGTAGGCCTTAATGATTAGGGCCTATTATTTATATCAATCCTTGAGGCCTTATACATTATGTCTAAGTCATTGGCCCTAGGGATCTATTTTTCAATTAGTGGTATTACTACCTCTTGATCCCTATCAATGTTCTTTATTGCATCCAATAATAAAGAATATAAAGAATACACATATGACAATCTGTCATCAACCTTCTCATTCAAATGTTTCAATACAACATTAACAATATCCCTTTGCTTTAAAAGTACTCCCCCCTCACTTACCTTCAAAGATGTTTGTAACTCTACAATTTTGTACATTAACTACTTCTTTGTAGGACCAACAAAGCATTCCATTTCTTCATCAATTGGTTCCAAAGTAGGGCTAAGGGAAGGAGTTTGGTTGGGAGACCCTGGTGTAGAAACAATGGGAGAAGTAGGAGGCACTGACCCTGATGTGGAAGGTAATGTTCTAATCCCTGGAGCACTTGATGTTTCCCCAATTTGCCTATACTTCAACCTGTCCACCTTAGTCTGTAGCTCAACATTCCTTTTCTGCACCTTGCTATATTCTCCAATTATGAAATTGTACTTCTCCATTAGGCTTTTCTTTTCAGCCTCCTCTCTTTCAACAGTCTTTTGGGCCAACTTGGCCACATTCACAATCAAATTAGTGGCCTTTGTGGTTGAGGTCTCTGAAGCTCTCTTTATTACTAACCCCCTCTTAGGTTTGGGTTAATATCAGTAACATTGGGTTTTCTCCCTTGAGGGGCCAAAGCCCAAATTGCCAAGGTCTCGCATTCTTCACTAAAGGCAGAATCTTGCAATGTTGCCTTTACCTCTTCTTCAGAATCTTGCAGGGGATACTTGGACTCCATAATAGCATTGAAAGCTACTACATCTGCAATGTCCCACTCAGACAGAATCAAGACACCAACTTGATTTACCAATTTTCTCCCCTCCTCAGGAGTGATGCTCTTGAATTCATCCATTAATTCAGCTTTCACTTCATCATCATTCTCTTGGTCTAACCTGTCAGGTCTCAATTCTTTTCTCCTCTTGCATTTATCCTGATATTCTTCCAATTTCATTCTCCATACTAGTTGCAAGAAGACTAAAGTTTTTACAAATGCATTATCATCTAGAAACTCCTTACATGCCTCCATTCTTGCATCTTGCACATATTTTCCTTTCATATCCAGATCGGAGAGAACCAATTCAGCTAGCCTGGGAGGATACGGCATACCCATCTGCATGTCTCGGTCAGTGACAAAAATTTCACCCACCAAATCCTCTTGTGATTTCTCAATCTTTTACCTCTTAGGGCTTGGCTCTGATGGTGGTGAGGGGCTATTTTCATGTGATGATTCCAAATTAATAATCTTAATTACCCCAGGTGTTTTGAGCTTTGGACTTGGTTGTGCAGGAAATTTCATTACTTGTTTTCCTTTTTTATCTTCTTCTTCCTCATCACTGCTATCATTTCTTTTCCTGCTGTAAATAGGCCAATTCTCTGAAGGTTGGTAGACTGGTCTTTCTTCCAATGGCCTGGCATCTTGTTCCTGTATGCCCAAATCCAACTCCAGGTTTATCTTCTTGGTCATCAAGATGCCCATTATTTCCTTGGAATTGTCCATCAAAAAGTCAATTTTCTTATGATATGGACTGAAATCCACCAATGGATCATACTTTGGATCCATTTTGTGCACAATGGCCAATAGCTTGTCATAAGCTATCCATTTCTCCTTGTTTAATTCCTGCCTACTTAGATCAAACTCATTTCTAATCAGGTCCTTAGGGAAGTTGAACTCATACATAAACTTACCACCTTTTATTCTTTGTCTGAAAAGGGTGAAGAAGCCCTTGGGATCATGCTGCTGCTTGGGACCACACCTCAGAGGGTATTCTTAAATTTTTTTTCCAAAATGTACCCAACCTCCTTTCGAAAAGACAAAATTTGACACCACAATATAATATAGGAAAAAAGTTCCTTTACCTTTTCCAGTAAGGTTGTCCTCATGGATACAACCAATTTGCCACATAAATTTTGCAAATCCCACTCTTGGTGGCACATTGTATGGAAATATATGAGGGGTCCCTTGAAAACCATACACCCTTAAGACTATGTTGACTGGGTATCGAATAATATCACTCCAATTGTGGCAAACCCTCAACCCTGGCTTCCTCCCCTTTGGTCTGAGGAAATCATGCAACTCCTCAGGAATTCTAGGCACATTCACCATCAACTTGACTCTCAATTTGGAAGCAAAACAATTTCCAAACTGCACATAACTGGCACTCTCCCTGTTATATGATAAATCTACAGTCTACACTTGCACTGGCAATCTCTCTCCATTGACCAACTGCCTTAACTACATCTTCTCAAAGAAGAATTCAGCATTCTTATACAAGAACATATACATCAACATGGAATACTAGAAGAATGGAGTGTCTGCATCACTTTGTTGCAACTTCAATAACCCTTCATGTATCTTTTCAGCCAAAAAGGAAGCAAAACCATATATCACCGAGAAATTAGGGTGTTGTATTTGCACCCCCATGAACATGTAAGTAATAGGCATCATCGTGTTGGGGTTAAAACCCAAAATCTAGCACAATGAGTAAAAGGTGGCCAATAAATGATTTGCAAAGTAGTTTAGTCTAAAAGCTTCTTGGTCACTAGGGCTAATATAGAATTTTTAACCTCCTGCCCTAGCCAAATGAGGTGGGAGCAACTTAACTCTGAAAAATTGATTACAACCTCCCATACTCCAGTTTCATCTCCTCAAGATCAATAGGAACCAAGAACACACTAGGCTCACTCAAATCAAAAACCTGTTGAAACTCCTCTTTGTTAATGCTCAATATAACCCTTCCATCATTATCTCTAATCACCCATGTAACAAGGTCATATTGTGCAACCATTGCCCTAAGAAATTCCACATTAGGGAACACATTCGGTACCACCAGCTTCCCCATATCATACATCCAACCATTCGAAAAGGGGTGGGGAAAATTTCTCTGTCCAAACCATAATATGAACATCTCTAAACCTATAAGAGGAAACCTAGCATCGACAATGTTGGAATAATTATACACTAATCCCTCTCCTAAGTTTTTCCGTCGCATCAAGATCAAACCCTTCTTCCTATCATTCGTTGACAAGGGAAATTGATCCAGGAAATAATCATATAGGTTTCTATTTAAATAATCAATCTGGCTAGAATGTTGCTTAGACGGTGCCATCCTTGATAAACTAGGGTTTCCTTGCTACTTCAAACTTCAAACAAACTAGGGCTAAACAGAAATACGAAATTATAAAACAAAACCTTGCAATTTTCAACAATTCAAATAACTTATAGCCCCAAAAAAATTATTAACAAGCCCTCCGACAAGCACATAGCAAATCTTCCCCCAAATTCAAATTCAAAATATCCAGGAAATACAAAAATCAACTCACAGCTTTGTGTTTGCAGAAACCCAAATCTTTGCTGTAACAAATCGTAAATTTGTCCTTGGCCTTGTGACTGCTCCACAAAGATGTTTGAATGCTTTTTGACACAATAAGGCAAGAGAATGGTCACTTTATTTTGATCAAATCATGCCAGTAGACGTATCGTATTAAAGCTTACTCATGCACTGCACCAATGGCTCCAATCACATTTGATACAAATTCAAATACTAGTCGTCGATCCTTCACTTTGGTCAGATCATCGAACGACTACCTTCAAAACAAATTGACACGATCTCCATCATGGCAATAATGGCCCACCATACTATGCATTGCCAAGGAAATCCACATGGCGCTCACCTGTGATTTCGCAATCAGTAAAGACCCTACAACTCCCGATCACGCAATGGCGGGCAATCGTTGATCTCATTCTTCGACAATCCTGCTCGTTCAACACAGTCACCAGCTTTTTCATTGACCATCAAGCACCTTTCCTGCCTAGATTATAACATGTCCATTGACTTGAGGCACATGCATCTCATAACTACTTTAGTAACCTGCTACATAATGTATTAAAGTATTTCTATCATCTCTTCGGCTTCACCAGATGAGACACATGGTGCTCGCCTATGATATCATGATCAAACAAAACAATGTGGTGGGGTCATCACGGGATGGCGGGGAACAACTGAGATCAAACAGTAATTGATCTACCATCACGTAAACTTGTCCCCCTGCAAAAATAAAACATTTATTAAAAGAACGAGGGGACATCACTAGGCTGACAATAAACAATGACATAAGTTGTTTTTAAACGAGGGAGCACGAGACCATCCTAGACTTAGGAAATAATAAAGTCAGGCGAAGAAAATAAAATAATAGATCAAAAAGGGGCCCATCCTAGATGAAGCGATGGGGCTTAAGTTGTTTTAAAACCCTCCTCAAAAACTAACGGCCAAATATATCCTACCCAAGGCATAAGATAAAACACTAGGGTTTTACATGAAAACAAAGGTAAAACCCCAACCTTAGGCTTTTCCCAAACACCATAGATAACCATAAACATTAGGCAAGATAAAATGGAACACAAAGAGCAAAATTTGAAGTTCCATCACAAGCCTTGCCTTGTTTCTTACCACTTCTCCACTGTCATTCAGTTTGTTTTGGAATACCCACTTAGTTCCAATCACATTCTTGTTTGTTGGTCTTGGGACAAGCTCCCAAGTCTGATTCTTCTCAATTTACAATAGTTCTTCTTCAATAGCCTTGATCCAATACTCATCCTTGCATGCTTCAATCACTGTTTTAGGTTCAACTTCATAAAGTAAACATAGATTTACCTATTCTTCAATGCCTTTCCTTCTTGTTGGTACACCTTTGTTCTTATCACAAATTATTTTTTCTTTAGAATTTTTCTTCTACACATACTTAGGATTTTTAGGAATCCTTTCTAGAGCTTCGTCCTCTTCAATATGCACTTCTTTTTCCTTAGCTTTTTTTCTTCTCTGCAAGAAGAATCATTTGATTCATATCCATCTACGACCACTAAATTATTCTATAATTCTTCATCAACCTTGACACTTGCACTCTCAACAATATTTCTTAGCCTCTTGTTGTAGCATCGGTAAGATTTACTTCTAGTAGAATATCTAAGGAAGATACCTTCATTAGATCTTGCATAAAACTTTTCTAATTTTTCTTCATCTCTTCTAATATAGCATTTGCTTCCAAACACTTTGAAGTATTTAACAGTAGGAATCCTTCCATTCCATAGCTCATAGGGAGTCTTTATGCCATTTTATCTTGGTTTCATTCTGTTAAGTATGTAAATAGTAGTATGAATTTCTTCTCTCCAGTATAATTTTGGTAGATTTGCTTCTTTCATCATTGTCCTTGCAACTTCTTGAACAGTCATATTCTTTCTTTTAACCACTACATTCTATTGAGGAGTCCTAGGGGAAGATAAATACCTCTTTATTCCATGATTCTCACAAAAGATATTAAACTCATTGGAGGTGAACTCTCCACCTCCATCATACCTCAAGCATTTGATTTTCATATCCATTTCATTCTCAACCATAACTTTGAATGCTTTAAACTTATCTAGAGCTTCTTATTTTTCTTTGAGAAAAGTGACTCATGTCGTTCTAAAATAATCATTAATCAATAGCATGAAATACCTATCACCTTGAAGACTTCTTACTCTAGCAGGACTACAAAGATCTATATGGACCAATCCCAATAATCCGATAGAAGATTGTCATTTGATTTTGAAACTTATTCTAGCTTGCTTTCCAACTTGACATTCCTTACAGATAGCATTGATAAGCTTTGCAATCTTCAAGAAGATCTCTCACAACTTGAATTGAACTTATTCTCACTAGGATATCAAAATTGATGTGACATATCCATCTATTCCATAGCCAACTCTCATTGATCTGAGTCATGAAATAATAACCATGAGCACCTTTGAGCTAATAAAAATTTCCATTTGTCTTTCTTCCAACAACAACCACAATTCTAGAGTCTTTTTTGATCACACAACCATCATCCTAAAACATAAGATTGTATCCTTTGCTACATATTTTTCCAACACTCAAGAGGTTATGTCTTAAACCCTTAATATAGAGAACATCATCAGTATTATGTTTTCCATCAAAATTGATTGAACCTTTTCCACATATCTTAGCATATGTATCATCACCAAACCTAACTAGTCCTCCTTCATATTTTTCAAGTTTAAGAAAACTTACTCTTGTCACCAATAATATGATTAAAGCATCCTTTGTCAATGATCTAGTATTTCTTCTCTTGTCTAGCATGAAAAGCAAACACCAAAGTGCCTTTCGTATTAGCACTTTCTTCTGAAGCACTTTCCTTCGCACATATCTTAGAGTTAGCAAAATTAGTTTCATCTTTTAAAGCCATGAACAAGAATTCACCATCCTCATCATCCCCATATTCAGATTCATCATCAGATATACTAGCATCTTCTCTAACACAATAAGTTTTCTTAATTATCTTACCTTTGTTTTCCTTATTTTTGTTATTCAAAGCTCTATTTGGACATCTTGAAGCATAATGACCTATCTTTCCATAGCTAAAATTTTTGAAAGGAAACTTACCTCTGTACTTTCTAGTACCCTTTTTCATTCTTCTCATAAATTTAGCTTCCACATCATCAAGATCATCCTAGTCTGATTCCATATACTTCTTTGATTTTTCAGCCTTAAAAGTAGTCTCAACTTTTACATTGCTTGGGCCAAATTCTCTCATTTCAAAAGCAATTAAGGAGCCATACAATTGATCTCTAGTAGATCTACTCAAATATTAATATTCTTCAATAGCAAAAGCTTTATGACTATAAGATTTAGGAAGAGTTATAAGTACCTTCTTTACCACTTCTTGTTCTTTAAGTTTTCCACCAAGACCTCTGATGAAATTGACAACTTCATCCACCTTCTGCATGTAGCTTGTAATGTTTTCATCTTTATACATCCACAGGTTCTCAAATATGATCTTCAGGTTCTGCATCTTAACTTGTTTGACCTTGTCATCTCTTGCATAAATGCTTTCTAACTTTACCCAAATTTCTCTAGTAGTTTTTAGATTCATAACTTTCACTAATTCATAATTAACAAGACCACTTAAGAGAGCATACCTTGATTTACTATTGTTTTTATAGGCCTTGATCTCATCATCAGTGCTCAGACCATTTGTAGGTATAGTATATCCAATCTCAATAAACTTTCAAATTTCAAATCCAAGAGAAACCAAAAAACCTTCCATCCTTGTCTTCCAAAATGCATAATCTGGTCCATCAAATAGAGGAACATCTTTCTTGTGTGCCATCCTAGATCTACCTCAGGTGGTTAAGCTTTCTTCCAAGGAACCTTGTGTAAGAATACTCAAGATCACTAAGAGGGGGGGGAAATCAATGATGCACAAAAACCAAAGCAATTAAACAACTTTAACTTTTAAGAAGCAAAAATTTCAATGGAAACACATAAAGATCACCATGACACAAGGTTTATAAGTGGAAAACCCTAGAAAGGGAAAAACCATTGTGTGATTTGGTTGGGTTTGAAGAACCAATCCAATCCTCAACTTTTTCACCATTAGGTCTCACTAACCAAATTTTTACTGAATACAATAGAGCACCAACTCCAATGAAATACAAGATCACCAACTCCAATGAAATAAAGGAGCACCAACTCCAATGAAAAATGAAGGAAAAATATACAAAGTACTACTTTGTTTACAATATGCTTCAGATTAATAAACATTCAACCCTTATCTCTCCTTGCATACATGTGTCATAATTTCTTTACAAGAATCTTCTTATCCCAACAAACAAAACCGAGACTTAAAATAATGTATGTATGAATAAAGAACCATGACTATTCTCTTCTTTGAAAGAAAAAATATATGACAAAAACAATTCACACAATCATATCCCTTGTTATGATAAACAAAACCCTAGACAACACTAAACTTCAATCACATGGGCATTTGCACATTCAAAATATTTCTACACAAATTCACATGCTATTCTTACTTTCAATAAACCTTCAGTACAATCCATGAATATTGTCATACAGAGACACAAATAAGCCTTTTATGTTATGTTATTCAAAACCCTCTCCTTGTGTATTATCTAAACAAAAGCATGGTATTATAGTCTTCAAAAATTTCTCCTAGAGTCCAATCCATGATCAGAAACTACTCAATGCACTGGCTTCACTATAAAATCCATTGCTGCCACAAAATAGTCATAAAATTGTGTGTAACTGAAAACTAGGTCAATGAAATCCATATGCCTGCCAATGCGAAGGCTTCAAGAAGTAACCATTTTTTTGTTTAAAAGAGGACCTTTGATCTTTAAAGCCCACAAATCCATCTATTAAATATTGACCATCGGTCTTGCTTTGGGCGGTAAATAATAAGACTTTAACCTGTCCAACTGGTTATACCAAGAAGTAGGGGTTGGTTTCTCGATGAACTTAATCCCTTAGGTTGTCACTTAAGTGACTTTTCACCAGCTATAGCAAGTCAAAAATTGAATATAACATAAACCAACTATATTAGACCTTCAAAAGACATAAACCTTATGTCTTTAGGATATAGGATAGTCTTAGGGTTTTAGATGCTTAGTGTTTTAGGTTAAAAGTTATAGAAATGCCAACAACCAAAACCTTAAAATGGGGTTACCGCCATATTCTTCATCCTTTGTAAATATTTGAAATAGATAAGAAATGGAAACTATGCCAACCTTTTGAAAGGTAAGAAACAATAACAACCCTAATCCTCATAAGAACGTCAAGAGAATCTCTACTTCTATTAATCATACTTTTATGCAAAACCCTACTACTGAATACCTGATTTATGAAAGATGGCAACTTGTAATATAATGAAGGACTCTAATGAAAAGAAGAATTTGTGATATGATGAAGAATTCTTGTGAAAAGAAGACTACATGAGTGAACTATAACACTATCAACTCTATCCATTCACCATCTCAATATAACACAAAATGATCAACACTCACATTGGAATGAAGCAGCTCTGACTTTTGCATCAACACCATGAAAGGAATGTAGCAATACTAACTTTTTTCTCAACACCATCAAAGGTACCTTCACTTTATGCATCAACACTAAGAAGTGGAATGAATGAACAAGTACCCTCTATCATCTTTGACATCTATGACAAGCATCAACATACTCTATGTCATCTTTGACATCTATGACAAGCATCAACAAACCTTTGGTCATGTTTGACATATGTTACAAGCATCAACAAACACCATGAAATGCATCAATAACCAAAAAAATAGAATGAATACAAGTACCATAGATTGACATTAATGTTTGACATCAATGAAAAACCTTTGACATCAATGAAAAATCAATCAACACGTTGCTCTGATACCAATTGTTGAATGCATCAACTAAGAGGGGGGTGAATCAGTTGTACCTTAAAACTTCAAAACCCTCACACAAATTCAGATCCACATTAATTCAATTAACCCTTAATCTGTTAGAATGATTTATCATGAAAGAAAATGATAGAAACAAAACCAAAGAAACACCATGCACAATGTAACACTAGATTTATGTGGAAAACCCAAGAAGGGAAAAACCACGGTGAGGATTGGCTCACAATATATAGTAATATCAACACCGATTACAAAGGGCTCACTATCAGAGGGCTCATTGCCCAAAAGAAAGAAAGACTCGCCTCCATAATAGAAAAGAAGATAAAGAAGAATTCTAAAATGAGAAATCTATCTCAACGCAGCAAAAAATTCCACCACAACATCACTAACACCTTTGCAATCTTACTGAAGATTGTAGACACCTTTTGCTCACTGCATCCAGTAATCTAACAAATGAAAGCTCACACTGCTCTTCATAAATTCTCACCTCACAACTCTACAATTTGCATCATTCACATCACAAACATCTATCTTATCATCCCTCAATAATTCAACACATATTTATACCATCTTCAACTTTGAAAACACTCTCGAAGGTCGGCTATGCACCTCAACCATGCAAATTCAAATTAGGTTAGTACCAAAACATTCCCATGGTGGAAATTAATGAAGGTGGACCACAAAACACCTTAACTCGAACCTAAATCCACTCATACATGCCACACCATGCTTCTACAAACACCGAAGCAACTTTTCAATTAATGTAAAAACCCAAGGTTGGTCGAACCTGTGTAAACATCATTAAAAAATTAAGTATGTACACTTCCTTTGATCCAAAAAAAATTCACAAACAATAAATGTCACTTGAACATAATCTGGAATATTATAAAACACCTTAAAATACAACAAATTCCTTCACAATAAATTTCACCTAAAGAATATACACACCTGGTACACTTAGATAATTCTGACATACATTGCAACTCAAGAAACTGATTTTCAAAGTACCAAACCTCAAACAAATTCAATTGAAGAAAGATACACACACTATCAACACCCTTCCAGATCCACAAAACTTGAAACCACTCCATGGAGAAATGTGGAGCAAAACCATTTCTCCCAAACACCTCTATAATACACAATTCACACTGGTGAACACAACTTCCTCTGCACAACGATCCAACACACCAAAATTTTGATGCAACACCTTTGATCAACATATACAAACCACACATGTAGATCTTCAACATAGAATAAATGTGGAGCAAAACCAAAATGCTACATTGCAACATAGAACACCATTGTAACACATTGTTTCCTCTTTTTATTCAATTTTTTTCAAAAGCACTTGAAAACCAAGCACCAAAGACATATCCTCAACGTCTTCAGTGCTACCTTATTAATGAGTCCATTTATTAGTCTATTTCATGATGTTTTTATACATGTTTGTAGAGATTATCAGACAATCCTTTTAGACATATTCCTATGCTATTATTTTTTTTAAGCTTATTATACAACCTTGGACTTGAATTAGAGTAATGGAAATATAGTAGCATTGCATGATTTATATGTGGATTGTATGAAATTTGATTAGAATTCTATGTTTAATCATGGTAGTTAGCTTTGTGTATGTTTTTTGTAGATTAACCTCTTACAACCCAAGAAGACACTATAGCCCATAGTGAAAGGAGGTCTTGGAAAACGAAACATGGGAAGTGTCAGATCAAGCTGAGTGTAATAACTATTGTTTTGAGACACATGATGGAGTTAGTTGTGCATCATTATGACAATTAATAAGGTATTGAAGAAGAAGAATTATTTTATTGATAGGATTCTAGATAACTGATTATGTTTTCCACGTGTAGATCTATTTTGCAAAGTTTTAGTCATATTGGAACTCTTGTTTCTTTCTAGTTGCAATTTGAATAACTCAATCTTAATTACACACTTTTATATCTAGGAATTTGTAGTTAATGATTTTAGTTTAGAATAAACTCCCTCGTGCCTATGCATAGCTAGTGGTTGAGTCTTTAGTATAGTTAGCTGATTAATCTCACACTGATGTTTTTGTTATCAATTACTCCTTAGTTTTCAGTTGTAATCTACAAACATGTTGATTGTTCAAAAATGGTTCTCTTGAATACAATCTTTGAGTAAGATTTTATGTGATCTTTTGGAATGCATAATGAATGAAGTTCAAATTGATATGGTTATGGAGAATCTAAAGATTTAGATTTGGTTTTAGTTTAAGTGAAGACAACCACTTAAGTAGGCCACTCAAGGTAACTATTCTTCACTACATTTATAGTTGTTTTATTTTTGTTTGGTAGTTATTTTTGAAAGTCATTAATAAATTGCATATAAGTTAAAATAGATTCTCATATTATGATTATCAATAATGATTATTCTCGTGCATGAATGCATTCAATATTGTAGTACTCCAGAGGATAGATTAGGTTCAGTTATCAGTTTTAAGTTAGATTCAATGATTATCTATTAATAGCAATTCAACTACAAATTATGTTGTAGGTACCCATAGCCATTAGCGCCAATTTACTTATGTTCACTGCTATGTGTTTCTGTGATTTTCCAACAAGTAGAATACCTTTAATAGGATAACCTAGGTAATCTCAAGTCTTTTAAAGCATGTATAGTGCTAGTTCCATCACAAGTTTATAAGCCCTATTTTTCAATTTAATGAAGTATTTGCAATGTTGAGTGGACTGTTCAGCTAGGTCATTTTTGACGATGATGTTAATCGCACACCAACAGTGCAGATAAATCCCCACATACACACCATAGGAACCTATCTTTACTTGAAAGATTGCACTGAGACAACCTAAATCTTAGGATAACTCAACTTAATCCCAAGGCTCATTTATGTCAGGTCTTGATTGTACTAGGTTTGCATAAAGGTTTGTTGTGATAATGTTGTTAATCATGAGGGGTAAACGGTTTTTTGATCTCTCAAAGGAATCGGGAAGATAAGCAAAATATAATCTCAATCCGATCATTACATAATTTTATGAAATCAACAAATTTGCAATAAAATTCCATAAACTTCAAATAACTTGCATTTATCCAAGTAGATTTAGATTTAAGCCTTCAACAATGTCATGGAATCAAGATTTGCAATGAAACTCCATGAATTTATCTCTTTTTTGAAACATTTTCTGAAATGTAAACATCTATTCTAAAATAAAACATAAAAAATTACTAAAAAGTAAAATTCCTCCCAAGTATTATCCATGCATGCCTCAAGAAATAACCAAACCAGAGCAAACCATTCCATACTTCACCAGATTGCTTCACAACTAGGCACAAAATGATGTGAGATTTTAAAGATAAGGGGGATCATTTACCATGAGATAGTGTCAGTATGCACCCTTAAACTATACAACACACAATATTGTTCGATAGGAAAAAACAATCGGTTACGTAATATTTCATATCAGGAAATAAATTTCAAATTGGCTTTGATATTGATTAACTTCTAATGAAACATACAAGTGTTTAATCTAGAATGGAACAAAAAATAGGAAAAAGAACAAAACTTGATTTTTTTTTGGTTCTCTGACATCCACAAATTTTTAACTTAGCTTAAAATGAAACATCTCTTGGCATTTTATAGAAAAAAGACACTCGAGAAATTCAATCGACACATATGAGAGGGAATCAAAGGGATGAATCACAATAAGGCACATGGAATATGAAAATTCAAAAGAGAATTGTTGAATAAGTCAACAGATGTCAACCTCCTTCAACACTTTAAAATCTTTTGGGACCTCCGTCTTTGATATAATCAGGACATTAACTTGGAGTCGAGTATATTTGTCAAACAAAATGTAGGAACTTCCATTATATTCAGAATGATTAGGTGGACACTTGTTTGTACATTCAGGTTCAAACTCAGATGAAACACATCCAGAGGTGAATCACATCGGATCTAGGTACTCCCCTTCATCGCATGTGTAATACCAAGCTTCTTGATATTCTAATATCTCAAGCTCCTCCTTCACATTGACTCCCAGAGTGTACCACTTGACCTAATGATGCCACTACTCGCAATCCAAATTTTCCTGACCGTCCATACCCGAATATTGCATCACAATTTGTGTCTCCAACAAATGCAAATTCCACATATTAATCCCCTTTTAAGCATTCATAAAACTCTCATGATAATAAAACCATCATTAATAAATCATCATTTTAAAACAAATCATAAATGGCACGCTTCAAACACATTCTCACATAATTATTCCTTTTAGGTAGGTTACCAGACATTTTGAGCTTCCTGGGAAAACTTAAACAAAACCTTTTAACATGCATTGTTACCCAGTACCCGATACCTGACAACTTCAACTTTTACCAGAACACAACTCCTGGATCCCAGTTTCTACCAGAGCCTTCATGTTTCTTGAACATTCACTTCCAGACCAGAACAACTTATGAAACCTTGCATTAAAATTTCAACCACTCTGGCCTTTCGATACTTAATACTCAGTACCGATACATCTGTATATATGAATTACTCCAAAGACTTCAACTTAACACTAACTTCTGGTGATCCCTTTTTTTCCAATGAGCACCTTCCATAAGTGTTAATTTTTCACTTGGGTCCCCAAGCCTTACACTAATGGGGCATGTTGTGAGACCACACAACAACTTGCAACCAATAAAACCAAATTTAAAAGAAATTTGGGATCATGTCACCTGCTATAAATTATAAATTATACATATTTTCCAGCAATAACTCCTTACCTTTACCTAAATTCTAGCATAAAAATTATAAAATTTCTCTGAAAAGTATCAGTGTGTGCTTTGATTAATTCCAGTCTCTGGAACTTGGTGAAAAAACTAGTTCATTGGTATTGAGCTACATAATTTAGTAATCCTCCAAAGCCAACCTTGGATAGAGCCTTTCTTCTAGTCAGATGTCCATAGCCCTAACAAGGTTATCTCTATAATTCCCCCAAACATAGCTCTACTGCCAGTTAGATGTCTATAGCCCCAGTAGAGATATTTGGATAGCCTAAAGAGTTGAATTTTGTCTTGTTGGTGTAGATTTTTTATTTTTCTAGTGGGTTAATTTGTTTTCCCTTAGTCCTAGGTTTTTTCTACACTTAATTAAGCTTGCTTAGGATAATAAAGTGAATTTATTACTAGGAGATAATTATGTGGTATCACCTTCCTTAAATGGTGGGACACATTCCACTCTTGGTGGCATTCTCCACTTTTGGTGGTCCATCTCCACTTTTTATTGCTGATTCCTATTGGTTGGATTTTCCACCTATCTCCTCTCCTAAGTTTTATATAAACTCACTACCTAGCTTGTATTTGCATCCACTAATTCTCTTGCATTGTTGCATACTTTGACATACATGCACCTTGATGGATGCGATCATTATTCATGCATCTTTGCATTGTATCTTTTTAGCTTGGAAGCTCTTAATGCAATTCTGTTACATCGACATTGCATAATCTCTCAGAGTCTTGGTTTGCATTCTTACATTTTTCTAGTTTATGTAACTTTTATTTTCTCTTTAAAAGTTCCTTGGGTTATTCGATCTATTTCATATTTCTAATATCTCTTTTGATATTTCTTTGACATTTCTTTGTAATCCCATTTGCTTCAACTTGCAAGCAATGAATCCCACTATTAGGTTGGGAATTATAGCAATAGTGAAGGTTACTTTTTGATTTTTCATTCAATGCAAACCCCTTCATCATTTCACCAATTCCTAAAAACTGATTTAATTATTCCCTGTATGTGCAACTTTCTAGCTAAATTTTACCATCCTTATTCCAAATTCTAGCTAACTGCAATTTGCTATCTGTCTAAAAAATATGCATAAGTTAAAATTTAGCAACAAGTAAATCTAATCACCAAATTAATTCTAAATTTAGGAATACCAATTATCACCCTTTCATTTTAATTCTTATGGAAATTGCTAAAATAAACTTGGCTAACAATTCTGATTTGACGGTGCTACACTAACATTAATGTATTAGAGTTGTTATGATCACACTTAAGTTTGACCATCATAATCTACATTTAATTTGAATGCCTTAACACATACATATTAATCCCTTCAAATTCTCAACATGTCGATGTGTGCCACCTCATCGACTTAATTTTCCTTTCTGCAATGCACACATGGACATCTTTATGATTAATACGGCTCTACTAAATACACTGAAATGACCACCATTAAATTTTGAAATCTTCAATTTTCTTGATTCGTGATCTTTGTACTAGAAAAATTTGAAGTAAAGGCCACCAATACTATGAGTATTTATTTGATTTAACAGTTAATTCTAGAGAAAAGTGTCATGTTTCCACCTCAACTTGTATTTCCCAAGATTTCTATCTAGACAACTATGTACCATAGATTTCTCACAACTTTCTATAAATTCTGCACTTCTCCTTTGAATTCTTCACTTCTTTTCTTTCTTCTTCAATTTTTTCTTTCTTGCTTCCAGACCATGGATACTCCCATTTTCCCTAACTTGTGTTCGCCACTAAAATGACTTCCTTGGTCGAATCTGTATGGTCGTAAAATTGCACCTGTTGCAATTTCACATACTTTCTTGTATCTGCTTTAGTGTCCACTCCCTTAGCATTTTGTGTAGGCTCATTTTAGCCCTTGCATCAACCTTTTTCCCTCTCAAGATGCTCCAACACCCCTTTTCAACAACTACCCTTGCACGTCATCTTTACATTGAACCTTTCGCTCTTCCTGTTTTTATCATTTTCTAGCGTGACGTGTCCAAACATCAGTGTGCCCCATGGACGTCTCTACACCACACTACTATCTTGCAACGTTTCAGTGTTCAAACGAACGTTTCAGTGCATGTGTTTCACTTGTCAACTAGCTTTGTTGGTGGTAACGACTGGGGACGCCTGAAAATGGCTCAAGAAGCTTTTTTTATCTCCTTAAATGTCATCTTTTTAGTTCATTTGCGACTCTCTTCTACTTTGAGCTTCTCTCTTGCTTTGGATTTAGCCTTCTACCATCTTTCTCTTGCTTACACAACTTCATACAACTCATCACAACAAATTCAAGCTCTTTCAAGCTCTCTTAGTAACACTCTTTGTATCCTTATTGGCTCTCGCATCTATCTCCCTTGCCTTATGCTTATGAGCATCTTGGGATTCCATATATCCTACTATTGCATCTTTAATTTATGATATAGGTTCTCCTCCTTAAGCAGGGATTGCTTTTATCACCTCTTTTGTGATATGGGTTCTCCTCCTTGAACGGGGATTGCTTTTATCACTCTCACTTTGTGGTGCGGGTTCTATTATGAAGCGGGTTTTGCTTTCACCATGCACTCTTTCCATTTCAATTCATCTCTCTCTTTCTATCTAGTTGTTTGTGGAGGTGGCAACACCAAAACAAGGGTTTAATTGAGGCAAACCCCTATACAACCCCAACAATTTCTCTCATTCTTACAAACACAAGTATTGAATACATCTACTAGCTGGAGGCTTCATTACTTGGATTGTTGTGAGTATCTTATTTCCTTTCTATTCTTTATCTTTATCATTTACTCTTTACTTTACTTCAGTTTGATTACATTATTTCATTTTCCCACGTTTTGTAAGTTCTTAGCAGTCAGCTTGTTAGTAGTCACTTTGCTATTTTTGGAGGCATTCTTGGTTTCTGGTCCATACAAGATGCCAACACACCTCGGGGATACCAGTGCATCGCGCTGTCGTTTGTACCCGCGTTGTTGTCCTTTGGTCGAGAGCCTATCAATTTGTCTAGAGGATCTTCATGATCTTCTCTTCCTGATTCTAGAACTCTTGTCGTTGTTCCTTGAGGTAGTTTAGGGCAGTTCACTTGTGAGGCTCTCTGAATGAAGAGAACTCGTGAGTAATGAATCCCCCTTCTCTACAAAATCATGACCCAAAGGATCAGAAAGGTTATCTTTCTCAAGACTCCAACCACCAAATCAAACTTGTGCCTAGTCCTCAAGGAGGCTTTTGTGAATTCCAGAGCATACTATCAACTGAATTCAGATTTGGCTTTATGGTTCGTAGCCTCATTTCTAGATCTTGGCCTTTTTGTTGTTGAAGTTTTTGATGTTGCGTAGATGATAGTGCGGCCTGAATTTCTAGGGATTTTGGACCAGGTCCTTTCTGTTGCCCACCCGATCATTGGAATTCCCTCTGTTGATGATATTTCACTATTTCTAGAATGAGGAGAATTAGTTCCCATTCGGCCCTTTCTGACTAATTTGCACACCCCTGACATTGATACTCATAGGGATAATTCTTACCTAGGGTATACTACCCTCATGGATGAAGCATCCCAAATTGACTGATTGGCCAACCACTTCTCTTAGCTCAACTCCTTTTTTTCCCTTTTACTCTTTTACGACAAGAATTTTGTATTTCCATGTACATATAAAATATACTAGTTTTTTTAAATTTTCAATACATTAATCATGTATTTTCTTTGCATGGATTTATCTTTTCAAATTTAAGTGCAATTCTTTAAGAATAATTTACATTCACTCTCATGTGTTTTAAATTAAGCATAATTCATTAATGCCGGGAACAAACCAAATAACAAAAATAAACCCTACGAAAGAAAATCAACCTAACTAAAATTTACCCTAATCAGGTGATTAACCCTAACTAAGCAATTTACCTTAATTTATACTACTATCTTCATAATGTTTTTTGTACGAATTATAGTAGGCTTGTCTTTAAATTTGCTTGAATACACTTCAAATATCCTACTGTAACAATGAATTAACTTTTTTGTATTTAAAAAATGATAATTCAAATGTGTACTTACTAATAAATTGGCTCATATGTCTGTAAATGACCTCATTAAAGGTTGATTGCACACACCTTTGTTGGTTCCTTAATACTCTACCTTCTTCCAGCCTTGGTTCATGATTTCCACTTCACTTTGCTTTGTTTCATGAACAAATGCATTCATTTCTTGATTCGCTTTATCTACAAGATCTCTTCAGTTCTTCAATATGTGTTTAATCCCAATATCACTATTCATTTTGTTAGACCAAGCATTAACACAATCTACACTATCATCAAAAAGAGAGAAAGTAAAGACTTGATACTCTATTCTTTGCATAAAATCAAGAATTTCTTCCCTTCTAGATTGTGGATTCATGGTTAAGGGTGAAAATCACGTGTCTCCCGCTCATTTTTCCCGCTCTTTCTCTTTATTTTCACCTCCCACATGTGAGAAGATTGGTGACTCATCACTTTCATGTTCACACTTTAGACACGTTGTTTCTAAGTCTTGATTACTTTGCCTTTTTTACTACAAAATTTTAGGAATTTCCTCATGACAATTACGGTTAGTGGATCCATTTGATTTAATAGTTAATTTTATAATATTTCTAGTTTCACTAGGTATAAGAATTTCCTCAAAATATAGACTTTCTTTCCTTAGTAGTTTCTCTCTTCTAGCAATTAAAGATGCTTATGTTAACGAAAACACATTATAAGTGGCCAAATTCACCCTAGTTAAAAAAAATTCACAATCAAGTTCACCGTGATCGGTTGTATCATGAATTCTACACTCAGTGACCCTACCAAAGGTGAAAAAACTCAAAGGATGAAGCCTTTGGTTAAGGATTTTCCAGAGATTACCAACTTCCATTTTACTTCCTTTACCAACTTGCTTAGAATTTTACCTCACAAGAAAAATATCCAACCCGAAACCAGGACAATAATACCGATTCTAGATAAAACCTAGAGAGGCTAAAGAGAGGCCCTCCTAGCTCTAGTTCCTATTGATGACAATGTTAGTTGCACACAAATAGTGCAGATAAATCCTCATAGACACACCATGGGAACCTATCTTTACTTGAAAGATTGCACTAGGACAACCTAAATCTTAGGCTAACTTAGCTTAATCCCAAGGATCGTTTATGTTAGGTCTTGACTATACTAGGTTTGCATCAAGGTTCATTGTGATAATGTTGTTAATCATGAGGGCTAAATAGTTTTCTGGTCTCTCAAAGGAATTGAGAAGATAAGCAAAAGATAATCTCGATCTAATCATAATTTTTTTTCATGAAATCAAAATTTTTTTAATAACATTTCATGAACTTCAAATAACTTACATTTATCCAAGTAGATTTAGCTTTAAGCATTCAACAATGTCACTAAATAAAAATATTTGCAATAAAAATCCATGCATTCATCTCTTTTTTGAAACATTTTTTGAAATTTAAACATCTATTCTAAAATAAAGCATAAAAAATTTCTAAAAAGGTAAAATTTCTTCTAGGTATTATCCATGCATGCCTCAAGAAATAACCAAACTAGAGAAAACCATTCCATATTTCACCAGATTGCTTCACATCTAGGCATAAAATGATGTGAGATTTTAAAGAGAAGGGGGATCATTTGCCACTAGATAGTGTCAGTATGCACCATTAAATGATGCAACACACAGTCTTGTCCAATAGAAATAAATAATTAGCTACATAAGATTTCATATTAGGAAATAGATTCTAAATTGGATCTGATATTGATTCTTCTAATGAAACATACAATTTTTTAATCTAGAATGGAATAAAAAATAGGAAAAAGAACAAAACTTGAAATTTTTTTAGTTCTTTGACATCCACAAATTTTGAACTTAACTTAAAATGAAACATCTCCTGGCCTTTTATAGAAACAAGATACTTGGGAAATTAAATCGACACATAAGCAATGGAATCAAAGGTATGAATCACAAGGAACGTGGAATATGACAACTGGCAAGAGAATTGCCAAATAAGTCAATGGATGCCAACCTCCTTCAACACTTTAAAATCTTTTAGGACCTCCGTCTTTGATATAATCAAGACATTAACTTGGAGCCAAGTAGATTTGTCAAAAAAAATGTAGGAACTTCTCATATATTCAGAATGATCAGGTGGACACTTGTTCCTAGATTTAGGTTTGGAGTCGGACAAAACACATCTAGAGGTGAAACACCTCAGATCTAGGTACTCCCCTTCGTCGCATGCATAATACCAGGCTTCTCGGTATTCCAATATCTCAAGCTTCTCTTTTGCATGGACTCTCAGAGTGTACCACTTGACCTGATTATGCCACTAATCATGATCCAAATTTTCCTAACCGTCCATACCCCAATACTGCATCACAATCTGTTTCTCCAACAAATACAAATTCCACATATTAATCCCCTTTTAAACATCCATAAAACTCTCATGAAAATAAAACCATCATTTTAAAACAAATCATAAATAACATTTTTCAAACACATTCTTTCATAATTATTCCTTTTAGGTGGGTTACCAAACATTTTGAGCTTCCCAGAAAAACTTAAACAATTAATCTTTTAACATGCATTGTTACCCAATACCCAATACCTGACAACTTCAGCTTTTATTGGAACACAACTCCCAGATCCTGATTTCTACCAGAACCTTCACATTTCATGGACTTTCACTTCCAAACCAGAACAACTTACCAAACCTTGCATTAAAATTTCAACCACTTTTCACTTCTGATACTCGATACTCAATACCTAGTACATCTGAATACATGAATTACTCCAAAGACTTCAACTTAGCACTAACTTCTGGTGATCCCTTTTTACCAACGAGCACTTTCCATAAGCGCTAATTTTTCACTTGGGTCCCCAAGTCTTACAGTATTGGGGCGTGTTGTGAGACCACACAATAGTCATTCCTCTTAATCGTGTGATTTCCACCAAGTTTACAAAACACTAGTTTAGACTCTACATTTTTGGTGACGTTGTCAGGGATGGTGCTACTTTCATAGACTTGTTTTTAAGCTTTCATAGTTACATTTTGTTTTTAGCATTATGACTATTAGGTTTTATTTAATCAAAATATTAGAAAGTTACATTAACATTGTGCAGGATCATTACTATACAAAGCCATATTTATTTTATGTAGAGGCAAAGAGACCCCTTGGGAAGATTCGTTGCCTCCACATGTCAAGAAGCCATAGCAGATATTGTTGATATTACTAAATAGATCAAGGGTATTCCAGAAGAATAACATGCCCTTTCACCAACATCTAGCACACTAACAAAGGGGACATACCATGACCTTTGAGTTTCCAATCACCCACCAAGACAGGGCTACTATGCTAAAGAATATCCCTCTTTCAGCATTACTAATTTTTTATGGGTTGGTGACTAAAGATCTAAACATATTTTTGTCTGAGTTTGATGTCCTATGTAGGAGCTATGACTATACCTCTGATGCTCATGGGATCAAGCTCTTCCTTTCCCTTCTAAAATATGTAACCATGAGATGGTGTATGGGATTAGGCAAGGATTCTATTCTAGACTAGGATATTGTTGGCCTCCTATAATGTTTTAACAACTAAGCCTTTATAGTTGCGATTCAAAGATTAGAAATCTAACCTAAATAGTTATCTCAATCATCACGAAGGTGCATTTAAATTGTCAACCCAGGGACGTAAACCTGAAATGGGTCAACACTGTATGTGCACTAGGAATCCAAAGTAGCCATATTCATCCTACAGCTAAGAAAGACATAATACTGAAAGTAAATTGGTTGGAAGGAAATAACATAAATGTTGAACATGAACCAATAACTAGGCTAAACTAAAATGCATGAAAAAAATGAAAATTTGAGTGAACAAAACAAGAAACTACTATGTCTGCTTTGGCTGCAAGAACAGTCACAAAATGGAATTCTAGTGGCTACAGGAATAGTCAGTGCCAGATTCTTAACTAATAACTAAACAAAAAATAACAACTAAACTAAACTAAGCTAAAGGATGAAATACTCACCAAGTGGCCCCCCTTAGATAAGTATTGCCTAAAACTAAGATAGACTTAGATGCACAAAATTATATCTTCATTTCATTTACTGGAAAACAAGAGTACAAATGAGCAACATGACTGTATTACTGAAAATCTCAAGAGAGAGACTACATCAAATTAAATAATCTTCTATTTTTCTATTCAAGATCTCAAAAGGAACATCAAAGCCTTATTTATCTAACCACCTAGCAAGCCAGTCAACTCTAGTAAAACACAGAGGACACCACATTAGGGAAAGCATGGAAAAGAAAAGGGGCAGCTACACATGCACAAAATCTGTTAGACATGCTTTCCTTAACATGATTCTGGCATAATAGTAACACTAGAACTCACTCAACAACATTTAAGACCATTATAAGGTGGTTACACTTTGATCTGCATGAGAAATCTCCAGCCGTCAGGAGTCTTCCCTCCATTAAATGACCACTTTGTTGACTGATATGGCACACGACCAGCTGACAAAATCTTCCTGAATTATAGGTTTCAAATTATTTGCATGACAATGTTAGTGCACACAACAACCGCATATCCATAATCATCTTAAAGCGGCATTCATTAGTCACATGCAAAGTTAACACAGTCAGTTCATATAGGATGTCAATATCATTTGAAAATTATGAAAATAAGCTCATGTCAAAAGTCTATAGTTTCAAGGAAATATTATGAAAAGATCAACTCCCAAGTATCAAAATCTTAAGACAACTGTAGGAAATAGATAACAACCCTATCAATAATTAGACCATAAACTAGACTCATCATTCCCCCCAACCTAATGTCTTGTTGGTCCTCCAACAGAGGAAGATTTGTGCTTTTGTTTGGTCAATGTTCTGAAATTGGCAACTGCAAGTCATCCCACATCTGTTTCTGTTGTATCTGAATAATGATCCTAATAGAATCTTTGTTGTCTCTCCAACCTCCTCCATCTTTGTCTTTCATCTGCAATGTCATACCTGTAAAACATGTAGTTTGGCACTGACCACAATAGAATAGGAGGCTAAAAAATTAGTGGAAGCCAAAATTTCCTGCTTGTTCTTCCAACCTGCATATACCTATCAATTCTTTTGAGTGTTGCGGCATAGTTGTGCATGGAATGGGGCTCTGCTTGCTTCAAATCATCAAATAGGGTATTCCATCTCTGTGAGAGGTATCCCATTACAAAGTTTTTTGTGGTTCTTGCTATCTCTTCATATTCTTTTTAAACTACCTCTCTCTTAGGTAGGATCCTGTAGCTATAGCTTGGCCGGTATAAAATTTGGTGCCAATCCTTAAAAATATTTCCTGGATGTCTAGACTTAGCCCTAATAGCTAGGGGAATGTTGGATTCAACTTGCCTATAAGCCCTGTACTGCTTTCCCCAACTTACTTCATTTTATATCGAGGACATGAATTTCCATAATTGGACATCCCCAACATATAGTAGTGGATTCCACTCATGGTCTTTGGTTACAAAAAAATTATGTAAATAAAATTCACACAACAAATTTTTCATCTCAAGAGGAGCAATCCAAAAAACATTAAAAAATTCAGTAGGGGTCTCAATGGAGGGGTTCAAACCTGAAACAATCTTTGCAAATTTGAAAGAAATATGCTTCTCATTTAAATACAGGGAATAGAACCTTGGAGGAGCTCTGCATTCTAGTATCTGCGATACTAAATTTGTCATGTCATCCACCTTCCTCTTCAAAAAAACAATCTTTGCATTCTTATCCTCAATCTCCTCATCTTTCTGTTCAATTTCCTTCTTTAGCCTATGTTTTTCTGCTTTCCATTCCGCTTCCCTTCTTTGTATTTCTTTCCATAAATTCAAGATTACCATGTTCATTGAAAAATCAGAAGGCCTATGTAATCCTACCATTATTTTACCTGGCACTTGTGCTTTCTCTTGGTAGAGTACCAACTGCAGGGCTTTTGTTTGCTCAACCAATTCTAGTTGCAGGGCTTCAAGTTCTTGTTCTCTCGTTTCAATCGGTAGGGCCTCTTATTTTTGTTCTCGCTCATGCTGCAGGAACTCTTGCTATAGGAGCTCCTGAATTTCCTCACACACCTGGTTTTCAACTTGTTCTACTATATTGGAAAGATCTACAAACATTAAATTTGTTGCTTCTTCAAACACATTCTGTTCTTCAACATTTACTTGCTCCATTGGAGCTTCTGTATCCTCTCGTGGTGACTTCCCAGGTTTAGGGATTCCCTCAGGAGATACCCCAACAAATGGCTTAGCTGACTTTGATTTTCTGGGAGGGTTTCTTCATCTTTCCTTTGCTACAGGAAGAACAGTGTTAGCCTTCCATTTCCTAGAGCTTGGCTCTTTTTTTTCTATCATTTTGTTTTTAGTTTTTCCTTTCTTTAGTTCCACCTTCCTCTTTTATGCCCTAGTTTTCATTAAGGTGCCAAGAGGAGCATCATCCTCAGATTCAGGAAAGGAACTCGCTTTATCAGAATGCTCTACCTCAGAAGAGCTAATCTCAATAGTTTGTGTGGCTACAAGAGGGTTTCCACTAGGGCTTGTGTCATAAGTTGAGGCACCTGGAGTGGCCCCAAAATTTCTCCTTCTTCTCCCAACCTTACGAGGTTGAGGAAAAACCCTAGGTCACAAATGTTCTGGTCTAATTTGATCAATATTTAAAAATTCTTCCCAAGAAATATCACACACATCATGTAGAGATTTTTCAACTAATAGTTTAATTACACAATGGTGGGAAATGGAATTTTCCCTACCTTTTTTGGGTCTCTGCTACCATGATTGAAAGAAGATGGAATAGCATGTTGGGCACATTCATCATCCTTTTGTACCTCATGTGGCTTAGGAGCTTAAAACACATAGAATGTAAATTTGATTGGCAACCTTCACAAGTGATATACTTGATGACATAGAATGCAACCTACTCCCATAACTCGAGCAGAGAAGTCATCTTTGCTCCTTGTTTGTCTATGCTCAATGAAGGGTCATTAGGTTCTGTAAATTCGGCCCTAGCCGACCTGGCATCCTTGGCGGAAAGGTAATTTTCGTCGTCGGTAGGTAACCCAATAACTTTTGCAATTATTTCCTCTCTAGTTGTGACTTCTATCCCTTTCACCGTGGCCTTTCCTTCAGACATTGTCTGAGCGAATTCCAATGCAATATCTCTATCAAAACCATTCATCTTTAGGAAATAGTCTAGTCATCCACAGTTTCTAAACTCAGCTAGGCAAGGCATATCCTGTAATAAAACATCATGAATTATGGGTTCATTTTGAATCAATCCACCTCCCATTGTCTGCAATCAAATAGTTACTCTACAAATTTTTCTTCATACAATTTTTGTCTGAATGCCAAACTTCTTCTTCCTACAACTCTGTTGAATTTCCAATGTTGGTGTCATTTGAATTTTTTCGTTTTGGCTTAGATTGTGACAAGAGTAATATAAGCAATAAAAGAGTAATAAATGTAGGCTATGATTAAGGAAAATGGTGGCGGAGGATTGCATTTCGCACATAGGAGCCGTCATCTCAAAATTCAAATTGGCTCAATGACTTAAATCTTGCTGATGTGAACCATCAACGACATACATGCAGACATGGTATTAACACACCCCCCAACCTAAATTTTCACATGTGTCCTCACATGTGAGGTGGAATGTTGATTTGATAGAAGCAGGGAATAATTGCATGCTATGGCGAACTTTCCATATTAATTCACAACAATTAAATAAATGCACTAAAAGATAATTAAGATATAACAATTGATGCGCATGTACCTAAATTCATGGAAGATTTATTGCAAAGATCATGGAGAAAGTATCAGTCACTTTTCAAGAAATGAGTTGAGAAATTAATGAGAGTGGAGCGAAATGAGGTGGAATGAATTGAAGTGAAGTGAAATGATGGTGGCGAGGTGGAAGAGAGAGAAAGGTGGAATGAATGGGCGGATGGGTGAAGAAGTGGACCCCCACAAGGTGCGAATCTTTATTATGAGAAGTTACGTACCTTAATTAGCTAGAAGAGGGGACACTAGGTCCACTTCCTTTGGCTGGAGGAGGTTTGAGTGTTGCATGCTGAGTGAATTGTTGCGAGAACTCTTCCTTGGAAGTTGGCTTGTGATACAATCTCAGGCGATGACCATTCACCAACAACTTAAACCTGACAAGGTCAATGGTAGTAAGCTGAACAACTCCATTTGAAAATACTTCAGCCACCTCATATGGGACAAGCCATATTGTCTATAATTTTCTTGCATTATCATGATATTTTGAGTCATAGAGCAGTGCCCAATCTCCAGGCTGAAATTTCTTATCCTTGATGAATTTATCATGCCACTGTATTCGCTGAATCTACACTACCTCTATGTGATGCAAAGTTGTCTTCCTCATCTCATCCAAAGCATTCAACTGCATGATTCTATCTCTTTGTGCTTTAGAAATATCCATGCCCAATTCTACTGCAGTCCTAAGAGTCTTATGCTCAAATTCAATGGGAATCATGGTTGTCTTTTTGATGTAGGAGAATCCATGGCTTAGTACAATCCTATGTCAACCTAAAGGTTTTATTTTACAATTTTTTAATTTTGGTGGGTTGGATTTCATGTTTTATTATTGAAATTCATATTTTGGTATAAAATTAAATATTTTGTGATGTGGGAAAATTTGAGTTTGGACTTGATTTCAAAATGGATCAAATTGGTGAAGAAAAATCATAGAGAATATGCTTTAAAACTGAAAAAGCAGAAAAAACAATGAAAATCAGTTTTAAAATATTTAAATTAAAAAATATTTGAAAGGAAATTTTGGGTTTGGGATTTGAATTTGGAACAATAAAACACCAATTAATGATCCCTAAAAATTAGGGACTGAGGAAGTGGGCACCCATGCCTGCTTTTTGATTTTTACTTTTTTAGGAGTCAAAAAGAGAAGAATTTAAAAACTATTTTTTTTTTCTATCTTTAGAGGGTTGTTAGGAATGAGTATTTGATTATTTTTAATGATTTTTGAGGGGATTTAATGAGAAGAAGCCCCATGGGTCGTTCTATATTGAATAGGCCCAAATAAAGCATGGGAAATCAATTTCTGGACAACAGGAGTTAAGAATAGAAAAACCACTTTTCATTGTAGGGGGGTTTTTGAAGAGGATTTTGAGAAGAGAAATTGAAGGATACATGAAGAGGGATTTGGTGGGGAGACTCAAGAAGGGTGTGGATCTTCTCCAGGAATGGTTTCCTGATTTTTTTTTTCTTCAGGTTGAAGGCATGAAATTAAAGCTACAACAATTTTCTTCCATTGGTAATTGTTGATTGCAAGTTTGCAATCCATTGTTTGTGTGTTATTACAGGAGAGAGGTTTGAAGATTGTATGATCAGATTTAATCTTTTGTTGTTGATGATATTTTTCTATTGTTTGTAAGTTTAAATGGGCCATGTTGCAACCCTTGAATCCATCATGGACTGATGTAAACATTGGAGATCATTTTGTAATAAAAAATTATAAACTGGTTGCAAGTTGCGAACCAAATTTTACATATATTACAACAGTGTTTGAATGAAAGTTTAATGTTTATTTTGTGTTAAAGAATTGTTTTTATGTTGTGAGGGTTTGAGTTATCTTCTACTACATTAGTGGTATCAGAGTAGCAATATCTTGAGTGTGTAACAGACCGCCGAAGAGAGGCAATTGCACCGGGACTGTGTTGTGGGTATTGAAAAAAAAATGGATGGGAGAGGAGCCCATCGTGGTAGAGGTAGAGGAAGAGGAATAGGAGATAATTTTATCAGGAATGGTGATTTTATAGTTTTGAGAAGGCAAGTTGAAACATTGCAAAATGAAATAAGGAGAGGATTTGCAAGAATGAGAGACCCAAGGAGTGATGAAGAAGACGAAAGCATAGAGAATGCTAGTTTGGATACTGAACAAAGAGAAGAAATTTCAGTAGTTGCAAATGACCCACTATTGAAAGCTTTAACAAAAATGGGAAAAAAACCAAGTATTGATGCCCCTACCTTTAATGGGAGTTTGAATCTAGAAGAAGTGATAGACTGGATAAATGATATGGAATATTATTTTGAATTTGAGGAAGTTGGAGACCCAAACCAAGTATGGTTTTCCAAGACAAAATTGAAGGGACATGCTTCAATCTAGTGGAGAGAAATTCAGTTAGAAAGAGGAAGAAAAGGAAAATAGAAGATTACAAGATGGGATAAAATGGTGGAGAAACTTAAAAGACAACTTATTCCCGTGGATTATGAATTGGACCTGCTTAAGAAAATGCAAGGTTTGAGATAGGGCAGCAAGAGTGTGAAAGAGTATACGGAAGAATTCCATAGAATTCTTATTAGAACTGGACATTTTGAGGTGACCAAAGAGAAGGTTTTAAGATACATAAATGGGTTGAGATCAAGTATTCAAGAAGAGATGACACTTGTTAGAGTTGTGACAATGGAGGATGCTTATCAAATAGCATTAAAAATAGAAGAAAGAATGAATAGGAGGTTTGAAAATAGGAAAATAGGAAAAGGAAAAAATAATTTGCAATAGTATGAGGATCAGATTGAAGACACTAAGGGAAACAAGGAAGAAAAAGGGGAGAGTTCAAATCAGACACATGATCAAAGTTTTAAAGGAAGAGGAAGATCAGGTAGAGGATTTGGAAGAGGAAATTATAAATTAACTTGTTTCAAGTATGGAGAAGAGGGGCATAAATCATATGAGTGTCCTCATGAAGAGGAAAGACCAAGAAGAAGGACTGAAAAATCAGAATAGGGTAGAAAATGTGAATAGAGAAGATGCAAGATCATCACATTCTGAAGAAGTAGAAGATGGTGAAAATTTAATGGCAAGGAGAACACTATTAAATGAAGATGATAAATACATTCAAAGGAGAAATTTGTTTAGAACAAGATGCAAGTATGAAGGAAAGGCATGCAATGTCATTATTGATAGTGGAAGCACAAAAAATATTGTGTTTGATGAAATGGTAAGAAAATTGGAGCTAGAAAGGAAGAAGCACCCAAATCCATATCGTTTAGCATGGGTACAAGATGATAAGAAGCTTTTGATCAACGATCAATGTGAGGTAAAATTTAAGATAGGAGGCTATTATGATGAAGTTTTGTGTGATATTCTCCCAATGGATGCTTGTTATATTCTTTTGGGAAGACCTTGGCAATTTGACAAAAAGGCAATGCATGATGGTTATGCCAACACATACACATTGATGAAGGATGGAATGAAACACAAATTGAAGCCATTGAAAGAAGAAATGGGTAAGGTTTGCAGAAATACAAGGTCTTGTTTGGCTGATGAAATCAAAATTTTAGATGGTATGAATCATGAATATATTGGCTTTGATAATACTAACTGTGAAGAAGATGAGAAAGGTGAATTGTTGACTCAAATTGAGGAAAAGATATCAAGTGGAATGAAGGTAGAAGCAGAGGATAAGGTAAAACATGATTTATCCATTTCCTTTGATAAGAAAGAGAGTGAAGGAATATATAATTTTGTTGCAGCAAAAATAAATTTTTATAAAGTTGGAATGCAAGAGGGGAGTGAAAAGGTCTAAGAAATCCTTGCTTGAGAATGGTGGAGGTGAAATTTTTTTGATTAGTAATCATGATTCCTTGTCAAGTAATATGAAAATTAATACTTTTGATGATAGTACTAACATTTTTTTGAGTGAAGGAAAACAAGTTGCAGCAATATCATGCCTTTCAGAAGGCATTGAAACAATGAAATTTCATGAAGGAAACATAGCTGAAGGAGGTGGAAAAGGTGGGACAGTGAATGAGGAAAAAAAATACATTTGTTTTGATGAAGGAGAAGGTATAATTTTAATTTTTATTTCTGGTTTTGATGAAGTATATTGGTGGGACAATAGATTTGATGCTTTGAATTACATGATGGGTAGTAGAAGGATGAAGCATGGTAATGTTGTAAGTTTGCTAAAAGTGGTGTATAGAGATATTTTAGTGGGCAAGGAAATGAGGTGGATCCAGGATAGACTTAAGGTCTACAAATGTTTCTAAATGAAAATCATGAAACATTTCTTTCTACCATGGGTGTCTAATGCAGGAGCATCCATGGCTCAGTACAATCCTGTGTCAACCTAAAGGTTTTATTTTTCAATTTTTCAATTTTGGTGGGTTGGATTTCATGTTTGATTATTGAAATTCATATTTTGGTATGAAATTAAATATTTTGTGCTGTGGAAAAATTTGAATTTTGGACTTTATTTCAAATTGGGTCAAATTGGTGAAGAAAAATCATGGAGAATATGCTTTAAAACTGAAAAAGTGGAAAAAGCAATGAAAAAGCAGTTTTAAAATATTTGAAAGGAAATTTTGGGTTTGGGATTTGAATTTGGAGCAATAAAACACCAATTAATGATCCCTAAAAAGTAGGGACTGAGGAAGTGGGCACCCATGCTTGCTTTTTGATTTTTTCTTTTTCAGGAGTAAAAAAGAGAAGAATTTAAAAACTATTTTTTTTCCTATCTTTAGAGGCTGCTGGGAATGAGTATTTAATTATTTTTAATGATTTTTGAGAGGATTTAATGAGAAGCAGCCCCATGGGTCATGCTATATTTAATAGGCCCAAATAAAGCATGGGAAATCAATTTCTGGACAACAGGAGTTAAGAATAAAAAAAACACTTTTCATTGCAGAGGCGTTTTTGAAGAGGATTTTGAGAAGAGAAGTTGAAGGATACATGAAGAGGTATTTGGTGGGGAGAATCAAGAAGGGTGTGGATCTTCTCCAGGAATGGTTTCCTGATTTTTTTGTTTTATTTTTCAGGTTGAAGGCATGAAAGTGAAGCTACAACAGTTTTCTTCCATTGGTAATTGTTGATTGCAAGTTTGCAATCCATTGTTTGTGTGTTATTGCAGGAGAGAGGTTTGAAGACTGTATGATCAGATTTATTTTTCTGTTTTTGATGATATTTTTCTGTTGTTTGTGAGTTTAAATGGGCCATGTTTCAGCCCTTGAATCCATCATGGACTAATGTGAACATTGGAGATCATTTTGTAATAAAAAGTTATAAACTGGTTGCAAGTTACAAACCAGATTTTCCATATATTGCAACAGTGTTTGAATGAAATTTTAATGTTTATTTTGTATTAAATAATTGTTTTTATGTTGTGAGGGTTTGATTTCTCTCTCTACTACATTACTTTCCATACAATAGTTCAAATGGAGTGAATCTTGTAGTTGTTTTCCAGGTGGTTCTATAGGCCCAAACAACTTTTGGTAGCCTGCTTGCTCAATCGTTTTTATGGATAGATACCGGTTTGGTCATAATGGCTTCAATTTCTCTATTGGTCACCTCAACATGGTCATTTCCTTGGGGTTGATAAGGATTAGACTTCCCGTGCCTAATTTTCTACTCATTGACGAGTGTTGTAATAAGAGTTGAAGTGAATTGAGTCCCTTGATCAGTCACTATCTCTCTTGGAACCCCATACCGTGTGAAAAAAATTCATACAAAATTTTTGCAACCTTGTTATCTCTTGCATGCTTCATGGCCTTAACTTCTACCCATTTAGATACATAATCAATGTATACCAAAATATAGGATTTACCTTTTGATGGAGGATCAATGGGTCTTACAAAATCCAGTCCCCACTTATCAAATGGAATGATTACTACTTGGGGGTAAAGTGGCATCTCATCAGATTTGGTTGGCTGGCCCATCCTTTGGCATCTATCACACTTCATTGTATACTTCCCTGCATCCTTGTGGAGTGTTGGTCAGTAATATCTTGTGTTTAAAATCTTCATTGTTGTCCTCTTGGCTGAAAAATGTCCTCCACAGGGTTCATTGTGGCATGCATGCAAAAGATCATATGTCTCATCTTCTCTCACACATCTCCTCATGACCTAGTCAGGTCCCATGTAGAACAAACATCCAACAATCCATGAGAAAGGAAAATATTTTTCAATGACCAATCTCCTCTCTTTCGAAGAAAAGTGAGGAGGGACTCTCCCTGTGACCAGCAAAATTAGCTATGTCAGCATACTAGGGTGTCTGCACACTGATGGAAAATAAGTGCTCATCAGGGAAAGAATCATATATGACTTGATTTTCCTCTAATGCAGTCAGCCTTGAAAGAAAATTTGCAACAACATTGGCTTTCCCTGGTTTTTCCACAATGGTTATGTCAAATTCTTGCATCAACAATAACCATCTTGCTAGCCTTCCTAAAATCAGAGGTTTATTCATGAGGTATCTAATGGCTGCATGATTAGTGTGCACAAAGATTTGGTAGCCGGTTATGTAATGTCTGAATTTGTTTAAAGCATAGATCACTGCTAGCATTTATTTTTCTATCACGGTATAGTTGAATTCAGCTCCTTGTAGATTTTTGCTAACAAAGCAAATGGCATTTTCAATAGCTCCTTCTTTTTGTCCTAGGAATACTCCTATAGCATAGTCTAATGCATCTGTATGGATGTGAAAAGGAAAATCCCAATTAGGTCCCTTGAGTATAGGAGCATGAGTTAAATTTTCTTCCAAGTCAGAAAATGCCTTGTCATAGCTTTCTGTCTATTGAAACTCAACATCTTTAGTTAGGAGATTATACAATCATGTTGCCATTTTCCTGAAGTCTTTGATGAACCTCCTGTAATAAATTGAATGTCCTAAGAAAATCCTTACATATTTTTGTTTTGCAAGAATAGGAAGATTGGTAATTACCTCAATCTTTGCAAGATCTACTTGAATTCCTTTGTGAGAGATGTAGTGGCTAAGAACTACACCTTCTTACATCATAATGAAGCACTTCTCACTATTTAAAGATAGATTATGGTCTTCACATCTTTGTAGAACTCTCTTAATATTTTCCAATGCTTCATTGAAATCAGCACCATAAGTAGTGAAATCATCCATATAAATTTCCATGCAATCGTGAGAGATATCTGAAAAGATGCTAATGACTGCCCTCTAAAAAGTTGCAGGTGCATTGCATAAGCCAAATGGAAGTACTAAGTAGGCATAGGTACCCCATGGATAGGTAAAGGTGGTCTTCTCCTACTCCTCTGGTGCAATTTGGATATGGTTGTAGCCACTGAATCCATCAAGAAAAGAAAAGTACTGCTTTCCGGCAAGTGAGTCCAGAACTTGATCTATGAACGGCAAGGGAAAATGGTATTTTTTGGTGGCAGAGTTAAGTTCCTTGTAATCAATACAAACTCATCACTTCCCTCTTTTTTGGGCACAATCACCAATGGGGACATCCACTGGCTATTTGAAATGGGGTAGATAAATCTTGCATCTAGCAATTTCTACAGTTCCCCCTTTACTATTTCTCTCAATGCAAGGTTAATTCTTCTTTGTGGATGCCTAAATGGTGTACAATCATCTCTTATGTATATCCTATGAGTTCAAATCTTAGGATACAATCCATTCATATCATCATAGTACCATGTAAATGCATTTTGGTGGGCCTTGAATAAGCTTTACAATGACAACTATTGTTCTTCACTCAATTCACTATTGATATTCAGATGTTTCCTTTCTGACACTTGTACTTGTGTAGTTAACTCTACCATAGATGATTCAATAATTCTTGGTACCTTGAGTTCATGTGGAATTAATGCATGAAACATACCTGTTGCTGTAGGAAATTCAGCTACATAAAAGGTGTCTGCAAGCCGAGCGACTATAGGAAGAGCGGGCATGAGTGTTTTCACTATATTAGAAGAATCAAATACATGAGAGGGTGATGATTCCTCTACCTCATAATGGTTTTTAGTTATGCTATACAATAATTCATCTTCATCTTGAAGCTGCATGAAAGGACTTCTGTTGAACATCATAAGTTATGCCAGAAAATTAACTTCCTTGGCCTCTTCACCAACATGTGGCCATACTGGATCATCCTTATCACGGGATGGCTGAGAAGGAGGATAGAGAACAATATTTTTGGTGCTCTTTCCATAATAAATGGTCATTTATCTTGTTTGACATCCAATATAAGCATTTTTTGTTGCTAACCATGGTCTTCCAAGAATAATGGGGTAGTCGTCTAGTGTGGCTTTAGGAGAAAGAATCATAAAATCTGCTGGGTACTCCCAAGATTCTAGAGTTACTACTAGATCTTCCGCTATACCATTCTACATAATAGTAGAACCATCAACAACCTGCAGGATAATAGGAGTGGGTCTCATGCTTACAATATTTAGTTGTTGCAGGATGTACTTAGTCATCACATTTATTGTTTCTCCCAAATCAACCAGAGCATTCTTTATTTGCATCCCATTTATAACAACTCCTACCACATGAATCCCTAGGTCATTATACTTGGGAATAGTCACTTTCTCGAGCATAATTTCAACAAGTTGTCCCACCACATGAATTGTAGTGGGGTCTTTCTTCTTCATGCCTGGCTTCTTAAGGCATGCTTCCTTGATTTTCTTGCCATATATAATAACATATTTTATGGCTTGAAATAGAGGTATTTGGACACATATATTCTTCAACTGATCTAAGATGTCAAAATTTGTGTCATCCTTTTCTTCCTTTTGTTTCAAAGTTTCTAGCCTCTGAGGAAATGGTGGTTCTAGTTCAGTCTGCTTGATTGAAACTAGTTTAGGATTTTTAGATGCACCTAGCTAAATGGAGACATTCAGAGGCTCCTCCTCTTCCACAAGAAGCTCAGTGATAATAGGTGTGGAAGGGGTTGGAAAAGTATTTCTTGAACACAAATGGATGTCACCTACACTCACAACATATGCAGGGAATTGATTTGGATCAGTAGAGTACACTGGTTGTTGTTGTGGTTTATTATTTGGGTTAGGTGTGGGATGGGCTAGCAGCTGAGTAGTTTAGGTTTATTTGAACTTGAATTAGTAGGAGGAGGCATTATAGCAGGTTGCTGGGGTTGAGAAGGTGGTTGCATATAATTGGTTGACTGGATTGGCCATTGTTTCCCTCCCCTCCATTGAGATGTTTGCTGCTAGTTTCCTGGAGGTGGCTACCAATTTCCTTGAAATTGTTGCCAATTCCCCTGAGGTTTTTTCCACTGGGGTGGAGAGTTTTGGTGATTTGGCCAAGCATGTGGAGGGTTACTCCAAGGTTATAGTGGATATCCTCCATAATTGGATGGATATGGGGGTTGCCATTGATTACTAGATGAATAAGAATTGAAATATGGACCAACAAAAGATAGTGGATCAGGTGGCATACCCTGTCTTGGAGCCCAAGGCCTCCTTTGTGCAACATAGTAGACTTGGTCATATTCACCCTAGATTGGCTTGAAATCGGGTTTCATATGCTTGCTATCAATATTAGCTATCATCTTGCATCTGCAATCCTTCTTCTTTTGTCTACAAGGAGGGCAATATTCTACCAACATTTCCTCTGTCTCCTCTTGTTTCTTCTTTTCCTGAAGTGAATCCAACTGAGTATCCAGATTGTTTATGATGTCCTACTTGAAATCTGCCAGCAAGTGAGTAATCTCCATCCTTGAAACTCCACTGGTGGATGAATTACCCATAGAAGATTGGTAAGCTCTCCCCTTCTTTGAAGCTTCCCTAGAATAGTTTTGACATATCTTCTTGATATCCTCCCAAGGAACTTGGGTGATATCCCCTCCTCCCATTAGATCCAAGGAATTTGTGCAGTTGTCATTAATTCCTCTCAATAAAAGCAACTTTTGTGATTCTTCATTGAGTGTATGGTGTGGAGATTTTTCTAGGAAAAATAGAAACCTTGAAATGTAATCCTCCAAGCTCTCATCCTCCTTTTTCTACATTCTAAAAAAGTCATCTCCTCTCATATCACTGCCTCTGCAATACTCTCTGTATTTCTCAAGGAGCTTTGTCTTCATGTCTTCCCAAGTTTCTATAGTATCTCTACCTATGCTCATGAACCATCTTAATGAAACCTCTTTCAAGGTGGTAGGGAATAGCTTAAGCCTACATGAATTAGTGGTATAGTCATAACTTCTACACAGTATATCAAACTCAAACAAGAATGTATCAGGATCTTCTACGACAAGTCCGTAGAACTTAGGAAGGACTGAAGCAGGGATATTCTTGAGGTCGTCTACTTCATTTTGATGAGCAATAGGGAAAAAAAATTGGTCGGTTAGGTCTGTTAGGTCCATTTCCATTTGCATCCCCCATGCATGTTTGATGAAGTTCCAAAGCAAAAGGGTCTTCAAACAAATTTTGATCTTCAGAGGAAACTTCATAATTGGTTAGATCTAGAAATGTATCAGCAAAAAGGTGTGGCTCTTCTTCTTGGTTTCTTGGTAGGTTATGATACTCAACTATCTGGAATAGATCAGTATTTTTAGGAAGGAATCTCCCATGAGCATCTCTTCTTCTTTCTCTATGTATACGATATCAATTCACTATCAACCAGCTCACAAAAAGAATTGGAAAAGAATAGGGGGTCATAACTCTTCTAAACGAGGGGTATACTAAGAACAAACCTCTAGAAATACTACAAAAAGGAAAAATATCAATAACTCCCAATAAATTTCTAGTTTGACACCATCCCCAACAACAACGCCAAAAATGTTCACCTCTTGTAATGTTTTAACAACCAAGTCTTTATAGTTGTGATTCGGAGATTAGACATCTAACCTGAATAGCTATCTCAATCATCATGAAGGTGCATTTAAATTTTCAACCCAGGGACGTAAACCTGAAATGGGTCAGCATTGTATGTGCACTAGGAATCCAAAGTAGCCATATTCATCCTACAACTAAGAAATACATAATACTAAAAGTAAATTCCTTAGAAGGAAATAACATAAATATTGAACATCAACCAATAACTAGGCTAAAATGAATTGCATGACATAAATGAAAATCTGAGTGAACAAACAAGAAACTGCGCTGTCTACTTTGGCTGCAAGAACAGTCACATAATGGAATTCTAGTGGTTGTAGGAACAGTCAATGCCAGATTCTTAACTAATAACTGAACAAAAATAACAAATAAACTAAACTAAGCTAAAGGATAGAATACTCACCAAGTGGGCCTCCTTGGATAAGTATTCCCTAAAATTAAGATAGAATCAGATGCACAAACTTATATTTTCATTTCATTTACTGGAAAACAAGAGTACAAATGCGCAACATGACTATATTACTAAAAATCTTAAGAGAGCGATTACATCAAATTAAACAATCTTCTATTTTTCTATTCGAGAGCTCAAAAGGAACATCAAAGCCTTATTTATCCAACCACCTAGCAAGGTGGTCAACTCCAACAAAAAATGGAGGACGCCACATTAAGGAAAGCATGAAAAAGAGAAAGGGTGGCTACGCATGCACAAAATCTGTCAGACATGCTTGCCTTAGCACGAATTTGTCACAATAGTAATGCTAGTGCTCACTCAACAACATTTAAGACCATTATAAGGTGGTTACACTTCGATCTGCATGAGGAATCTCTAGTTGTTAGGAGTCTCCCCTCCATTAAATGACCACCTTTTTGACCGATATGGAACATGACTAGCTAGCAGAATCTTCCTAAATTGCAGGTTTCAAATTATCTACATGAAAATGTTAGTGCGCATAACAACTGCATATCCATAATCATCTTAAAGAGACATTCATTAATCACATGCAAAGTTAACATAGTCAGTTCATATAGCATGTCAATATCATTTGAAAAATATGAAAATAAGATCATGTCCAAAGTCTATAGTTTCAAGGAAATATTATGAAAAGATCAACTCCCAAGTATCAAAGTCTTAAGACAAGTGCAAAAAATAGACAACCCTATCAATAATTAGACCATAAAGTAGACTGATCAGATACCATGAAAACATTATTCCTGGAATGTACCAAGACTATTGTAGAGGACTTGATAGGAGAAGAGATGGCATTTTTAGAATGTCATAGAAGGAGGATGAGCCATTAGAGGACTATGTGGAGAGATTTCATTTCGCTTTGAAGAAAAACCCATAGAACAAGCTATCTGAATAATCCCTCGAGTTTTTTAGGGGAGTCAATGAGGATTGTATGGATGTGCTCAATCTTATTGGACAAGGGGATATATCTTAGATACCATTTGAAGAAATCTATAGGGTCTACAAAAATTACTCCATGACCTTCGCTAAGAAACCAAGAGGAGAGGGGACATCCACCATTGACAATTCATCTACTGGGGTTTCAAAGATAGAGTTAAGAAATTTTCTATCCAACATGAAGGATGACATTATCAATCACCTATAAACTCAGTTGGAAACTCTCCATATAAAGAAGAATCAAGATGAGGCTAAATCAATGCTCACTAAATACTACCCCAGCTATAGACAAAGGAAAGCAAACTTTAAATGCAAGAGGGCAGCTAGTATTCAACAAGATAAAATAAAGAAACTTGATTTTCAGCCACTTGAAGGAGAGGATGGAAAACTATTTTACATAACTCATAGAAGGCCATGTAAATAAAGACAAGGTATGCTATAAGACCCTTTGAATTTCAATTCATCTTTTCCAATTGGAAATCAATATTTTTTTGCTTGAAATTCTCAGCCCTAGCCAAATAACCAAAACCAATGGTAAAACCCTCAACAATGGTAAAAAACTTAGTAAAATTTGAACCAACAGTAACTAAATCATTGGCCATAACAAAATTTCCAAGGTTCTAATTATAATCCTCAATGGCTAGCACAACAAAACTAGTGGCAACCACAATGGCAAAAAGGTTAGCAGTGGTAGCAACAAAACATGAATTATCAACAACCTATGCTTCCTCCTCAACCACAACAAGCCATTATGCCTAATCCATAAAATCCTACACCTCAACCATTGAGACCACCACAATTACCTATCCAACCTACACCTAACCCTAACAAGAAGTCTATCCAACAGGATTATACTAGCGAGGCTATGAAATACCCGACCTATGGGGTAGAGGTGAGTGATGTCCACCTCAGGTCATAGAAATAACTAGCTGAACCTTCATCCCCTTAGATCACTGAGATGGTGGATGAGGAACCTATAGCTGAAGTTTCAGACAAATCATTTCTTGTGCCTGAGCCAAATCAAGTACACCAAACCACCTCAAGTCCAGAGCCTTTTTTCCCTGAATGCTTAGCCATTCAAAAACATCATACCCAAGCTGAAACAAATCTACTAGGTCAACTTAAGGATGTCAATATCAAGATCCCCCTCATCCAAGATATTAAGGACATTCCAATATATACCAAGGTAGTCAGGGACCTATGTCTTAAGAAACCAGGGAGACAAAGAAAAGGCCCTCAGGTAGTTCATGTCCTAGGAAAACTTGATGATATCATGCTAGGAAATATAACTATCCCTCAATACACAAACCTGTGTAGTCTAGTAGTGGATGTTAATATTAATGGGACCCTTCTCAAGAACACCTTGATAGACTTAGGGGTAACAATAAATGTCATGACTAAAGAGACAAGGCAATTACTTTAGCTAGCCAACCTTAGACCTACACCAATTGTTTTACAGTTGGCTAATAGGTCAACAGTCAAGCCTAGAGGAATTATTTATTACATTAGATTCTTGGGAGTATCCTACAGACTTCATTGTATTATAGCCAAAGGTAAACCTTGTAGGATATCTACTCATTCTAGGTAGACCATGGCTAGCTATAGTTAATGCATTCACTAGTAGAATTTGACAAATAAATGACTACGTGACTAACACTTTTAGTCACAACAACAAAAGATGACTAAATTCTACTCATTTTTTGCAACACAACTATAAATGACTAAATAAATAACTAATTTGATCATCATAAGTGACTAATTTGATCATCGGTTAAAAAATGACTACTCATACAAATAAAAATGACTAAATAATTAGTCACACAAATAAAAATTAGACAATATGATATTAAAGTGGATAATTAAAAAAAAATTGAATTGAGGGAGCAGATTGTATTATAATATAACATAATAATAATATATTATATTACAATACAATATATTATATTATAATATAATATATTATAATATAATATGATATGATATTATATTATATATATAATATTATATTATATTAGTATTATTATAATATTATAATAATATAATATTATATAATATATTTAATATTATAATATTATATAATATAATATTATATATTACATGGCCCGTGAAGGTTTTGAAGTGGAGGATGATAGTGATAGTGAAAAGGTGGTGCCATTGTTGCCGAACACTGGAGAGGATTGGCAAGAGGAGGACAAGAGGGATGTGAAGGATATTGCCAAAGGACTTGCACATCGGAAATACAGATTGGACTACCTGGTTAAATCCTGTGTGGCCCATGCAAGAGAAATGAGAAAGGAGGAGGCAAAAAGAGGCTCGGGTCGTGATGCGAGGATCCCCATCTTCACTACACTCCATGGTCCCAAGAAATCGAAGAGAAGACAAATAAGTTAATCCATGTGCTGTGGTGTTTTTTTGCTCATATGTTTTTGGTAGAATATTGTTTTAGTTCTATATCTTGGGTAGGTAGGAAGTTCTCAGCTAGCTCGACAAAGTAGGGTGGGTCTAGTAGTATGAAGGTTAGTTTCAACTTTTTTCTCTATTGTAGACTTCTACTTCGGTATGAACTCATAATGTAATTTTGTTGATACTCGATATAATATAATAGGTGTTGGCCCTTCCCAGCTATTAATCTATCAAAAAAAAAATTAGAATATAATATTATTATAATATAATATTTATATTATATAATAATTAAGAGGGCTCTCAATGGAAATAAGCAGGAGATTTATTTTGGATTTTATTTTGAAATTTTCTTTAGCAACAAAAAAAACCCTAATCACTATGCAATAAACACTATCCTGCCCTAATTTCATTTAAAAAAATATACTCTAGAACTAGTAGCGGCAGGGATAGGAGCAAAAAAATAACAACAGTTTGGAGGAGTCGTAACTAGTAGCGGTGGGGATAGCAGCAACCAAGTGGCACCAGTTTGGAGGAGCCGAAACCAGTAGCAACGGGGATAGAAATTGATCGAAGGTGCTAGCCTCTCTTTTCCTTCCCTGGGTGGAACTTGAGTAGGACTAGCCTTCCATCCCTTGTTCGTCTCTTCTGGAATGAGGCAATCTTTGGTGGGCTCAATCTTCTGAGAATTCAGGTGGGGTGGTCGACCATTGGGTTATTCCTAGACATGAGGTAAAGGATTTCGTAACAGTAAAACCTAAATGTGCTCATTCTTAGAATCTTGGCTGTAATTTTCATTTTAATAAGCATACTCTAAAACCCTCGTTGAAACCTTATTTTCAGGTTGCAACTTGCCAAATTGGAGAAGATCACGGGTTTATTTAAAATGCACAATATGCCCATACTTCCTTACTCGAGTTTCCCTATTCTCATGGTTCATTAGTTAATTTTTTTTGTATTATTAATTTTTGTGCACAAGAATACATTCTACCTGTGCATGATATGCCTATAGGATTGATTGACAGGTGGGTGCATTTCTTAGACTCACAGAGCTCGAAAGTCATATTGCTAATGGAGAACATTATGTGCAATGCTTGTGGATGCATTGGAATATGTAGGGGAAGAGATGGGTAACTATGTAGGGTAAAGGATGTTGTAATGTTAAAACCTAAATGTGCTCATTATTAGGATCTTGGTCTTAATTTTTTTTATTTTAATAAACATACTCTAAAACCCTCGTCGAAATCTTATTTTCAAGTTGTAGCTCACGTGAAAGGAGAATACCAGTGAGAAGATTGATATCTAGGATGTGTTATATTTTGTAAATATTACCCTTTTCCGAGTTTTCTGAATTAAATAAATAATAGAGAACCCTATTTTCTGAGCCCGCTAATTCTCTATTTAACAAGAAGCCTACTACAAAATATTGGGAAAACACTAGGCATAACTCTCCAATATTTTCAAGGATGCTCATCAACTATTGTCTTCAGCTGGATGAGTCATGCATTGATATAGAGTGATTCTTTATTTTCGTGTTTTTTAAATTCTTTAATAAATGTTGTAAAACACTCAATGAGACAAGTTGCCAGTGTGGCACATCATTTATATGTATGATACACATCAATTATATTTATGATACACATCAATTTTATACATTTATATGTATGTTGTAAATATATGTATGAGGCACATCAATTCTTCAATCATATTTCTTCAAGCATTTTAGTCTTCATTTCATGGTGCTTCTCTTAACATTTGAATATCTATGATACTTGAAGTTTATATGCATAAACTTGTGAGGATTAATTAAGTTAGATTTGATTTTTAACTTGAATCACTGATTCACCCAAATAAATGACTAAATAAATGACTACCATGACTAAAATAAATTACTACAATAACTAAATAAATGACTACCATGACTAAAATAAATGACTACCATGACTAAATAAATGACTAAAATGACTAATTAAATGACTACCATGATTAAATAAATGATCAGTTAACAACAATCAATGACTAAATTAATGACTAAATATACCACTAGATTGATCAATAAAAAAAACCAATAAATGACTAAAAATGGTTTAGTCATAAATTTGGTCGTGTTATAAATGACTAGTAATAAACTACCAATGGTCACATGACCAATTTTTAGTAGTTTTTTAAATCATTTATTTTTGTTTTTGTACTAGTGATTCATAGGGTATAGGTCTGGAAATATGATAATATCTAATGGGGTTGTAACCAAGAAATTGGTCCTCTATCCTCCAACCCAACCTTATGTTGATCTTGAGCAAACCATTTGGCTCACTTTGGATGAGGAAGACCACTATTGCCTATAGAATTTGATAACAATAGAATGAAACCCTTTATTGGATGATCAAGATGAAGATGATCTGATTGCTCACATAATTCAAAATGACTGCAATAGGACTATCTCTCATGTCTACAAGATCCTTTGTAGAGCATTATACCTACCAACTCCTTAAAAGAAATATCTTAGATCTTCAATTCCTTACTACCACAATAATGTGTACCAATCATTCCTAGCCTTGACCTCTCATTTGTGCAAGAATCATCCAAAGCACTAGAAATCATGCCAAGAAAAATGTTGAACATAAACAATGCATTGACTAAAGAACAACAAAATTCCCTAAATACTGTGATGTAGGCACATGCAACAACCTTTGCATGGGACTACCATGATATGGAGGGTATAGATCCTAACTTATGTATGCATAAGATCTATATAAATGATGGTTATAGGCCCATTAGACAACCTCAAAGATGAATGAACCCTACCTTGAGAGAAATAGTTAAAGTTGAACTTCAAAAACTCCTTGATGTAGGCTTCAGTTATCCTTATATATGACAATGAATGGGTATCAAATTTAGTCATTATTCTCAAGAAAGGTGGAAAATGGAGGGTATGTGTAGATTATAGGAAACTGAACATAACCACTAGGAAGTACCACTTTCCATTTCCCTTTATGGATCAAGTGCTTGACTCTTTAGCAGGGAAGAAGTACTTTTAATTCTTGGATTGTTTCAATGGTTACAATCAGATAAAAATTGCTCCAGAGGATCAAGATAAAACAACATTTACATGCCCTTTGGGTACCTATGATTACTCTGTTCTACCCTTTGGTTTATGCAATGCCCCAACTACTTTCCAGAGGGCAGTGCTCAACACCTTTTCTGATTATGCTCATGACTATATGGAGATATATATGGATGACTTCACCACATATGAGGAGACTTATGAGGAATCCCTTAAAATTATGGAAAGGGTTTTAAAGAGATGTAAATAACAAAGCTTGTCCCTAAGTAATGAAAAGTGTTTTATGATGATGACTCAAGGAATTGTTTTAGGGAATTTCATATTTAGTGCAGGGATCCAAGTTGATCCACATAAGATAGAGATCATTTCTACATCACCTATTCCATAGAGGCAAAGAGATGTTAGAAGCTTCCTAGGCCATGCAAGATATTATAGGAGGTGCATTAAAGACTTCAGTAAGATTGTTGCACCATTGTATGTTCTGCTGACTAAAGCTGGACATCAGAGTGCTAACATTCCTTTAAAGGACCGAAGAAATCCTTAACACAAGGACCTATTTTGAGGTGGGAAAATTGGACCTTACCCTTCCATATACACACAAATGCTTCAATTTTTGCTAGTGGAGCAGTTTTGACTCAGAAAGAAGGTAACAAAGAATATGCTATTTACTACATTAGCAAGAATCTTCAAGGACCAGAGCTAAATTATATTGTTACAAAAAATGAGATGCTAGCACTAGTGTATGCCATCAATAAATTCAGGAATTACATTACTGGTTATTTAGTTTTTGTCCACATAAACCATACAATTATTAGATATTTAATGATCAAGCATTTCTACGTAGGGGGTAGACTAGTCATATGGCTTCTCCTTCTAGAAGATTTTGATATCACAATAATGGACAAGCCTGGTAAGGTTAATGTAGTAGCATATTTTTTGTCAAGGTTGCCAACACAATCAGTAGAAGGGGTAGTAGATGACTCATTTCTAGATGAGAACTTGTTTTCTCTTAATATACATATGCTCTGGTATGCTGACATTTCAAACTATTTAGTGACAGGGAAAATTCCACCACACTTTTCTCCAAGGGAAAAGAGATAGTTAGTGCATAAGTTTTTTCCATATTCTTGGATATCTGGTTACTTTTTCTATAATGGCCCAGAAAATATCATGAGAAGGTGTATAATGGAAGATGAAATATTTGATATCATGAAGGATTACCATTATGAACCATGTGGGTGTCACTTTGCATCCAAAAGAACAACATTCAAAATTCTCACAATTGGTTACTATTGGCCAACTTTACATGAGGATTCTATCAAATATACAAGGAGTTATGATAGATTCTAAAGGATGGGTAAGCCAACAAGGAGTGATTAAATTCCATTACAACCTCAATTTACACTAGATCCCTTTAATAAATGGAGTCTAAACTTCATTGTGTCAATTTCACCTACTTCTAGCAATAAAGAGTACATTATGGTTTGCACTGATTATCTGTCTGAGTGGGTGGAAGTGAAGGCATTGTAGTTTTCCAGAGATGGAAAATTGACTAAATTCTTGTATGAGGACATTTTTACTAGGTCTGGAGTACCTAGGGAGATAGTGACTAATTAGGGTCCACAATTTGATTCAGACCTCATTACCAAATTGGTTGAAGAATATGAAATCAGGCACAAAAAGTCAACACCTTATCACCCTCAGGCCAATAGCCAAGTGGAGGTTACCAATAGAGAAATTGGAAGTATTCTAACTAATATAATGCAATTACAAATAAAATATTGGGTTGCTAGATTACTAGAAGCAGTATGGGTATACAAAAAACCATGGATAACAACAATTGGCTTCACACCCTATGAGCTAGTATATGGCAAAAAAACAATCCTCCCAATAGAGTTTGAGTACAACACTTTAAGAACAACAATGGAGTTGGATATGGATCTCACAACAACTCAAAAATATAGGTTACACCACTTAAATGGGTTGGATGAAATTAGGATGGAGGCAATCCATCACATTGAGATAGTACAAAACCAGAGGATGAAGTGGCATGACTAATATATCAAGACAAAGGAATTTAATGTAGGAGTTTGAGCCTTATTTTATGATTCAAGATATATGGATTTTAAGGGGAAAATCCAATCTAGGTGGTTTGGAACTTATGAGATCAACCAAGTCTTTTGTAATGGAGCAATAAATTTTCACATCATAGATGCAACAAGGTTCTCCCTACTGGTTAATGGCCATAGGTTGAAACTTTACAAGAAACCAACACAGAGAGATGACTTCATTCTTTCTCTCACTCAGTAGTATGGTCCTACCAATGATTACAGCGGTTTAGATACAAATACCATATCCATAATAAATGAATCAACAACAATAGATGTACTAAGTTCTACAGGTGACTCAGTGGTTGAGCTACACAGCTCATCCCCTGAGGTCCTCAGGTCTAATTTCTTATTCCACCCCACATACACACACAACATAGTCACAATGATGTACATAATTTTTCCAAAGGGACCTATCTTATATCTACAATTGTCACCATTCATTAAGGGCCCTATTGTAATAGGGACCTATAGCACAAAAGTTGTCACAATTTAGACAAGAACTAATGTCGAAGGTACCCACAATGTTGCTTATCATACAATTTCAAAAATTGGCACCACATTAATTGCAATTCACACCTTTTTCACCTTATTTTTCTCATAGATGCAACATTAGTTTTATCATAATAAATACATGCAACATGCTTGTCTTATTTCACATTTCCAATTCAAATTTCAAGCATTTGAATTGTCACATCACTACCCATCATCCATCCATTTCGTTTCATTTCATTACACCTGCCATATTATCATCCATTCACCTAAAATTACTTCTTGTCACATCAAATCATCTTGTGGATACATTTTATTTAGTTCACACATGTGGCATTTAGTTAATCACCTCCAACATGTACGCAAAGTACATTACCATAATTATCATGAATTTTTAAATTCTTTCATTATGTATTTCCATATTAAATTAAGTATGAAATATATTCATTACATTTATTTCCATACTTTCTAATAATACCTTTGTGTATCATGAATTGAAGTGAGGTCACTTTAAACCTTAAGTTGGGGGATGGTACTATATTAGCTAGTTTTTTTATCTTTTTCCACAACCAAATGCAAACAAACAGACATGACATGCAAACCCTTTTGTCCTAAATTACACCTACCTTTTTCTGTTAATCTCAATTTTCAATTCCCTAAATCTTGTGATTTTGAGCTAAGTCAAACCTAATTTTAAGCTGAGAAAATAGAAAAGTAAGAGAAGGGTTTGAGGGTGGTGAAGTTGAAATCAAGATAAAATTCTAAGGTTAGAACATTAAGCAGAGGTAAAGTGATTCACCAATGGGAGGTGACGTTATTAGAAGAGATCCATCACCACACAAACATATATTAGAAGATGCATTGGTATTTCCTATCTTCACAAGGCTTGGTTGGCTGAATTACTTTTTAAAGCTGAAAAAATCTGATAATTACATAACAAGAAGATTCGTAGCTACATTGCAACATGATGAAGCCATGGTAAAAGGATTGTCAATAGATGCATCAAAAGGAGCAATTGCACAAGTATATGGTTTGCTTAGGATTGGAGCTGAATTTCCAGTTCGAGTAGATGCAGTGGTTGTAAGAAGAATTTTGTGAGTGATGAGAAAACCTAGATTCATTATCAAAGGTATACAAATACTTTCCCTTCCATGGGTTTGGGCCAATTATGCTTCTTATGATATTAGATAACTTAATTTTGATGGTAGAAAAAATCTATACACTGTATATTTCAAATTACCGAGTCAACTTCACCATAATAGACTAGTTAATGTTCCCAATTACCTAATATGCTAAAAAGGATGGCATCTAAATACTAGAGAAAACAGAGTGATACAACTTTATCACATCATTATTTAATAGCCCTATTAACAAAAAGGAGTTTGAGAATTCAATATCCATAGATATCTTGGAAAGACTTTGTGAATTGTTGAGATATTAATAGTCTTGATGGCACTTTCAAATTCTGCAAATTTGAAATGCCTATTTCAAAATTTTGCTTCTGCACTTTCCGAAGTGCACCTGAAGAATCAGTCCTAACTAACCCACTTTGGAGGCTTATAATTTAAAGCCTGTTGATTGTCGTGCAAAACCCAGTTGCAGACATATTCAGTTGACCTATGTGAGCAAGCATGTCAAATTTTAGCTTCTCATGGTGAGTTCTGACAAAGTTTTGAAAAGTGAAGCTGGAAGGTTTTTGCACTGTTCTGTTTGCAAATTGTCAATTTGCAAAACGGCTTCCTGTTTGAGCTTGGTTTTTGCAACCAGTTCACTATCGTGTCAAAGCAAATGTTGTTCCATATTCTCCATACCTAAATGTTCCATTGTGTCTGACGGCAGATCACCAGGAGTTGATTTGCTATTTTTTCAAATGGGCAGTTGGATCAGTTTTAACTGGTGCAGAACGGTTGTTGTTTTAGAAAAGTTTAATCAGGAAACTTCGCCGATTAATATCCGATTCCTCGTGATATATTTCTCTGAACCATCTTTTGCACTATACTTTTGGGACAAGTGACTATGTACTTGCAAGTTTTTAAGGTCTCACAAGGTCGTTTGCCCAATTTTCAAGATCGATTCCTGAAGCAACTTGACCTATTTTACCCATTTTGCAAAAGTGCCAGAAAGCAATTTTTAATGGCGACCCAGTTTGTTTTTCAAATTTTGCAGTATTCAAAAGGCAGTATCAGACCATTTGAGGGTGAAGTTTGTTTCAAAACAAAAAAAAATTTAGTCGGGCCACTTGGGGCCCGACATGCTTTGCATTGTAGTGGCGTTCTTTAAAAAGAATATTGCAGTCAAGGTTGTGAGGGCAGTATATGGTGATGGATTGACAAGGCAAAGATTATTATCTATTGTTTGCACTAGTGCTTGTCTCTGAAGTTTGAGAATGCAACTGATTATTGAGAGGTGGATATTGAATTTAAATTGCTTGCAAGCATACAACCATGGAGGTTTTTTAAAGATTAAGGTTTAAGATGTTTATGTTCCACCTTTCCAATGAGGATTTTGATGGTGTTGCCAAAGGTTGAAGGGAGACATGTTTTAAATGACAAACTCATTTTCAAGAACATTACAATGCAAATAGTGGTGAGATTTAAAATTTTCAATTAGAACATGGCTAGGGATCAATCGGGAGCAATCGGGAGCAAGGTAAATACATCCACCAAAGCATTCACAGAGCATGGAGACCAGAGTTAATGAATGAGGCACACTCACAGACCCCAAGCAATTTGGTTTCATGGAGTCCCATGGTGCAGCATGCACGTGAGGGTGGACTATTAAAAAATCCTCAGAGACCTGCTAACAAAAGGCTACGGGCGCACACAGTTTGTTTGTTGAAAGGTCTTCACAGATTTTCAAGCGAATGGATTTTGAGGAGGGTATTGGGATTTAGTCAAAGGGAGGCTCACACAGCCATCTAGGAGAACCACGTACGGTGAGGAGAAGCCCACGTGCATTGCAGATTTGACAGGAAGACTTGCACACCAATTAAGGAGGAGAATTAGGGCATTCTTGCGGACCTCACGAGAATAATGCTGAGGAAGGCAAAAACCCCGCGAGGTGTGCGAGAACGCACAATGGGAAAGATTTAAATTAAAAATTAAAATATGGTTGCATAGTTTTGATTAAGGGGTGGGCCCAGGCGGTTTTCAATGCACGGGTAAAATAGTAAATAAGATAGGGTCTTGTTTAAGTTGGTAATTATATTTGAATTTCTCAAATATAATGCGGGTTGGTAATTTTATTTTACCAACTATGTGAAAAGGCCTTCATTTTATTTTAAAGGCAAATTTTAAAAGTAGCATGAATTGGATGCTACCCAGAATCAAAAGGTATGAGATGAAATCATAAAAGATAGTGGAGGGCCCCATGAAATTTTTTAAATGATTTGTAAAACATTTCACTCGACATATTTAATTTTAAATGTGCTTAGCATAAAGTTTAAAAATTTCATAAGAAAGGGTGAGGTATCTTAAATGGGAACGATAGGTAAAATTTTCACGGGAGGAACTTATAAAGTGAATATGTATTCACTGTGCAAATATTTTATTTGCTAGGAAATAATGTGCTGCAAGTAAAATGAGCTAAGACAATGTAAAAGAGTATAATATAAAGTGACTTTTATATTCATTTTATACTTGGGGGATTTTAAATAAAATCAGAGGCCTAAATATTAGAGTTATAAAACTTTAATATTTGAAGAAATATAAACTACAACAAGTAAAAGAGCAGAAAATAGAAGCAATTTGTGCACAAGAGATATTTTGAGCAACTGGGGAAAATAAGAAGAACCTCCACATGGGCAGATTTTCTGTTGTTGGGCAATCATGAATAGATGTTGTGTGAGAAAATGTTTTTTGCTGCAAGGAAGAGGAGAAGATATTTTTCAGATTGATCAACGGTGAAAAAGGTTTCCAGATGGCAATTGCTGATCAAATTTGGGGCTTCTTCTATTTCCTCTCTTCTTCTATATCTTCTATTTTTCTCTCATTGTAAAGGGTTCTGAGATTAGTTATGAGAAGGTTCTAAGTTTTGTATTGAACTGTGTAGATAGAAATTTGTATTTTCCGAGTCATTGTTTTGAGTCTGTAAGCTGCAATTTCATGAATTCAAGAGTGAATATAGCCAGTTTATGCAATTAACATCATGAAGTGCTTTCACATTCATGAATGTCATCAGATTGTCCCCATATTTGTACACTTTCAGTCATGTAAATTCAATAATACAAAGTGTCTTTGAATTTATCATCTCAAGTTTTATGAGATTGTTTTGTCTGTTCACTGTTCTGTTTCAAAGAAATGGTTAGAATACTTTGAGCAGGTGATTGTGATTTCAGGTGTGCAGATGGGATTAAATAATGAGAATATGATTGATATCAAGAGAGGGATTGTTGGTTTAAGGCACTAACAGTTGATGCAAAGCATCATCAAGTTTAATCCACTAGTTGAAGACTGTTTGCTGGAGAATTTATTTTATGTGTTTGACTCCATGGCCCTCAAAAGGCACTGATCTTTTTATGCAGCTTTGTGCATCTCATAAACAATATTAATTGCAAAATCATTTTAAATCTTATTTTGTTATTGTGTGTCCTACTTTCCAATGGCTAAGAGAGGGTTGAGTTGTTGAGAATTTAGCCAAAGTTAAGGTAGTCAATGCTTCCCTTAGTGTATTTGCATTGGGAATTATCTGTTTTATAAAACAATGTCAGTGTATGAATGAATTAAGTTTTGAGAATTGTTTAGGTTTACCCACCTTGGTCCTACAAAGCCAAAAGTGTAGGAGATGTCAGTCTTTCACTAAATCTTTTCAGTTGGCCACTAGTGGTTGTAGTTATCCTTGATAGGAGTTGGCTACCTCTTAGAGATCTGCAATCTCTATGTGGATTTTAAACACCAACAAGTCTACTTGAGGCACCTGCAGTACCTAAAACCCTAGAACCACAAGCTACACCTACAAGAGGAACTTCTCTTGTTTCAACTATGGCTTCACCTACCTGTAGCCAAGGTGAGCCTGAGGAGCATAATATGCATAAATCATCACTTGCAACATCTAGGCAACCTACAACAAAGAAGACTCCATCCACCTTTAAGGCACCAAAAATTAAGAAAAAGGGGGCAACTCTTATACACCTTCAAAGGTGCAAAAAAAAGGAAACATAGAAAGAAATATCTGCTACACCTATGCATTCATGTTGGTCTGAAAAAGAAAGGTGTTATGAGTGGGAGTGTGTAAAAGGATGTGATGTTGGTTGAAATAGAGTCAGAAATAAAGGGAAATGCCTCTAGAAATGTGCATAAACCTACAAAGAGGAAGTTGTATATATCCACCACTTTTGATTCAAACTCGAAGAATGTATTTATTTCTAAGAAAACAAGAAATAAAACCCCGAATAGCCCTACTCATGAGGACTATGATTGTACAGGGGGTGGTAATGAATAGTATTTAGAAACAAAGGAAATGTTTTTTGAGGAATATAGAAATATCGGAAAGGAACTCTAGGAAGCTCTAGAAAGAACTAAACAACTAGAGGAACTAATACAGAGTTATGAGAAAAGAGAAAAAGAAGAGAGACAAAAATACAAGATTTTAAGGAGAAATTGCAAATATATGGGTATGGTTCAAAGTTAGACCTATTCGCACAACTAGCCATGATCAAAACAGGGGATAGAGAACTTACGGTAGGAAATCAGAAACCTCCTACCAAAAAAACCCCAATTTACCACACAAATTTGTCTCTTAGGTATCAATTGTAGAAGGTCACTAATGAATTCTCATAGGAGAAAGAAAAGTGGAGAAAAGAAAAAGAAACTCTAATTGTAGAGCACACCAAAGTGTTGGAGGGGAAGGACACTTAATTGAGTAAATTGACAATCAGAATGGAAGAAATAGCCAATAAGGCTACCAAAATTATCAAGTGTAGACCCCCATCCATAACATATGCTCTGTTTCTCCAAAACAAATTCTTAAGTTTTCAATTTAGTAGATTGATCAGCAACAAGCCAATTTCCATGAGTAGCAAGTTTGAATTTCTCCATATTTTTGTTGATGCTACCCTAGATGAACAAGACCAACTATGTGAGTATTATCTACACAATTATGTGGTTTCATAGGATGCACAATGAAACCCCTTAATGTTTAAAGGAGATTTGTAGGTAAGAGCTTTAGCCTCCTATTTTATAAATGAACAATTTAGAGGTGAACTCATGGAGGAGTATGCAGAAAGAGAAAAGTGAGTTGCACTTGTAGTGAGGAAAGAGTCCAAAGATCCTGATGAGATAATAGATGAGTGGTTATTATTCCTAAAACACAAGGGTACAGGAGGAAAGATTGTGAGAATAAGGATACAAGACTACAATAGAATGCAAACACTGATAACTGGTTTAGTTCATTATTGTTATAAATATGTACTGGAAAGATGGAACAGTTTGACTCCGGATGTACAAAGGAAGGGGCATCATTTAGTATATAACTACATGTCTATGATTAAAAGAGTGTGTAGGTACATAGATATTGTTGTTTTTCAAGAAAATAAATGGATACCACTCACATTCCAACCACCTATGCTCCTTTATCCAGTCCCACATTGGATGGGAGATAAGATGAAGGAATGTGAGGAGGTTGAGCTTATCAAAATGAAGAGACTTGCAACTTATAGAGGTTTATACCTAAATCAGACCAAGGGAGTAGACATTGTCATGGACCTCAGGGAGATTACATTGCATTATAATATGTACCCCTAGTGCATTTAACTTGAGGGAAAGCAAAACAGTAGTTGGGGGAGTGATGAGTTCATTTATTAGTCCATTTCTTGATGTTTTTATACATGTTTACAGACATTATCAGACAATCCTTTCAAAGATATTCCTATCCTATGCTATCTTTTTATGTTTATTATATACAACCTTGGACCTAAATTAGAGTAATGGAAATATAGTTATGATATAGTAGCATTTCATGATTTATATGTGGATATGTATGGTATGTGATTATAATTATGTGTTTAATCATGGTAGTTAGATTTTTACATGTGTTTTATGGATTAACCTCTTGAAGCCCAAGAAGACACTTTAGCTCATAGCTAAAGGAGGTCTTGGACAATGAAATAGGGGAAGTTTCAGATCAAGCTAAGTGTAATAACTACTATGTGGAGACAGCTAATGGAGTTAGTTTTGCATCATTATGATAGTTAATAAGGCACAAAAGAAGAAAAAATATTTTATTGATAGGATTCCAGATAACTGATTATGTGTTCCATGTGTAGATCTTTTTTGCAAAGTTTTAATCCTATTGGAACTTGTTTCTTGCCAGTTGCAGTTTGAATAACTCAATCTTAATTACACATTTTGATATCTAGGGAGTTGTAGTTAATGATTTCAATTTAGATTTGTATTTATAATAAACACCCATGTGCCTATGTATAGTCGATGGTTGAGTATTTAGTATAATTAGTTTATTAATCTCACATTGATGTTTTGTTATCAATTACTCCTTAGTTTTCAGTTGTAATCTATAGACATGTTGATTATTCAAAAATGGTTTTATTGAATACAATCTTTGAGCAAAATTTTATGTGATATTTGGAATGCATAATGAATGAAGTTCAAGTTGATATGGTTGTGTATAATATAAAGATTTATATTTGGTTTTAGTTTAAGTGAAGATAGCCACTTGAATAGGCCACTCAAGGTAGCTATTTTGCAATACATTTATAGTTGTTTATTTCTATTTGGTAGTTATTTCTATTAGTCATTACTTCATAAATTGCATATAATTTGAAATAGATTCTCATATTATGATTATCAATAATGATTGTTCATGTGCACGAATGAATTCAATCTTGTAGTACTCTAGAGGATAGATTAGGTTCAGTTATCAGTTTTGAGTTAGTTTCAGTGATTATTTGTTAACATCAATTATGTTACAAATTATGTTGTAGGTACCTGTAGCCATTAGCACCAATTTACTTCTTTTCACTGTTATGTGTTTTTGTGATTTTCCAAAAAGTATAATACCTTTAATAGGATAACCTAGGTAATCTCATATATTTGAAAGCACATATAGTGCCAGTGCCATCACAAGTTTACAAGCCCTGGTTGACAATTTAATGAAGTATTTGCAATGTTTAGTGGACTGTTCAACTAAGTCATTCCTCTAAATTGTGTGATATACACCAAGTTTATAAAACACTAGTTTAGACTCTACATCTCATCACCACCAATCCAACTACAACATAGCAACTCAACCATATATCCATAGACATAAGCTTATCAAAGCAACACTACACGTTGACACCAGTAGCTTACTAATGACAACATAATGCAACTAATCAAATCATCATCAGAGACAACATCAAATCAATACCAACCAATCACACTCTTGCAACAATCTCATACTCAAACAGTTGACACCAATGAAAACACCAAAGCTTTTTGACATCAATGACAACACCAACTGCACATACTTGCAACATGAGGTTGATTATGTAGAAGGGATGTCATAAGTAGTGGGTTGAGGTGGAAATAAGAGGCCACATAGGTTTCTCATTATGAAGTGTGTTGGTGATTGGAGTTGTAGGTTCCAAATCCCTAAAGCTTGATCCTCTCCCAAGTGCAAGGGATGTCAAACTTGAGAATACAACCATAAAAATATGTTTAGATTGGGAAATAATGGACCAATTATTGAGGTAGATATAACCTCCTTCACTTCTATCTTGTTATATCAAAGTTGGATTCCCTATGGTGCTACAATAGATACCACCGTATAAACTAAACACTTACCTTGACAAAAAAATGTACCCATTGCATAGTGCACTCATATTTTAACTGTCACTTTATGCCTATATGTTGATTTGTAATATTTATGGTCAAATAACTTATTAAAGTAGATAATCTACCATATTAAATTTCTGGATTGATAGCCCCTATTGTTGTTGTATATTTTTAGGTATGACAGTGAATAAAATAACTTACAACATAGATTAAAATTATGTTTTAAATTTATCTTTTTTTAGTTGTGGGATAATAGGGAGATAGATCTAATATTATATTGGTGCCTATATCTAGTCAAACAATAGAGTTATCAAATTCATTGAAAACATGCAATAATTAAAACCAATGGTGATACCTTTATAAAGATATCACAAAAAATTGTCTTCCAAAATGCATAGACAAAATGCATTCTACACATACATTAAAAAAGGAAACAAATGTTTATAGAATATTAAATTAGTATAATTATTAATCTATGAGTATACCCATGCATTTCATTTATTGTCCTAAAAGGGTACCTTACAAATTTTTATAAGGATATTATAGTCATTTTGCTAACCAACTAATTAGCAACACATCCATAAATGCACACTATATATAGGGAGACACTCAAACAAGGTCAATTATACCTTTAATTGTTCATTCTTCAAATATTACATATGTTTATTATAAATTTTGGATGAAACTACATCATTAAATTATCAAAATTTTATACTCAAAACCATAAACTTAAAACCCTATGGTTTTGCTAAGAAATTTTCTTCCTCTTGTATGCTCCCTTGTATTCTCCCTTTTTCCCTCTCTTTAATTTAAAAATAAAAATATAGAATGTACATCCTGTACTACATTTGAGTGACCTAGTGAAAAGATCCACCATTATTTTTTTCCGCATAGGTTTCCCATGCGTTTTACCATCATTATCATCAATTGCCTCATGCCAAATTTTTTGGATTAGGATGTGCAAAGGTGCCTAGAGGAATGGGAAAATCCTTTTCTTCATGATTTCTATTATTTTGAGCATTAATGGTTTTTTTTTATTCAAGTATATAGGGTAGAGAAGATCCCACAAAATCTACTAAAAAAGGTAGCCAAGAGATGATGTGAGGAGCATGGGGGTATGATACTTTAGTCACCATATTAATTATAATGTGGAACTTTCATCTTTTATCACTAAAAGTTCCTTTCAATGTGTTCCTTTAAAATAAATAATGTTTTTTGGGTAGGATAAATATAATTAGGTATTTATAGGGCCTTATTGGGTCATTAATGACAGTATGGGTCATTTTAGGAGGTGCATAGGAGTAAATAGTGAAAAATGTGAGAGTTTTGGACTTTAAAGATTGGGGGTTTGGGATACCTCATACCATGTACCATGTTAGAGGTATTCTCATATCTCTAACTTTGATGAAAATGTATAGAAGGAAACATCAAAAGTCAGGAATTGGGGATACCAAGAAATAGGTATGTAGGTAAAGGGATGGCTAAAATTCTTATGTTGATATGTAACTTAGAGAAAATTATCAAGGATTCAAGGTTATAATTAAAATATTGCTAGTAATAATAAGTTCAGTACATCGACAAAGGCAAAGGAAAAGAGTGAGATTGGAAAAAATGGATGCTAGGATGGAGAATTATAAAACTTTGACAAGGAAATGGATGAAGGTGGGGATGGATGAAAGGTATGCTAAGATGGGAATTTTTAATATCTCAAAAGGAATAAAGGAAACAATTGAGGTGTGTGGAAATTCATAATTGGAAAGAAAAATCTAAAACTCCAACACAAGCATAGGCCTTAGAAAATTGAACAACAAAACACCCCACACTTATATTATTTGAGACAATATTAGATTAACTATCTATAATTGGAAAAATAAGGACAAAATACATAAAAGGGCTAAGATTTAAGTATAATTGGACAAACCAAATTGGGTGCCAACATTTACTTTAGTTGGGGATGTGTCACTTAATCACACAACAGGAATCCCAAAATTTGGGAGTAGGCCACAAAAAGGGATATCGAGGAGGGGACTAAGACAACTTACACTTCATCATGACCAACAAGGATCATGGCTACACAAAGACACAAAATAATACTTATAAGAAAAAAAGAAATAATAAAAATACAAAATAACAAGGTAGGATAACAAATTACAACTAATGACATGGAGGCACAATGAATTTAAATATGTAACAAGTAAAAATTATAAACTTTTGTAGGTTAGACCTTGTATGAAGACTCATGACAAAATTCTATGGATAAATTATTGCAATCACTTAACTTTATCAAATACAAGCTTGTTTTTATCTTCCTCAAGTCATAGTTGTTACCAACACCCAACTATAACAAATAACAATTATTCCTTGCATGCATCAACATAAAATAACCCCTTGTAATTAAAAAAAGGGATATAGAGGAGGGGACTAAGACAACTTACACTTCATCATGACCAACAAGTACTGTGACTACACAAAGACACAACACAATACTTATAAGAAAAAAAGAAATAATAAAAATGCAATATAACAAGGTAGGATAACAACTTACAACTAATGACATGGAGGCACAATGGATTTAAATATGTAACAAGTAAAAATTATAAAATTTTGTAGGTTAGACCTTGTATGAATACTCATGACACAAGTCCATGGATAAATTATTACAATCACTTAACTTTTTCAAATACAAGCTTGTTTTTATCTTCCTCAAGTCATAGTTGTTGCCAACACCCAACTATAACAAATAACAATTATTCCTTGCATGCATCAACATAAAATCACCCCTTGTAATTACAAAAAGGGATATAGAGGAGGAAACGAAGACAACTTACACTTCATCATAACCAACAAGGATCGTGACTACACAAATACACAACACAATACTTATAAGAAAAAAAGAAATAATAAAAATGCAATATAACAAGGTAGGATAACAACTTACAACTAATGACATGGAGGCACAATGAATTTAAATATGTAACAAGTAAAAATTATAAAATTTTGCAGGTCAAACCTTGTATGAAGACTCATGACACAAGTCCATGGATAAATTATTGTAATAACTTAACTATGTCAAATACAAGCTTGTTTTGATCTTCCTCAAGTCATAGTTGTTGCCAACACCCAACTATAAGAAATACAAATTATTCCTTGCATGCATCAATATGTAAACACTACTTAAGAAGTGAAAATATACTAACCATCAACCTTATTAATACAAGGAATCCATAAATAATAGGTGCTAGAACTATTTCATTATGCATCATTCATGTCCACAACAATAGAGGAAAAACTCTAAAAACTAGATTAGCATTAAAAGAATTGAAACTCATGGAAGAAATTATGCCTCCATCATGCATGAGTGCATTTTTTCCATACATATTGACCTCCTCAATTAAATTGAGGTAAAAATAAAATAACTCCAACTCATATTGCAAAGAAAAGTATACTTGAATGCAACCTTTCGTAGTGACAAGGGTTGTTGTTTACCTTGCATTTAAATAGACTTATCTATCCAATGTCAAATCTAGGGTATATAATTGAACAAACAAATAATATAAACTAACAATTTGAAAAGAATCTACTTTAATGCTTTGAAAAAAATCTATTCTAATGCTTTGAAAATAATTTGATATAATGCTTTGAAAAATAATTTAATCTAAATATTTGTAAGGGAAATAAGGTCTAACACAATATAACTAATCTACTACATTGAAAAAAACTAATCTATTGGAATAGAAACTATTCTTTAAATAAAACTTGTAGCATAATCCTAATCAAGGAATTATGAATTCAGAATAAATAATAGCAACTAATAGAAAAAAAGTAAATCATGAAAACATTCAAAAATTACTAGTAATTATAGAAGAAACCAAAGGTATTAATGCTAAAGATACTAGCTTTTATCCTTCACTTAGAGTGAGCCCTTGCTCCACCTCCAAAGAGAGACCAATTAATAATCAATAGCTTGGATGAACTTTTTTTTTTATTTCACTAGTTGAAACAAATTACATGCTTAATCTGAAGGTAACAAAGTTTGAAACTTTGATTCTAATGTTTTTTTTAATTAATAAAAGTGAGAGATTATTCCATCTATACCAAGGCACATATATAATATTATCTACTTTGTATAGCTTCATCTATGCTCAATCAATTGATGTAGACAATGCATACATATGATTGAATGGAATAATGAATCCCTTATTAAGTAACACATCATCGTAGAGATGCTACTGTCGACCAAGGATATTAGTATGGGCTGATTACGCTTTTTCCATGAAGAATCGAAGTATATTCATGCCACTAATACTCAATCTTAAAAAAGATCATTCAAATGAAATATAAATTATAAATTTATTGAAATGAAGCATTCTAAACACAAAAACATTGAAATGTCTACTCTAACCCATCTAAAACTTATCTCGTTTTGGAATTGGTGTCGTGTTGATGTGGAAAAATGATCCTTTCCCAATCCCGTGGATATTGAGCTTGTTCCAATCGATTATATTGAAGAGAATCGATGAAATGGTTGTGATAGGTGGATGAAAACATGATTTATGCTAAAATGTACATGATGCAAGAGTTAATCTATCATGATTCTATGCTAAAAGATGTAGATATAAAATTTCTAAGCTAATTTAAATGAGATTTAAGCTAAAAAGATACAAACCCTAATTATCTAATTAACTAAATGTATGCATGGAAGCCATTAATGGAAGCTTAAAGCTATTATGCAACTAAAAATGAACTAAGATATGCTAAATATGAGTTAAAAATGATTGTGAGTGTGAGTGATTTCAACATCATAAGTTTGAAAATTGAAAGATGGATCCATTTGTCTCCAAATAGTGACCTATTTATAGGAGAACAAATGAGAAATGGAGGGTTGAGATTAAAAAAACTAATCAATGGTTAAGGATGGAGGAAATGGGAGGCATGGATCATGGATTCTCATCAATGGATGAAAATGCAAGATGATATTTAATCAAGGGTTCTCATTCCTTCCAAACAAGCACACTTTTAACTTGTCCAAGAGGTCAAAAGTTAACTTGCACAAGAAGTCACAAGTTAACTTGCATTTAAAGTTTTGTGAAAATATTCACTTTCTCAAATGATTGGAGGAGAAAGAATATTCTTTGGAATGTTCTCATGGGTGAGAAAAAAGGATATTATATAAATTAAAACAAATTTTAATTGTGTAAAAGGGGAGGGAATATTTCCTTGCAAGTGGGAGGAAAGAGATTGATTAGATAATTACTAATTAAATAAGGTTTTAATCATACAATTAGGGGATTTTAGAAGAATAAAGTGATATTCATTAAATTAAATGTTTTAATGAATGGAGGAAAGGTGAAATGACATTTAATTAAATAACTTAGGGTTATTTAATTAAATAAGAAGACTCAGGGAATTAAATTAAATACTTTGATTTATTTTATTTAATGAGATGAAATGTTAGCACAAAAGGGGGTAAATTAACCTATTTTGATGAACTAAGTTAATATATGAAAATGATGCAATTAATTAAATAGCTAGGCTAATTTAATCAATTAAGCGGAAAGAAGATGGGTATGAGAGGAAATGATGTTATTATATCTGATTCGAGTGTATGATATCATTCAAGACATTTTTTAGTGTCTACAACTACATTTAATCTATCAACTAGGGAATCATAATTATTGGATAATTTTAGCAATGTATGTGCAACTAGAACCCTAATTCATCCTAATCAATTGTGTATAGGAGATTTAACAAAAGAAATTTGAATTGAAAGAAACTTGACTGAATTAACTTTATCTGGAAGAAAATTTATCTAAATTGATAACAAATTCCATGAGTAACTACCCTTGTGAAGATATTGATTTAATGACTCAACTATGTTGTAACTTACTATAATAACAATTAATCACTACTTAGCAATTTAATTTGATTTTAAACCAAGAAATATGGTTTAGTAGTTTATTTTACTATAATTAATAACCTAAACTATAAGGAGTATTGCAAAACCTCAAGTGGCCCTTGCTTGAGTCATTGCAATCCTATGATATCCTTAAATCTTAATTCATAAATTCATGGAAAATATTGTACCTATCTTTATTGAAAATTAAACACACAAACTGAGAACAAAGTATTGACTTGATAGGAAAAGTACTTATATGCAAATCTAATTAAGTCTAGAATACTAGATCTTTAACCTCTCACAGGATCAAACATATATATAGGATCTTGAGGGTTCAATTACTCTTGGACTAAAAAGCTATAAACAATTGTCAACTCTCCCAAAAACATAGGAAGAAGACTAGGTCTTATTTTAAATAGTAATAAAAAATTAATGGAAGTAAGAGTGTCAAAATCATATCAAGACTCTACTTCTTAAAGAAGACAGTTATAACTGAAGACATGTGTAACAAGGAAAAAAGTATTGTGAGCCAGACCATTGTTATTACAAAGATCTTCTTTCCACCATGACCAAATGACAACATAAATTAAAAAGATAGAATGATCCATAAATAAATCATTTTCACAATTTATAATCACTGCCTCCATTAGCTACAAAAGGTTGCATTTTTTGTAGGTGATCACCCCCTTTGACTGTGGTGGATATAAATCATTTTCTATGGGTTGACATATCCTTCGTTGCAACAATTAGTTTATTTCAAAGGCATATTTCTCTCATTAATAACCATAATCAAAATAAAAATTTATTAAATTTCATAGACATTCACATATTCACACAATCATTTATCAATATAATATATCATGCTTAATGCTTTAAATACTTTAAATAAGTAGGATAGTTTAGGTAATATCTTTGAAACCCAAAAAAATATCATGAAAATAATGAAACTCAAACAAGGAAAAAGAGGAAAATTCCAAGACTCATCATTCCCCCCAACTTAGCTTTTTTCTTATCCTCAAGTAATTCAAGGCCTCTAGTTACACTGTGGCATAGCTTCTCTATAGTCCATAGTATCAATGGCTCCTTCCCCTCCTTTAGGTAGAATCCTTTATGTGCAAATATTCTTTCCCATCTAACCTTGTTTGTTGTCCATTCCTCTCCCTTCCTTCCTGTCCAATGCAAAATTGGATACAAGGGAAGGGATGATGAAATATTAAAGGGATCCAAGTGATTTTGTGTTGTAGGAAAGCTTTGATATACTTATATGCCTTTATGACTTCTGTCAAGTAGTTAAAAATAGAATGAGGCTCTTTATTTTTCAATTCTTGTGTCAGTTCATTCCATCTCTCCTAGGAGAACTAGAGTTCCTCTTTTCTTGTTTCAACTACCAATTCTATAAATATTCTATAATATTTTCCCTTGCACTTTGAGATTTTCTTTTCCACCCTAGGTCCATCCATCAGGTCAATCCATTCCTCAAATACCTCATGAGGATTTTCTTCTTCTTCTCTAATGTGGAGGGGAAGTGACTTCTCCTTTTTAGGATATTTTTGTCATATTAGTCCTCATTGATGTTCATTCCTATTGCATGAGTCTAGTGCCTTTATCTGAACATATCCAATAAAATTTAGTTGGTTCTAGACAGTATCATATGAAATGGCTAGATTATGTAGATAAAATTCACATAGTTGATCCTGCATGTCTGGGGTGGCTTCTTGATAATATTTTAAGAAAAAATTTGGTAATGATAATGAAATGAGAAGATCACTAATTGATTGACTAAATTGGAAACATAAAAAACAAATCCTTCAAGAATAAGGTATAGATCCTAGAAGGTGGTCTATATTTCATGAGTTGAACAGTCTTATCAACCATTTCTTCAATTTTTACCATTAATATTTTAATTTCTAAGTTTTTCTTTTCAATTTGTCTATTATGCTTCACTATAATTTATGATCTTTCCTTATTTCATTCTCGTTGTGATTGAGAAATTTCTTCCATTTTATTTCATAAGTTTATCCCAAGGGTAACTAGAGTTGGAGCTCTAGATGTTGTTGGAGAATCATTTTGTTCATTAGGTTTTGGAGTTTTCTTATTTATTTTTATGATATCTAATTAAGCCAATTTATAGAAACCTGCTCCTTGCTATGTTAAACATGTAACTAATTTTATAATTCTTTAACCTTGTTGTCTAACTCTATCTCTTTCTGTTGGTACCCCTTCATCTTCTAATTCCTCAATTCTCTAAATAGCTACATGCAACTCATCAACTTCATCTTTACTCTTCAAAAGTAATTCCTTCTCATCCTTCAGAAATAGTTCTTCATTAGTCTCAGTTGGGGAAGTAAATTATTCATGGGTTGTTGGACTACTAAGAGATTTAGGTTTCTTCATTGTAAACAAATTATCTTCAGATTTAGAATAAAAACTAGTGTTCATATACATAAATTGGAGGCTTCTTAATTATTCTTTATCATTAGGTAAATTCTCCTTTTTTGAGTCTGTTTCTAACTCTATCATTGTCACACCTCATTGTGTGTTTACCTATCTACTATTACTATGATTGGTTAAAATATTGAGTATATGAATGTGTTTGCAATTTTGATTAGAAATCATATTCTTCCACTTTGTTTAATTGTATCATTTGGAAAGAAAAGAATGAATGTTAACTTGATTAATGTTATATTGAAATGTAGAAATAATGTTGATTGAATTTGATAAATTATATGATGCAAATGATGGTATTGTGAACATCTAACTACTATTGCAAATGTGTTAAGTTGGATAAAGATACAAGGATCAATCCTATGGAAGTATGGGAAGTATCACTTGGGAGAAGGATTTGGTTTGGTAACCTTTAGCAAGGCCTAAAATGAACTCTCACACACTCACATATAGAATGGTTAAGTCAAGTTGTAGTTTCGTGAAATTGGTAAGTCATTCCTTAGTATTCTTTGTTCATGTGTTAAATAGGTTGTGATCTTGTTTGAGAGTGTTTGGATTTGTGTTAAGTTACTAGTTAGTGAAATATCTATTCTTACATGTACTTTATGTAGTTGATTAGAAGTATATATGTAGAATGTATATTATGTATACATATGTATGTAATGATAAGCCCATGTACATGAGTTGTGTTGAAATGCAGAAGACAACTGAGAGGGGCAGGGGTGAATCAGTTGTATCAGATTATTTACTTCTTATCTTATTCAATTCCACTTTATCTTCAGTCTATTATTCATTGTGAACATGAAAATGAAGATAACAGAAACACAACACCAGAGACATCAGATTTACATGGAAAACCCTTATGAGGGAAAAACCATGGTGAGGATTAACTCATAGTATAGTAGTAATGCAATACCAGATACAAAAGGCTCACTTTGAAAGGGCTCACTGCCCAAATACAAAGGCTCACTACCCAGATCAAGTGCTCACTATCCAAAAGAGAGGCTCACTACCTACATAAAGATACAAAGAAATTAGATAATGATCCACCATTAGGATTTCCACACACTTTGCAACTTGATCAGAAGATTATGAGTACAATGAAGTATTGTTGCCACAATTCGCTCTTCCACACTTTGCTTTTCACACTTGTTCACTCACTCTTCTCTTGCTCAAATCAAATGATGGATGGATATAAAATTTGATACAACTTAACTTGTATTTATACCATCTTCACCCTCAGGAACATTCTCCAAGGTTGGATATAAAATTTTATTTTACAAATTCAAACTAGTTCAGCTACTCAACATTCTCGCGGTGGATAAGAATGTGAGGGGACCAAATACATATTTAATTTAGGACCCAAACAACATTTTGAATCATGTAAACACTTTCTCAAGTCAATGCAAAAGCCAAATGTAGCATGTAGACACCAAGTTGGCCAAACCTAATGAAAACACCAATGATCTTTGAACTATGCACATCTTCAACAAGAAAAACACACGCGGATTACTCAACATGCTTCACCAGTCATTTTACCATCTCTGAGAACAACTCAAATACATCTGAAACAACTTCAACAAAATTCATTTGCAGAGAACACTTCATCAGTTCAACTAGGACAACCAACAAAAACATAAAATCCAGAGCAGGTCTTTTGGAGTGCCAAACCACAAGCAATTTTTTCAAAACACATAAACCATCAAAAAGAGTAATCTCCTAGATCCACAAGATCTGAAACCAAATACTAGAAGACTACACATCCAAAACATTTATCCCAGTCAATAACCAGATAAATTTGACAAACTAGTTCACAGACCAGTGAACATAACTTTTACTCTACATCGAACCAGAAGCTAAAACTCAGAATATACAATCTATTTAATTTTATGAACATGCCTATAAATCCATATAGGCATTGGGTCAACACAGGAGAAACGTGGACCACAATACTGGAGCACACCCACAACACAACTTTCATTATTTCTCAAATTTTATCAAAAGCAATTGGCAAAATCCAACTTACTCAACCTATACAGTGTTGACATCAATGATAACATTAGTGACAACACCACCAAAAAAATCCATACTTGCAACAATCTCCCCCTTTGTCATTGATGGCAACACATGATGTGAAAACGCATCAAAGACAATATACATGATTCTTAGAAGCGACAACCTGCCAAGCATAAAATTTTCACATGATTCTCTCTCCCACATCCTACATGATTTTCAAAAGCGACAACCTGCCAAGCATAGAATTTTCGCATGATTCTCTCTTCCCCTTTGACATAAATGGTAAAGGAAATTCTTGCCAAACAAATCTCTATTCACTCCCCCTAAGGAGTACATCCACATCACATACTACAACAATGCACTTCTCTACTCCCCCTGAGGAGTAGACCTCAATCATTAGTCCAAAACAAAAGAGTATGTGAATCCACTGGATTGATGCACCCCCATGTGCACTTAGTTCAAAGAAGGAGGGGAAAAAACCCCTAACTTCCCTATGAGATACTCAAAAGTATCGTTTGGAAGGACTTTACTGAATATATTTGCAACATGTTATATGGTAGGTACATATTCAAGTCTAACTTCATTCCTCAATACCTTATCCCTCAAGAAGTGATGCTTGATAGATATATGCTTTGTTCTAGAATGCATCACTGGATTCTTTGAAATGTTTATAGCACTTGTATTGTCACAATAGATAGAAGTAGGTTCATTTCTTACCACACCTGTGTCCATCAATTTTTTCTTCATCCAAAGTACCTGTGTAACAAGATGCTGCTACAATATATTCATTTTTTGCAATAGATAAAGAAATTGAATCTTGTTTCTTGCTCAACCATGAAACTAATCTTCCTCCAAGAAATAATGCTCCTCCAATTATACTCTTTCGATCATCTACACATCAAGCCCAATTAGCATCAATATAGGCATTCAAAGTGAAATAATTGTCCTTCAGAGACCATAGTCCATAGTCTGGAGTTCCTTTAAGATATCCAAATATCCTCTTTACAACTTTAACATGTGCTTCTTTTGGTTTTGCTTGAAATCTTGCAACTAAACAAACTGCATGCATAATGTTTGGTATAGTAGCAGTAAGACACAAAATTCCACCAATCATGGATATGTATATGCTCTGATCAACTTTAGCAAATTCATCATCCTTGCTTAGCTTACATCCAATTACCGTAGGGGTACACACTAGTTTAGAATCATCCATTCCAAACTTCTTTAATAATTTCTTAACAAACTTAGATTGTGAAATAAATATCCCTTTGTTAGTTTGATTAACTTGAAGTCCAAGGAAGAAATTCAATTCTCCAATCATAAACATTTCAAATTATTTTTGCTTCTCTTCAGCAAACATCTTACACATATCTTCATTACCACCAAAAATTATGTCATCAACATAAACCACAACTATCAGAATCTTGTCTTTCTCAATATTGAAGTAAAGATTGTTGTTTGGAACCTTTACTGAATCCTTTCTTTGTCAAGTATCTATCCAATATGGAATACCAAGCTCTAGGAGCTTGCTTTAGTCCATATAATTCTTTCTTTAACTTACAAACCATGTCTGGTTTGTTTGACAGGGGAAAACTTTCTAGGTGCTCCATATAAACTTCTTCCAATTCTCCATTCAAAAATGTAGATTTGACATCCATCTGATATACTTTGAAGTCTTTATGAGCTGAAAATACCAAGAACATCCTAATGGATTCCATCCTTGCTACAAGTGCAAAAGTTTCTTCAAAATCTATTCCTTCAACCTGTGAATATCCTTTACATACAAGTATTGCTTTATTCCTTACTACTTCACCATCTTCATTTAATTTGTTTATGAATACCCATTTAGAACCAATTACATTCTTGTTTACAGGTCTAGGGAATAGTTCCCATGTCTTAATTTTCTATATCTATTGTAATTCCTCTTTCATTGCTCTAACCCAAATTTCATCATCACAATCTTCATTCACAGTCTTAGGTTCTATTTTAGAAACTAAAAATAAGTTTACCTCAACCACTTTGCTTCTTGTCTTCACTCCTTCACTTTTGTCTTCAATTATTTGTTCCTCCAGATGATTATTTTGAACATATTTAGGAGTCTTGTGTGTAGGTTCTAAAATTTATTCTTCTTCTTCTTCACTTTGTTGCTTCTCCTCTTTTGATTCTTGTATTTTCACACAAATTGGTTCATCAAGTTCAACTTTTTTTATTTCCATTGGTTTATACATAGCTTCATCAACCTTCACATTAGTAATTTCAATTATTTTCATCAATCTCTTATTAAAACATTTGTAAGCCTTACTGTTATTTGAATATCCAAGGAAAATTCCTTCATCACATCTAACATCAAATTTTTCGAGATTTTCTTCATCTCTTCTAATGTAACATCTACTACCAAATACCTTAAAGTACTTTGCAGAAGGAGTCTTACCAGTCCATAACTCATAAGGAGTCTTAGTGTTGTTACCTCTGACTTGAACTCTATTAAGAATGTAAATAGCAGTGTGAATAGCTTCTCTCCAATATATATCAGGAACATTTGCTTCTTCATCATAGTTTTGGCAGCCTCTTGCACAGTCCAGTTCTTCCTTTCTACAACTCCATTCTGTTGTGAGGTTCTAGGAGCAGAATAATGTATTTTTATACCATGTTCTTCACATAATGCATTGAACTCACCGGATGTAAACTCTCCACCTCTATCAGATCTCAAACATTTTATTCTCAGGTTTACCTCATTTTCTACTCTTGCCTTAAATACCTTGAATTTGTTAAGGGCTTGAGACTTTTTTCTAAGAAATGTAACCCAAGTCATCCTAGAGTAATCATCAATTAAAAGCATAAAGTACCTGTCACCACTCAGGCTTCCTATTATTGTAGGACCATAGAGGTTTGTATGAATTAATTCTAGCATTCCGATAGATGATTGATCCTTTGTTTTAAAATTGTTCCTTGTCTATTTTCCCATCTGACAACTTCTATAGACTGAATTTGTAGGCTTTATGATTCTAGGAAGATCTCTCACAACTTCTCTAGAACTGATCCTAACCAAATTAACAGAATTCACATGTCCCATCCTCCGCTGCCAGAGCCAACTCTCACTAATCTAGGAAACAAAACATTGACCATCACCGCCTTTGAGTTGATAGATGTTTCCATGAGTTCTTCTTCTAGTTGCAACCATAGTTCCAGATCCTTTTCTGATCTCACAAGTGTTATCCTAAAACACAAGCTTAAAACCTTTGTTGCACATTTGTCCAACACTTAAGAGATTACGCCTTAAACCTTTTACATAATATACATCATTAGTGTTATGTTTTCCATCAAAGATAATTTTTCCTTTACCAACAATTTGAGCACCAGAATCATCTCCAAACATGACTATTCCTCCATCATACTTCTCAAGTTTAGTAAACTTAATCTTATCTCCAGTCATATGATTTGAACATCCACTGTCAATTACCCAAAAGTATTCAACCAATCTAGCATGAAAAGTAGTTACCAGAGTACCTTCTGATTCATCCTTCTTACACTCTGGACTAGGTTATTTTGCACATTTCTTTTCAAGGGATAGAAACAAACATTCATCTTTATCTTCCTCAAGGTCATATTCATCATCAAAAAAATTTGCATCTTCCTTAACATAATATAGCTTCTTGAACTTCCTATCTTTCTTATCCTTGTAATTATTGTTATTATCCTTATTCTTCTTTTGTATAGCTTGATTAGGACATCTTGATGCGTAATGACCAATATTTCCACAATTGAAACACTTAAAGGAAACTTACCTTTGTATTTACCAATACCTTTCTTCAATCTCCTTGTGAAATTTGCTTCCAAATCTTTTGCATCATCATCATCATCTTCTTCTTCTATCTTCATGGCTTTAAAGGCTTTTCTATTCTTCTCCTTGTCTCTTGCAAATTTTCTCATCTCAAATGCAGTCAAGACACCAAATAGATGTTCCTTAGTGAATGTCTTCAGATCATACTGTTCTTCAAGTGCAGATACTTTATCACCGTAATTGTTTGGTAATGTCATCAAGATCTTCTCAATTATATCTTCATCCTTAATGATACCACCTTGATTCTTAATTTTAGTTGCTATAGTTTCAACTCTCTGATAATAGCTTGCAATATCTTCTCCATCTTCCATTCTCATATTCTCAAATTTTCTCTTAGCAGTTAGTTTCCTTGAAAATTTTACTCTCTCATTTCCTTCATAAATGTCTTTCAATTTTTTCCACCTTTCATTTGTAATAGCTAAAGAAATAGCTTTTGATCTTTCAGTTTTAGATAATGCACTGAAGATAGCGAACCTTGCTCTTTCATTTTCTTCAAAAGCTACAACCTCATCAGCAGAGGAAGGTCCAGCTGCTGGAATCACATACTTTGTCTCTACAACTTTCTAGGTATTAAAAATGAGTGAAATCAAATAACTTCTCATCTACTCTTTCTATTCACTGTAATTAGCTTCATCAAACATAGGAAGCTACAAATTGTGCGCCATCTGATCTACCTCAAGTGATTAAGATTTTCACTGAGGAAATAGGGATTTGATACTAATTGTTCAAATGCACAAGACAATTGAGAGGGGGGGTGAATCAGTTATATCAAATTATTTACTTCTTATCTTATTCAATTCCACTTTATCTTCAGTCTATTATTAAGTGTGAACATGAAAATGTAGATAATAGTAACACAACACCAGAGACACCAAATTTACGTGGAAAACCCTAATGAGGGAAAAACCATGGTGAGGATTAACTCACAGTATATTAGTAATGCAATACTAGATACAAAAGGCTCACTACCCAGATCAAGGGCTCATTGTCCAAAAGCGAGGCTCACTGCTTGTAGAAAGATACAAAGAAATTAGATAATGATCCACCACTAGGAGTTCCACACACTTCACAACTTGATCATAATATTATGAATACAATGAAGTACTGTTGCCTCAATTCGCTCTTCCACACTCTGCTTTTCACACTTGTTCACACACTCACTCTTGCTCAAATCAAATGATGGATGGATATGAAATTCGCTACAACTTAACTTATGTTTATACCATCTTCAACCTTAGGAACATTATCCAAGGTTTGCTATACAATTTTATTTTACAAATTCAATCTAGGTCAACTGCTCAATATTATTGCGGTGGATAAGAATGTAAGGAACCAAATACCTATTTAATTTAGGACCCAAACAACATTTTGGATCATGCAAATGCTTTCTCAAGTCAATGAAAAATCCAAATTTAATGTGTAGAGATCCGCGTGTTCTATTGATGTTTATTCTGCAAGGTCATGAGTGGGAATGCAAAATACTTGCACTATAGATTTTGTGGAGAGATCAACCAACACCCGACCATACTGGTCTACAATTCTTTTTCTTTTCTCTTGGTAAGCCTCCCTGTAGGCCATTACCAACTCTGGAACCACTAGAGCGGGTGGGAAATGGGCTGCCTTGGCCAACCCACTCTTCCTTATTCTATTTTCATTCTTTGTAGTGGGGCTAACTATGACCCTTTGTCTGAATTCGTCGATATTGATGTGGCCGAGGTTGGTATCTAAAATCTTTCTCCATTCATTGGTGACCTTGGAGGTGACCTCCACTCTATGAAATTAAAATTTCATTTGATCCTTATCTTCTTTCCCCCTTGGGGCCTTAGTATATTCCTTTCCCTTTTCCTGTTCGACGGACACTCCCGACAGTCCTACAACTAGTTCCATAAATCATGCAAGCAAAGACGTAGTAATTATATTCATATATAAAACAAGGGGAGCGTTAGTAAAACCTCACAAAATAGTCATTATATCAAGCAATCTATCTTTCAAAGATCATAACATTAATTAAATATCATTGTTCACATTTCGTTCAGGGAAGGTTGGGCAATGCGGGCCCAAGGATGTGGGTTTCCCTGGGCTACCAACCGTTTGGAGGTTTGTTGTTTGAAAAAGGAACTATCAAGGTAGAATCCCATAGATGGAATATCACAAGGTGGGATCCATAGAAAAGGAGGATGGTCATCAAATTAACTTCAAAATTTCATGTTCGTCAAAGATACGGGTGGAAGACCACGAAAGGTAGCTAGGTGACAGTTGTTGTGAAACGACGAAGGTAGGATGACGGCCCGCAAGTGGCAATCCACACCTCTGAGCCCGAAAGATTCATTAAGGTATATCATTTTCTTGGAAAATGAAAAAGGGTTCAAGCCCCACATGGCGGATGGTAGGTCAGGCTTGGTTGTTTCAAAACGATGTTGAGGGTGCGGTGGCCCACAGATGGCCACCCGTAGAGGTTGGCCCACGATTAGATCTTACTTGGTGTTTTGCGCAAATGGGTCAAAGGGAGATAGATAACACAAAGTCTACAAGGCAGATGGTCAAGGGCAACTAGCCAATTTTGAATGATGAGTATCATGGGGCAGCTTATAGATAGCAACCCACAAGGCTCAGCCCAGAAGGGTTCAACAGTTAGTCAATTTTGTGAAACATTATCCGGACGGTGACGAAGAGCTCGGGACCCTCTTGGTGGATGGAAGGGTATGGTTTGCCATTTCAGGATAGGACATTGCAAATGTTGGCAGACGACAGACGACGGTTCTTAGGAAGTGGCCCGTAAGGGTAAACATTGGTCTGACGGCGAAAGGCTCCATGCGGTTCATGAAGCAAGAGGCCAAGATGAGATGGTCGTTCAAGAATGGTAACAAAAAGGACCATTTTCATATGGAATCCTGCAAAGCGGGGCCCATAGGGGTTGTTGGCACTCCTATGACTTAATATTTTTCTAAGTTCAAATGATGATGGCGGGAACAAGATGTCCATCTACGTGAATGGGCTCGACATGAGCGACGACAGTTTGAAGGTCCGTCGAAGGCGATAGCTGTTATTTAAAGTTTATCAATGAAGGACCAAAGCAATGAGAACGAGGGTTTTGCAGGCCAAAAGGGCTCAGTTTCCGTGGTTCAAGAATGGATGTGGGGGCCCTAAGTTTCATCTATCCTAAACAACCGAGATTCAAAGGATTTTGCAATTTTGACGATGTGGGTTTTGTGCAGGACTCATGGTTTTTGCTAATTTTTGAGTTTTCTCCCAAGAAGTTTAACCATTTAAAGATTTGAATGAAAAACACACAAATAAGGGGTGATGGAAACCCTCCATCAATATCCTGCATGGAAGGTGATGAATCCAGTGGCAGCAATGAAGCTTGAAGAACAATGAGGTCTCACGGACGTGAAGGTGGCGGAGGCTAGAGGGCTCTCACAACTTTTCATAAAGGAATGTTGGTGAAAATGATGTTTCAACTTTCCTATTTATAGAATTTGATGCTTTTAATGATATTATGGTGGTAGGTGAAGTTGGTGGGAATAGGTTTTGAAATAGCTAGCGGTGGGAAATGTGGAGCCCGCAAGGCAAGTAGTAGCCAGCCATTCGCCGTTTGGAACAACCAAAGAAACAGACACAAAGGTCGCGGAGCTCATAGGGTAGACGAATGGAGGGAGTTAGCCATTGTTCAAATAGTGAAGAACAACAAAATTCCGCCAAGGGCGGCCCGCATGGGCGGACCCGTAGTCGGCGAAAGATGGCAGTCTAAAAGTTCTAAGGCAAACTACCAAAGGGACTCCACAAAGGCCAAAGACTTGGAAATTTTGAGGGTAGTGAAACTTGGTCAACCTAAGATGATGACTTTAGGACTTGCTGACCACATACGACTCAAAAATAGGGGGCACACAAAATGAGACAAAGGCAAAAGCAACCTTTCGAGAATGAAAAAGAGAGGGTCCCCATTCAAAATGGGGCATGTGTGCCATAGGCACAACAAATAGCATGGAAATATGCATTCACATGATAATGATTTATTATTGATTCATGTTAATGAATATATATATATATACACACACATTTATAATAATAGTTATATATAAATATACATACAAATATATATAAATGAGTTTACATGCTTTATGAAGTGCTTGAACGAAAATATTATAGAACAATTATTAACATAGGGCATATATTCATATAAAACCCGCTCTATGGAATAATGAATCCAACACATAAAGCGTAGCAAGAAAAGATAGTTGTAATGTGAATATATCACAACAAGTGTTTAATGTGTATAAAACATGAGAATAAGACTCCACGTGGGTTATCAAGTTGATAAACATGCATTAAATGGAGTCAACACTTTTGATAAGTGTTGGATGTAAAACATAGACCAAATCAAAAGCTTTAAATGCTGAAACAAGAATAGGAATGATTCTTCTAAGAGAAAACAACAACCAAATTAATAAGGAATGAGGCATTTTGGTGGCACCAATTTATGAAATTTATTAAACCAAATAGAAGTTTGTTGTTGATTAACATGTGCTAAAATGAACAGGTCAAATTATAGCTAGCTCAATAAGAGGTCGATCTATTGTTTCAATAGCTAAGTATTTACTTGAATCATTGCCACCTTTTTATTGGAAGAGATGAGTCAAATTTTATTGTTGTGTGGTGTCAATATGCTTAGCATACCTATAGGCATCAATATCTCACATTTTTGTATAAATAGATGAGCTACTCTTCTCACTTTGACGTCAATCATACTTGCATTCTATTGTTTTATATCAGAGATATTCATTTTTAAGAGTTGAGAGTAAATTGTGAGGTTAGAGTAAGAGAGTTATAGTGAGTTAGTTCTTGGGTGGATTTGAGTATTGAAGAGAAACTTAGCAAGATGGAATTGGAAAAGAATGAAATAGAGAACCAGTTGGGTCAATTAGATTTAAGAGATCATATGAATGTGGTCTACTCTGTTGTATTTTCTAAATGTTAATGTTTATTTGTGTGGTAAATACTAGATTTTCTAGTATAGGGAAAGAATGGCATTTCTTATATGAAGTAAAAGAATCTATTTTCTCTTTTTCAATGTGATAGCAAGGTATTTTTTGTACATACTCCATATTAAGGAGTGATTACATACATTATTATTATATACTACGAAACAAAGCCACTTGATTAGCTATGACATATTTGATTAAGTTGTTTATATTACCTGAACTATAGGTAGTTCATAGTTTCTCTTGAGATTAGTTAATCTTATGTTGGGGATAGCTTAAGTGTGGGAATCTCCTTAGTAGATAAGCTTAAATTACAAGGGGAATGGTTTGTTTGGGGAATGGGTTGTTCATGTGGTTAAAGAATACCACGAGAATGGATTACCTATGCATAGTGCACAATTGATCTTGAGACAAATCGATCTAGGGAAGTGTGTGTGATCTAGGATGACTTGTTATATGAAACTTTGGCCAAAGTAGTGTTATTTTCCACTGGTTACACTATAAGTTTCATTGCTAACTTTTTTACATGCTATTCCATGATTGACATACAAGTTAGGATGTATACAAGTTCTAGTCATGTAGGGCACAACACTAAGCTTAGAGATGCCATAGTTATGAGGTTATCTAACCAACTTCTTCGTTGAAGGGTAGGGCCATCTTGCCATATGTGGTAAATGTATAGAGGATTGCATAAGAGTCTATGGTTGGCAGAAAATTGCTTGAGTGATGCTTCCCCTCTTCAATTGGCAACCAAGGTTTGAGGGAATGTTCCCAGATCGATGTACATCTATTATCGAAGGAAGCTTAGAAAAGCTATGTATGTTTTAATTGCAATCCATATTTGGAAAATGTAAATATTTACATTATGAATAAAATCAATGTTTGGTATTTGTGATATTTATGCTCATTAAATCTCTCTTTGGAAAGAAAATATTTTATTTCATTGAGAAATGTACCTATTTTATTCACTTGAAGGTAAAACTTGGAGAATTTATCTTGTTGAACAATTGGAATGTTACAATCATAACAACCTTTTCTTGTTGAGAATGGTCCTTCTCTCCTACAATACCCCCTTTTTTTAGGTGGTGTGACAACCATTTAGGTTGCATTTTCCCTTTCTGCTTATTTTTATGTGCAAGAGAGGAAGGTGTACATTTTATTTTATATTTCTTAGGCATGGAAGGATTTTCTAGGGTAGCAGGGATTCTAGACTCTACAGGTGATGTGGATTATGCCTTAGAGGCTACTATAGTGTATAAAATTGTACTCCTTTCTAAGTGAAAGTACAATTTCACACTTAATTTGGACCTATTTTAGTGACCTCACATTTATTCATTTTTACCCTTCAAGATAGGCCCCTAATTCCCTTTATTATGCATCCCTAGTCCTATTTTTATCATTTTCTGACACAACAACATGCATTTAATAAATTAAAGGCCCTAAAATAAATGAGTCTTGGAAATTTAGGTTAGGATGCATTCACCTAAGGGTGAATGGGTCCCCTTTAGGTGTCAAAACCCAATTTGAAATAGTTTTTTGGCAACATTTTAATGATCTAAATTCAAGTTGCAAAGGTTAGCTATCGGGATTTAATAATTGGGAAATTAGAGAAGAAGACTATAAAGCCTAGTCTTTTAACCATTTCAAACTAGGTTGACAAGAGATTGAGAAGATACTCACAAGATTAGCATGCAAGAGCAAGGAGAGAACATTCAAGCAAGAAATATTGAAGTCTTGGAGTAACATTTAATTTGTTTTCGCAGGTCTTCAAGCTCATTTTGCCAAGTTAGATTGAGCATTGTTCATGATTTGGAGATTGATGCATGTGGTGGACCATGATGGATTCTAGGTTTTTGGTACATGCACCTAGCCATTCTCCCTAACCTAATGACTTGTTTCCTAAATGGTCCCATTTTCTATCTTCATCTACTAGCTACCTAAAGCAAGGTATAATAAGATTTTAGATCTATTAGGGAATTTTGACTTCTCCTTAACTAGGTCTTTATCATTTTTCATATTCATTTAGGGATATTATTCTAACAAACTTGAATCAAGTTTCTTTGCATTTTGGCTCTTAACACCTTAGATTCACTTAAGGTTAGGGCTTGCACACACTGTTACTTATCATATTTTCATCTTTTTATCAAGTTTTAATTACCAAACTTGGGGGTTGACCAAGGCAAACCTTCATATAAACAAACCAAAATTTTCAATTTTTGCTATAGATCCAAAGTCGAGATTGAATATTTGCATGTATAGGAGCATAGTGCAGACCGAGGGCTACAAAATCAACTTCTGAATTTCCACAAAAGGCTATAAAGACCCATTCACCCTTGAACGAATGATTCCCGACTAGGACACTTTGTGACACTTTTGGTGATGAGTACACAACAATTTTACCTTCTTAGTTCTATTTTTTAATGTTTGCTTCTGATAATATTATCATAATACTTTATGTTTCAAGTGATAGATCTCATAAATTGGATTGTCAATGCCCTTTTTTTCTTCTCCTAGAATTGTTGTTCAATCATATTTTACTATTTTATGTCATAAGGAAGTTTAGGGTAGCAAAGTGTCCAAATCTAGGGTTGACTCACCGTGGAGGTTGCAAGTCAATTCTAATAATTTTTGACACTCTCCCTCTTCCTAATGAAATAGAAAAATGTGGATTTTTGATTAGGTGGACACCCCTTTGTGCTTTTTGGCATAGGTCTCTCATTTCTAGGTCTTCCTATTTCACATTCCTCCTTTCCCTTTATTTCATTTTGGTGAACCTGACTTTGTACATCTTAATTTCTGATTTGGAGTTCATTCAAACCCTAGATCTAGGTTTGTATTAGTGTGCTTTGCATTGCATTAGGGTTTAGTTTTTAATGTTTGCATCACTAAAATTCATAAAAATTCAAGAAATTGCATACATCCTGCATTGTGGTTACATCAAGAGTATCTTTCAGTCATTTAGATTCAATTTTAGTTCAAAATTGCATTCCAAAAGTTGTCATTTTTCTCTTTTTGTCACTATTTGCACTTGCATTAAGACACCTAAAATTGAAAAAAATTGTCACAAAAATCACAATTTTCAACTTGAAATAGAAAACACTAGCAGTGATTTAGACTTACCATCTTTCATTTTCTAGAACCATGAACAAGGACATACTCACCCTTGGGCAGACTTGTCCTTGTATAGGTATCCTTCCAAATTTTTGGGAGCTTGTTTATCTTTGTTTGTGCTTTTTAATTCTGTTGTCAAATATGAGAATATTACATTTCTAAAACCTATTTTGCACATTCAAGATAGTTGTCTTTTTACTTAAATATTGAATCAAATTGGAATTGTTTTTGCATGTTTAACTTGTGGATAGTTTCAGATCTATATACATTTGCTTTATTTTCAACATCATTTCATAGTTTAGATAGATTATTTTTCATTTCATAATCATTGGAAACCATAAACTACCCTAAAAACATCAAAACAAAAAGCACAAACTAAATGAAAGCACTTGGAGAAAGCATAGTTATTTGACAATGTCAGATCTCTTCCTACAAATTAACATATCCCTCAATCCTTTTAGTAGTGATGACTTTGACATGTTATATGAAGCCCTTGAGGAATTCATCTCACAAATATCATCCACTAAAGCTTGTCATAACAAAACAAAATAAAGGGAAGTAAATGAAATCTCACATCACCTTACCATTTACCCACCCTCACACCAACACCAAGTTCAAACCAAACCCATGCTAATCATAGGACTACTTGAAAACAAGTCTAAACCTGTTGGAAGTATCTTAAACTTTGCAAGGCAACTCACTAGTAACAATGTTTTGTAGCAATATAATTACCATAATGTTGCATACATACAACACAAGGAATAATAGGAAACCACAAACCATACCTAATTCATTACCACTTCCTCAGCCTATTTTTCCTAGTGCTCCTCATTTTCCTTTGCATAGTGGAAAGGAGTATGATCTTGTGGAAAAACTTCACAACACTCTTGCTAAGATTTCTTTATGGGATCTCATTCAAGCATCACGTAATTACCATAGCATGTTTGAAAATCCTTTACAACAAGTAGTGGTCCCTCCTAGTGCACAACCAAATGATGTACTATCCCTAATCCAAGGTATAAATTTAGTCAATATTGATATTTTCTTTCATCAATATGAGTTACCTCTATTGGAGATACAAAAATAAAATGTGGCCTTGATGATATTGGTTGTTATTAATAGACATGGAATAAAAATAACTCTCGTCGATAATGGTTCAACCCTTAATGTGTGTGGTGTAAACCTTTTGGATAATATTGAAGTGGATAAGACTAAGATTGAACCTAGTTCCTTGTCTATCAGTAGGTTTAATAATGTGGGAAAGCAACCTCTTGGTGTGATAACATTACTTGTGATAGTTGGAAAATTTACCTTGCAAACTCCTATCCATGTCATGCCTCACGAGCTCTTATATAATATTCTTTTGGGTGGGCCATGGATTCATGAAATGAATGGATTCCCTTCAACCCTTCATCATTTAATGAAGTATGTTTATAACAATAATATCTACACAATCAAAGCTAACCTCCAAGTAGAAATTTTCTTACAAACTGAGAAAATAAAGAGAGTCTTTTGAAAACATTAATACTAACCTCACAAGTAGAGCCTATGCAAGAGGAAAAAAAAAAGAGAAAAAATTTGCAACAATTATAAAGTTATTGGATGATGATTGGGGTTCATTTGATTTCACACCTACATTCATAGGAGAGTATAAAATAACAACAAAATAATCAAGAAAATAAAAATGAAAAATAGTAATGTTAATACAACACATGACAGAACCATCAACAACATTTGACTCAACAATCTTAGAAGAAGACACAAGTTAAAAAATAATTTATGATTAGTTTGACCATGAGCAACCACCATCTTTGAAAGAAATGGAATCTCTTTATGGAAGAGGATATCAACTCTTGAAGCAACTTGGTTATAGTGGAAAATGATGTGGTGTGAAAGAGCAAGGTATTCGTGTCCCTATAGAACCTAACATAGAAGAAACAAAAAATGGTCTTGGATATTTACCTTCTAAGATAACAAAAAAACAAAAAGGCCTTCACTAAAAATCAACACCATTATGCAAGATTCTTCTAAGACAACTCGTAAATTAAAATATCATGAATTAATCGATACCACAAGCAATGAATCATTGGATTATTTTCAACATGATGAAGCCTTGGCAAAAATGTTAGGATTTTATGACAAGTTACCAACTCATCAACACAAAAAAAAATTCACTTGTGTCTTAATCACTAAGGGATACTTTGGTGAATAAAAGAAAACAAGTGATATTGAACAAGATAAAGAAGAAAAAATTCCTAAAATTCCAAATCAAGTACATTACTTGTGGGAGATACAATTAACATACCAATGGACACATCTAACGAAGATAAAGTGATTCAAATAGGAACGTGCCTTGATGATAATGGACAAGAAGTACATGCAACACTATTACATGACTTTCCTTAACTTTTTTCTTGGACTTTCGAATATGTCGGATATTGATGCTAAGATAGTTATACACAACATTGTACTTGAGTAGCTTGCTAAGCTAGTAAGACAAAATATATGAAAGATGAATGCTAAGATAGCCTTATTGGTTAAGGTTGAAATTAAGAAGCTCCTAGATACTAGATTTATTCATCCTATTGATTATTCACCATGGATTTCAAACATTATAGCAGTGGAAAATCCTGACAATCATATTAGGATGTGTATAGACTTTCATGATATTATTAAAGAATATTTGAAAGATGATCTTCCAATTCCTAATATTGATATGATAGTAGATTCAACCACAGGCCATGCTTTATTATCATTCATGGATGGGTTTTCAGGCTATAATCAAATCTTTATAAACCCTCAGGATCAATACAAGACAACATTTACTACACCTTGGGGAACATTTAGTTAGGTTGTGATGCCTTTTAGATTAAATAATTTTGGTGCAACATATCAAAGAGATATGAAATTGATATTTTATGATTGCATACATAAAATTCTAGAAAATTATGCTAATGAAATTCTAGCTAAATCCTTAACTCGTCAAGATAATGTTAAAATCTTATGAAAAATCTTTGAAAGAATGTGTAAGCACAACATGAGATCAAATCCAAAAAATGTGTCTTTGGTGTGGATAGTGGAAAAATATTAGTTTTTATAGTATCCCATAAGGTATTTATGTGGAAATAAAGAAGATTTATTCTATCATTAACATGCCACCTCCAAAGAATATTTCTCAATTATGTAGTTTACAAGGAAGGATTCAAGCTATCCATCATTTTATGGCATCATTGGCAAATCAAACTTTACCTTTTACACAAATTATTAAGAAGGAATCAAAATTTAAATGGAATGAGGATTGTAAACAAGATTTTGAAAGTTTGAAAGAGTATCTCTCTAATCCTCTTATTTTACAACCCGTTATTGAAGGAAAACCATTTATCCTTTATATATCAACATATGCCCATGCTCTAGCAGCAGTGTTGGCTCAACAAGATGATAATAGTAAAGAGAAGATCTTGTTTATGACATTAGCCAAACTTTAATTGATTATGAAACTTGATACACAACAATAGAAAAATAATTTTTGGCCCTTGTGTTTTCTACTAGTAAGTTGAGACACTATTTACTAAATGCAGAAGTGCATGTGGTTACAAATTTTGATCCTCTAAAACACCTATTTGCTAAAACAAACTTATCAGGATGCTTAGCTAAATGGCTTATGTTGTTAACTGAGTTTGATCTTAAATTTGTCTCTTAAAAGGCAACCAAAGGAAAATCCTTAACCGACCACTTACTTGATTCTCCTTCTACATTAACATTACCTAATATGGAGTCATTCCTTAATGAGAGTGTGTTGACAACTAAAAAGGAAACATGGGAATTGTACTATGATGGTTCTAAGTGTCAAATTGGATCTAGAGTAGGTTTTATATTAAAATCACCTTCAGGGAAGCCTATTCCCTTATCTTACCATCTAAACTTCCTATTTACAAACAACATTGTAGAGTATGAGGCCCTAATTGTTGAAATACGTGCAACTTTATCCTTATGTGTTCAACACATTTGCATATTCAGTGATTCTTTATTGGTCATTAAAAAAATTAATGGATTCTATCAAGCGAAACATGACAAACTAGTCCAATATAAAGATCTCACAATGACATTGTTGGAACGCTTTGAATCATATACCATTGAAAATATTCCTCAAAATAATAATAGACATGCAAATGCAATGGCAAGTGTCATTTCCCTTGTATCTCTTGATGATCCTTCTATGGATTTCACATTCATTGTCTATATGATTACCAAACCATCAATAGATAAAAAAGTGAAAGAAGCATTAGTGACTAATATTGAAGCCTCTATTGAATGGTACACACCAATATTTAATTATTTAAAAAATGTACCTTTCTTGAACCAACTACTAAGAATATTAGAGCTCATATTCAAAAAATTACTACTAGATATGTCATTCTAGCAAATGTCTTATACAGACAATCCTTTGATGGTATTTTACTTAGATGCCTTAAACAATCAGAGATCCCTATAGCCCTTGAGGAAGCTCATGATGGTGCTTGTGAGGGGAATTTTGGGGGAAGATTGTTAGTTCAAAATTAATTTGCATGGGATATTCTTAGAGATATATGGAACAATATTTTTTTGATCATGTTAAGAAATATCACAAATTTTAGGAGCATAACAATTTGATTCATGCTCCCATTTCTAAACATCATGCTCAAGTTCCTATCTGGTCAATTCCAGTTTGTGGTTTAGATCTCATGGGAAAGATATCCCCTCCCTCTTATTTTGTACATATGCTTATAATAATTGCAACAAATTACTTTACGAAATGGGTAGAAGCAATTCCTCTTCATTCCACAACAGTTGATGCAATTTGTCATTTCATATTGGAACACATTATTGCTTTCTTTGGTCTTCCTTTTGCATTAGTTTCGGAAAATGGTACACCATTTCAAAATAATGATGTGGAGAAATATTTGGAAACATTCCACATTCAACACCATATTAACCACAATAAAACACTTAAACTAATCTCGTGGAGAACAATAAGCAAAAATAATAAGGATTGGAACACTCAATTATCATATGCATTGTGGGCTTATAGCACTAGTATTCAAACATCTATGGGAAATACAACTTATAACCTTGTTTATGGTTTTGATGCAATAATTCCCTTTGAGTTAGAAATTCCTTCATTACGAATTGCTCTTCAAGGACTTATTGATGATACCGGTTATAAAGAGAACAATTGCAACAACTTGAAATGATTGATTAACAATGCATTAACACTCTTGATCATCTTCAAGCCTATTCAAAAAGAATGAAATGTAGTTACAATGATAATTTGATTCCACACTTATTTAACAAAGTTTATTTAGTGTTATATGAAAATCAACGAAATGTTAATATCGACCCAAGTGAAAAGAGGAAAGTTTAGTCCAAATTGGTTAGGCCCTTATTTCATTTAGGAGATTTATGGGTATGGTGCATATACATTAAAATAAATGGATGGTGTGCCTCTTAAGAACCTATCAATGTTGCCCATTTTCACAAATATTAGATCTAACATCTCTTTTGAATAATATGTATGTTAAAGCATGTTGTTAGATTTAGTAGATAGTTTTCTATTTTATCTCGCATTGCTTTATTCTTGAAAATCATTCCTTGTGTGTCTTGAATTATAGAGTAATTATTCATTAGTTGGATTATTACTTTACATTCCATTCAATTTCATGTGTGTTGTGTTAAATTAGATCATTATATAAATTTAATTTTCCATAACTAGATCATAAGGAGCACTTAATTTAACATGATTGTACGTAATCCAAATGATGTATTTAAATAAACATAAGTGTTTATCTTAGATCATGCACATATATAAAATTAGATCATGAAGAAATTTATTAAATAATCTACACCAAGATTGTTTAATAGATCACATTGACATCTAATCTAGATAAGAACACATATAAAAACAAAATGCTTATGTATTAATCATAAAATTTTATATACATGATCACCACATAAGTACATCTAGGTGGGCCTATGATTACTAGATCCCTCAAGGCTTGGTGGTGGTGCTCACCGAGAGACTGTGGATAGTGAGAGGCTCATGCAACTAACCCATTATTGTAGACCTCAGAGCTCGCCCTCTGCAAAAACTATGACTATGGGTAGTGTGACGCGCTCCTTATCCTCTCAATCCCTATCTACCTTTAGCCTCACCTAATCTTCTTGAACTCTATCTAGCTCTCCCTAAAGTCTATTGAGTTTTTCCTATATAATAGACACTAACTCACTCTTGACTATAACTTGGGTGGCTCAGAGCTCCTCATATGTAGCTTGAAGCTATATTAGTGCAATTCTTGACTAATCATCTCAAACTCTATAATCCTTAAGGGTGTTGATAGTCTCCTCATATGTATTCCTCCATTGTGCCAAAGGATCAAATCAATTTGCATGGCGCCACACCATAGGTAGTGGCCCATTCTTTGCTCATGTAGTTGTAGAGAAGGGGGATTCGCTACTCATGAGTTCTCTTCACTCAGAGAGCCTCATGGGGTGAAATGCCCTAAACTACCTCAAAGGACAGCAGCAAGAGTTTTAGAACTAGAAAAAGTAGGTCATAAAGATTCTCTGGACAAATCGACAAGCTCTTTGCCAAAGGACGACAGTGTAGAATACGGATGACAGTGTGGCACGTTGGCATCCCCTAGGCATGCTGGTGTCTCGTACGGACCAAAAAGAAGGTTTATCCCAGAGAACAACTAAGTGACTACTAGCAATCCGATTACTGAGAACTTCTAGATTGTAAGGAAATGACAGAAAGTGATAAAGATAAGGAGAAGAAGGGAAAGGAAATACTTACAACTGTGTGATTGTTGAAGCCTTGAATGTGTGAATGTCCTCAATACTTGCACACAAGAAAGAGAGAGAATGTTGAGGCTATATTAGGGTTTTCCTCATTCAAACCCTCCTTTTGGTGTTCCCACCTCCATAGAAAACCGGATAGATAGAGAGAAATGTGGGAAATGAAGTAAAGTAGACAAAAGCACTACAAAATAGTGTATGCTACTCAAAAAAATAATAGAGGAGAGGAGTGAAAGCTTACCACCTCAGCCCAAAGCATTCAAGGCTAGTAGGGGAGAAAATGAGAGGAACTCAAGCCTTTGTTGTAATGGTGTTTGTCCCACACTTGCTCTACTGAAGTGATGGAGTGTTGATGTTGCTGCTAGGGAGTGTAAAGTGTTTGAAGAGATGGTGAGGAAGCTTCTTGGAGCTTGTGAAGAGATTGTGGAAGGAAGAGAAGAGTCCCAAGATGGTGAAGAGATCCAAGAGATGCAAAATAGAAGCAAAAATAGTGATTATGAAGGAAAGAGGGAAGACAATGGCCATATTCGGGTCAGTCGGTCGAAGAGGGCATTACAAGTCGAATCCCAATGGGAATGGTAATGCCTCTGTAGGCTTTAGATGCGGGAATATTTTAGGGATGTAAGCATGTTGCACAGATGTTAGTGCACCGCGTGGGCATCCCTGACAGAAACACCTCTATCGACACACAAAATGGAAGCCAAGTGGAATGTGAGCATCGGGCTTATGTGGAATTAATCTTCCACCTTAGGCTTTCTAAAGTGCAAGGGGGTAAAAGTGAATTTGTGTTAGGGGTGAAAATTCACCCTTATACATTTTTCCCCCACTTTAGCGAGCACAAGTACTAATGAGTGCTTCGGTAAAGTAGATCAAAGAGTAGTAGAGTAAGAAATGTATACCTAAACTGTTAAGGAAGCATAACACGATCTGGAAGACCAGAGAGTGCAGGACAAGAAAAGGACTTCATAACTCCATGGAAGTATGAAGCTGAAGAAAGAAAGCGCCTTACAAACCCACATACCCGCAAGGAAGGTATCCTCCAAGAACTCTCTCATGAAGGAAACCAATAAAGTGCCTTATAGACCCGCAAACCTGCAAGGAAGGTGTCCTCCAATAACTCTCACATGAAGGAAACCAAGAAAGTTCCTCACAAAACCGCAAACCTGCAAGGAAGGTATCCTCCAAGAACTCTCACATGAAGGAAACCAAGAAAGCATTTTATAGACCTGCAGACCTATAAGGAAGATATCCTCCAAGATCTCTCACATGAAGGAAACCAAGAAAGCACCTTATAGACTCGCAAACCTACAAGGAAGGTATCCTCCAAGAACTCCCACATGGAGGAAACCAAGAAAGTGCCTCAGAAACTCGTACACTTGCAAGGAAGGTATCCTCCAAGAAATCTCACATGAAGGAAACCAAGAAAGTGCCTTATAGACTTGCAAACCTACAAGGAAGGTATTCTCCAAGAAATCTCACATGAAGGAAACCCAGCAAAGGGAACTTTGTAGAGTTAAATATGGTGACATGTTTACCTGCAAATAGAACATGTCAGGAAGCGGCCGCATAGGCTAGTGGACGGACAATCACGCAGACCATCGCTAAGTTGTAAGACTTTCAAAGGGGTCCCTCGAGAACCCTTCAAAAGGAAGGAGGGTCCACTTAAGGGATGCATTGTTTGAAAAGTGAAGTCTAGTCGAGTTGCCCCTAAGCTAGATGTAAGAATGTGAAGTAGGTCTAGTTGGGTTGCCCCCAGACTAGACGCGAAGAAGTGAAACCAGTCTAGTCAGGCTGCCCCCAAGCTAAATGTGAATATAGGTCTAGATGGGCTGCCCTCGAGCTAGATGAAAGGATGTGAAAAGAGTCTATATGGGTTGCCCCCAAGCTAGACTTCATGGAATTTGTTTGAGATAAAATATTTCAAAGAGGTCCCTCGGGCACCCTTCAAAAGAAAGAAGGTCCACTCAAGGGACGCTACATTCAAAAGATAGAGAGAAGGGAGAAGGTCCTTAGAAGGACACATACTTCCAAAAAAAGTTGTCACCACCCCCAACATACAAGGGAGGAGAACCATGAAATATTTTTAAGCATGCAGGATAGAGGTAGAACTCAATATCACTTGTCATGCAAAGGAAAGGCAAGTGCACCAGTAGGCATCTAAATCATGAAGTTGTATTTTTTCCTTCAAGGCCTTACATTCACTAGTGGAATGGCCAGACACTCAATTGGTATGTGTGTAGGAGGAAGAGTAATTAAGCAAGCTTTAAGAAGCCACAATAGAATGTGCTCTTGTTTAGATAAAGGATGGGGAGTAGGGAAGCAACCCTTTCTCTTGCGGAGAAAATTTTGACTGCTCACAAGAAGAAGAAGACACGAAGATAGAAGATAAAGGAGGACGGACCAATCTATGAGAACAAGGTTGAGTGGACATTGCATCAATATTCAACCATGGTTTTTGCTCAGATTTTTTATTCGAGAAACCAAGCCCCAAGTTATGCTTACAAGGAGTGAATTCTATAGGGACCTGGATGCCTTGTTCATTATACAAACAACCTTTACGCTCATATCCATCTTAGAGACGAGCTTAAAGCTGAGACCATAAGGTGTTTGAAAATCATGAGAAGAGGGGGGATCCTCATAGAGAGCATTATTCCAGCAAGGGGGAACATACTCCTCTACGGGATCATCATCATCTTTCTTGATAGGAATGTCAGCATTATCCTATTTAGCAGAGGCATAATCGTCTTCCTTAGAAGAAGGATCAACATTGAGAACATTAAAGTTTGCATTCATATTATCTTGTGATATAGAAGGACAATCATCTTTGATGGCGGGTGTGAATAATGTTGTCAAAAGGTCTAAGCAGATTGGGTTGACTTTATATTCTTAAACGAAGGAATCTGTAAAGTTTGAAGGAACCCAATCATCACCAAGACACACATCCCTTCAAGAAGAGGTAGAAGGAATAGACTTAATATTTCTCACTTCAGAAGGTTCTTCCTTGGGGACATCTACCTTAAGAGCATCCTTTATAGTACATACTGTTGTAGTAAATATCGATGCATTAGAAGACACTGAAGGAATAAGAGTAGGGACAACTAAATCTTGACCAACAACTGCCATCTCACATAAGTGCTTAGCATTAGGGTCAACCTTAACTGTGACTACTCGATTATTAGCAATGAACTTAATATATTTATGCAAGGTAGATGAGACTACACCCATAGCGTGGATCCACGATCTACCAAGAAGAAGTTTATAAGGTAACCTCTTTGACAAAACATATACAAGGGTAGGTATGGTAATGGGTCCCAGCCTCAAAGGCAAGAATATCGTGCCTAGGGCTTGTCGAACAACATTATCAAACCCACAAATGTCAACAAAAGAAGCATTAATAGAAGATGGATCAATATTAATCATAGGTAATAGATAGATTCTACATACATTGCGTTTTGAACCAACATCAATGAGAGTGCGTCTAATGCCAATCTTATTAATATTGACTATAATCATTAGAGGGTCCGCTTGCTTCTATACTTCCAGAGGCAGGAGTTCTTGGGGATAAAATGTGATATTTGGTGAATTTGTAGGAATATAAGCTATCAACGTATCTACATCTTTTGGCCTAGTGGAAGAAGGCAAGAGGATATTTTTCCAGGCTTCCTGAAGCATACCTTGATAAATCGGAGCAGACTGAAGCAAGTCCCACATGAAGATCTTATCCAGAGTAACTAGAATTTTCTCAAAGACCGTTATCACTAGGTGCTTTAGTCGTAGGTTCAAGTGCTTGAGGAAGGCTAAGTTGTTTATTCATTCTAGTATCATAGGTATGGGCTATCGCTCTACAAGAGGGAGCCATAGAAAGATCAGGAGAGCCACTATCAAATGGAACAACATCAATAAAACAAACCCTTTCAGGAGAAGGACTAGCCAAAGTCACGTAAATGACTGGTCTCTTAGGCCTTTGAGTGGCAGCAGAGACATAGATTACATTTGCAAAACAATCACAACTATTTGGACAATTATTCTAAGACATATTCTCAACATCAATCCAAACAAGATCAAATGTGGAAGGAGATTCATCATGTGTTGATGCATCATCTCTAGAAGAGAGTGCATTAGGATAGATAAGAAATTCATCATCCAAAAAGGAAACATCCCTAGAAGAGAGTGCATTGGAATGAGTAAGATATTTTTCATTCACAAATGCATCATCTCTAGAAGAGAGTGCATCAGAATGAATAAAAGGTAGAGTGATATTAAGAAACGTATCAATGATTTCACCTTCTTGCAACAAGATATCCTTTGAAGCAAGAGGAATCTCATGAGAAGGATCAAAGATACAAAGTGACATGGGCAAAGCCAAGTCACTATCACATGCATGAAATGGAATATAATTAACATTTTGAATAAAATTAGATACAAAACTAATAAAAGAAGATATTAAATTCATTATGATTTTTTCAGTATTTTCTATGTTCTAGTAATTTGCATTTTTGAAGGTCTTCGAAGAAGAATTAGGGTTCGGAACTTACGACAGTCCCTAAAATTTGACTTCCAAAGGCACTCATATTTTAGGGACTAAACTATTTCTCTAGAAGACCTTTCCAACGGTGCAAACGGTTCTGAATTCTGAGCACTAAGTCAAAATTTATGACCCCACCAAGTAGGTGTAAATAAATTCCTAGTTTTTCAAAGAACATTGTTCTTCATGCCACGCTCACCAAAATGTAGAGAAGGGGGTTTCGCTACTCATGAGTTATCTTCACTTAGAGAGCCTCACAGGGCAAACTTCCCTAAACTACCTCAAAGGATAGTGATGAGAGTTCTAGAACTAGAAAGAGCAGGTCACAGATATTCTCTGGACAAACCGACAAGCTCTTGGCCAAAGGACGACATCACAGAATACAAATGATAGCGTGGTGCACTGACATCCTTGAGGTGCACTGGCATCTCGTACGGACCAAAAAGAAGGTTTATCTCAAACAACAGCTAAGTGACTACTAGCAATCCAATTACTGAGAACTTCTAGATTGTAAGGAAACGACATAAAGCGATAAAGTTGAAATAGAAGTGATAAAGATAAGGAGAAGAAGGGAAAGGAAATGCTTGCAACTATGCAATTTATGAAGCCTCCAGCACATGAATGTCCTCAATACCTACACACAAGAAAGAGAGAATTTTGGGGCTATATCAGGGTTTGCCTTAGTCAAACCCCCGTTTTGGTGTTCCCACCTCCACAGACAACCAGATAGATAGAGAGAAATGTAGGAAATAAAGTAAAGTACACAAAAGCACTACAAAACAATGTATGATACTCAACCAAATAATAGAGGATAGGAGTGAAAGCTTACCACCTCCGGCCAAAGAACTCAAGGCTACTAGGGGAGAAAATGAGAGGAACTCAAGCCTCTGTTGTAATGGTGTTTGTCCCACACTTGCTTTACTGAAGTGATGGAGTGTTGATGTTGCTGCTAGGGAGTGTAAAGTGTTTGAAGAGATGGTGAGGAAGCTTCTTGGAGCTTGTGAAGAGATTATGGAAGGAAGAGAAGAGACTCAATATGGTGAAGAGATCTTAGAGATGCAAAATGGAAGTAGGAATAGTGATTATGAAGGAAAGAGGGAAGAAAACGACCACATTCGAGTCAATTGGTCGAAGAGGGAATTAAAAGTCAGCTCCCAAAGGAAATGGTAATGCCTCTACAGGCTTCAGATATGGGAATCTGTGAGGGACGTAATTGTGTTGTGCATACATTCTCACACCGTGCGAGCGTTGCCAACAAAAATGCCTCTGTCGACGCACAAAATGAAAGCCAAGTGGAATGTGAGTAGCAAGCTTACATGGAATTAAGCCTCTGCCTTAGGTTTTTTAAAGTGCAGGGGGGTAAAAGGGAATTTGTGTTAGGGGTTACAATTCACACTTATACAGTAGCTTGATGTGGGGGCAAGATGAGGGTCATCTGTGTAATGAATTATCTGACAAAATCCTGTCACCCTTGGATGTCACCTACAACAAGTAAAATATAAAATAAATTAGAATATGATATGATCCATAACTAGAACTTAAAAGAATAATAAAATAGATGATTAGAACCTTTATGGGTAGGAAGTGTGGAGAGTCTAGCACTGCTGCTCTCTCCATACTCATGAGATGTCATGCTTGTTGTACTCACCGACTGCGATCAAGTAAATCTGGGGGAACAACAGGTTTCTCCTTGAGGGAATCCATAATACCCATTGGATCCATAGGATAATCTCTCATAGGTTTCTCCTCCTCATCCTCCTCATCCTCATCAACCATCTCATCTGCTCTATTGTCATCATCTGTATCACCATCCATGACTCCATCCTCTATCTCCTCCCCATAACTTGGATGAGGTCCAACGTCGCCAATGGTGTGCTACATAGGGAAGACTATTGTAGGCCATGCTACCATCCACCACTACTTGTAGGCTATCATGGTACCTACATCATCCCAATATAATATTGGGGGCATGTCTAGATCCTCGTCAAAATTGATAAAAATTACATCATTAGGAATAGGTCACTGAATGTCCCCTAGATAGGCATCAATCTATGCTACTCGTAGATATGTAGGTTATGGACTAGGAGGTACCTATCTCTGCCTAAACTATCTCATGACATGATCGTAGTAGAATGGTAGGAATATATAATCATGTTTCCCTAGTAAGAGCCTATTCTGCTGCATCCTCACAAGTTTTGTGGGATCTAGCCCCTATGGTATGGTCCTATAGGGTCTCCATACTATGTCATCCTCATTGAGATGATCAAACATAACCCTCCAAAACCCTAGGTCCCCAACCTACCAAATTCATCTCAATGTTTAGTTGAAAGCTCAAGGGTAACCAAGAGCTGCTACCATAGGATAGCTTGTCAACCTCATACATGTGATATACTCAAAGGCCCATTCCTATAAAATTTTATAGTGCACGATATTATCCAAATCTCTATGTAAAAATTGAATAAGATCATAGTATAAATGAGCTAACATATTACAACCCCAAGAATAAATGATCTAATGTCACTCCATGTATTGGATAGTATGTACAAGGCCTCCATCTAAGTGAGTGCATCATCCAATTGGAACCAACACTAAGGCTATTGTGATGATCATAATGTGTTTTAATAAGGGTGTGCAGGAGTATAACATCCACTCTAGCTCGATGCATGGTCCCACATGCTTTGTAGTTGTAGGGCGGGAAAGACAATATTGAATATTTTCTTGCATCTGTCAGTAATTCATACCCTCCTCAAAATAGACTGCATGTCCTTAAATGGGTATCCTCAATATCCGGTGGACATCCTCTAGTGTGACTATCATCTCACCAGAAGTTAGTTGGAATGTGCATCTATCGGTATTCCACCTCTTGATAAGTGCCATCAGAATGGCATCATGTAGATCCAAAGTAACCCCACCTCATGTAGTATCTCCTCCTCCTCTACAGATAGTTGGTCACCTTCTCCCAGAGAAGGGTAAATAGATGGACACTAAGGAATTTTCATGCACACGATGGAACCTAAGAAAGATAGAAGAAATCATCAATAACACAACTAAAAAATTCAATAAAATAATTAAAAGTATAATTAATATATCCTAGGATGGTATTTCCAAAACTAGATGCTTGGGCCATTTTTGGACAGGGGTCCAGGATGCTTTAGCTATTCTGGGATGTTTTGCACCAAAATGGGACGCTTTGTGACATTTTTGGATGGTGTCTTAGAACATCTAATTTTTTTCTATAAAAAAGCATTTAAAATATAAGAAAACAAATCAAAGGAGACTGTATAATGGACTCACCGTTCGTCAGAGCTCGCCTCGTGCAACCTCCTCTTGTAGAACATCCAATCTGGGAGGTTGGTATGCTTGTTGAATGGGCATGTTTACTCCTCTCTATAATACTATAATTTTCAAAAGATAAATTTTAAAATGATAGTTAGAATTATCATTTTCATCTATATATAGTCAAGTTTATTAAAGAAAGTATATTTTATTCTAAGCAAATTTCATTCAAATCAACATAGTGGGGGCTAGCGAACTTTGTTTTTGATGTCATTTGTTGTATTGGATTCATAATTCCATCCTCAACTTTTCTAATGTCTACCAATATGTGGTATTATACTTTCAATACCCTATTGTAGATATTTCTCACCAATTCAATGAGGTTAGATTGCTACCCTGATTCCACCTCTATAAAGCAAGCAAAACCAGGGGGCATATATCTACCCTCAAATTTGATTCTTTGTAGAAGTTTTATAAGATGATTTTGAACACCTAACAAATAAGTTTTGAAGGATGCAATTCCTAACATTTTGGTTTTGCAGATGACTACATTGGGGGCTTCATTCTCCTTGTTTGTAAATGAATTCATATGAGTATCATTTCTAAGCATAATTTACTTTCTAATTCCTTTAGCTTGCATATGCACGTAGTTTCATGTGGCCGCTAAAGTGGGGGGAAAATATAGTGTAGAAAATTATACTCCTTTCTTACTTATAATTTCACACTTAATTTGGACCTATTTTAGTGACCTCACATATATGCATTTTTAACCTTCAAAATAGGCCCTTAATTCCCTTTATCTAACATCACAACATGCATTGAACAAATGTAATTAATAAATTAAAGGCCCCAAAATAAATGAGTCTTGGCAATTTAGGCCAGGACCCTTTAGGTGCTAAAAACCAATTTGAAATATTTTTTTAGTGGTATTTTAATGATATAAATTTAAGTTGCAAAGGTCGGATATCAAGATTTAATAATCGAGAAATTAGAGAAGAAGCCTATAAATCCTAGTCTTTTAACCATTTCAAACTAGGTTGACAAGATATTGAGAAAATATTCATAAGATTAGTACTCAAGAGCAAGGAGAGAACATTCTAGAAAGCAAGATTGAAGTCTTGAAGCAACATTCCATTTATTTTTGCAGGTCTTCAAGCTCACTTTTCCAAGTTAGATCGAGCATTGTTCATGATTTGGAGATTGATGCCTATGGTGGATCATGATGGATTCTAGGTTTTTGGGACATGCACCCAGCCATTCTCCCTAAATTAATGACTTGTTTCCTTAGTGATCTCATCTTATATCTTAAATCTACTAACTACCTAAAGTAAGGTATACTCAAATTTTAGATCTATTAGGGTTTTTTGACTTCTCCCTAACTATGTCTCTGTCATTTTTCATATTCAGTTAGGGATCTTATTCTAACACACTTGAATAAGGTTTATTTACATTTTAGCTCTTAAATCCTTATATGCACTTAAGATAAGGGCTTTCACACACTATTAATTATCATATTTTCATCTTTTTATCAAGGTTTAATTACCAAACTTGGGGTTTGACTGAGGTAAACCCCCATACAAATAAACCAAAAAATTTAGTTTTTGCTACAGATTCGAAGTTAGGATTGAAGATTTGTAGGTACAAGAGTAGAGTGCAGAATGAGGGCTACAAAATCAACTTTTTTTAATTTCTAGGAAAGGCTACAAAAACTCATTCGCCCTTGGGCGAATAAGTCCTAAGCAAGACACTTTGTGACACTTTTGGTGACAGGTACACAAAATTTTTACCTTATCATATTTGTTGGTTAATTATTTTTTTTAATAGTATTATCATAATACTTCATGTTTCAAGTGATAGATCTCATAAATTTGATTGTTAATGCACTTTTATTCTTCTCCCAAAACTATTGTTCAACCATATTTTACTATTTTTTGTCATAACGAAGTTTAGGGTAGCAAAGTGTCCAAATCTAGGGTTGAATCACCTTGGAGGTTGCAAGTCAATTCTATTCATTTGTGACCCTCTCTCTCTTCCTAATGAAATATAAAAATGTATTCCTATTTCACATTCCCCCTTTCTCTTCATTTCAACTATAGATTGGGTTTCTTACGTTTCTAGCTTCACGTATGTGTTATTTTTGTAGGTAGGTGATATAACTTGTGGGGAAGAGTTTATATGTTCCTATTCTCTGTCTGATGATGGCTCATTCACCTCTTGAGCCCTATTTACTTCATATGGCTCTGGCCTCAAAGGTACGTTGCTTATATTATTGCATGCTATAAAATCTTCCAAAGAAATATTGAGGAATTGGGCACTAAGGCTTCTCTTTATCAATAGAGTGACTAAATATTAATGAGATAAGGAATATCAGTTTCTTCTTCTCTTATATTCAACTGAAATTTATTTTAAAAAATTATACAAGAGATTCAAAACATTCATAAGACTTTAATGGTGAATGTGAATTAATAGTTTAAAATGTATTGTGTATAAGAGAGATTGTGTACCATCGAAAGTCAAATCTTTAATTATGTATACAACTACATATGCCCATAACCAAGGTAGGGAAAGTCATTTAGTACCTTGGGAAAAGGAATCACATTCCTCTCCTAGCCATATGAATTCATTCTGAGTTGTAATGGCATTTGTTCATACTGAAAACTCCTCCCCAACTACGGGTACTCTAGAGACCTCTACAACTAATGGTTCTAAGGTGTCCAGTCTAAAACCTCTTACTATAGATTCATCATTTTTCAATGTGCTAGAATTTTTTTGTGTAATAACCTCATTGAATTTTGTAAGACAAAGGAAATAATCCAGCCATTTAGCTTGCTAAAAAATAGGTAAGCATACTTGGTCTTCTAGTAATATATTATGAATTATTGATTCCCTTTTGATAATGTCTCCACTCATTCTAAATTTTTACACCCTTCCTCAGATGAATTCTTCTTCAATATACTCATTGTTTGTGCCTTATTTGCTACATCTTTTGAATGGTTATAATTTTTGTGTTTGTGACTTTGTAAAAAATCTGATGGTACCTTTACTAGAAATTGTTCAAGCTAGTATAAGCAACTTGAAAATTGAACTAGTTTATTTCTAGATTATGAGATAAAAAAGATCAATATGGCATCCCAAATATTTTGTACATTTGTAATTAATGTGGAATCCTCCCCCCAACTTAAAGTGTCAATTTATCCTCAAATGGAAAGGTATGCGGGAAGTACAAAGGGGATCATTTTTAGAGTATTTTAGACATGTATATATTATAAAACAAATGTTACATGGATGTTAATTTCAAAGAGAATAAATAGATTTAATGGTAATCATAGTTGATAATGTGAAAAATACAAAAAATGGTTGTGATGATGTGAAAGGTGGCACTTGTGATGTGATTTGAATGTCATCAAGGAGCAACTAGGTGTGAGATATGTAATGATGGAAGTAAATTTAGGTGACTAGATGTAGCTTTCCATAAACAAACTAAACAATGAGATGTGACCCACAAAAAGATAGATATTAAAAAAGAAGGCTACGACATGCATGAAAATATCTTTTGGAGAAGTGATATGCTATGTGTAATTAGTGATGAACTTGGAGTGGTTACATGTAGATGTGATGAGAGTGATATTTTGTGTGCATGGAGTGGAAGTGAGATAGAGGTAGTTATTGCAAACAACAGTAGAACAGGTCCCTTGTGTAAGTTCCTTGAGGCTATTTCTACAGGCCGCATGAAAATAATTGCTTTTAAATTTGTTTCATGTATGTGGTAACGGATTTTGCTAGTAGTATGTTTTATTGGAGATGTAGTGTGTGTGCATGTGTGTTTTTCTTTTAAATAATTGATAATCATAGCTATTGAGTATTAGTAGGGGAGGTGGTTGACTCATTTATAGATATGGAAATGGATGATTCGAAGGTGTTTTCATGATTGAAAATCAATGTTGATTTTGGTAAACTTGAGGGTGGTGTAAATTGTTGTTGTAAGTCTCGTAGAAATTCTTCTTCATGCAATTGATTTTTATAAAGCTTGATATGGTGTCCATTTACCAAAGAATCTAAATCAATTAATTATGGTTAATTGTATTGCTCCATTTTGAAAGACTTGTTTTATTTCATAAGGACCTAACCACCATGTCTATAATTTACCTTTGTGGTCCTTATGCCTTGAATCATAAAGCAATGCATAGTCTCCTTCATGAGATTATTTAGTCTTGATGAACTGGTCATGTCATTTGATTCTCTATTTTTATATAATTTTTGTATGATCATTGCTTACATTCTTAACTCATCCAAAAAATTGAGATTGTGTAGTCTATCCTTTTGAGGATTCCAAGTTGTACTACTATTCTAAGTGTTTTATATTTAAATTCAATGGGAATGACAAAAAAAATCATATGGAATAAATCCTATGGTGGTTTTCTAGGTTATCCTATGTGCCTAGACAACTTCTGGTAACCTTGTTACCCAATCCTTCCGATGCAATTGGAGTATCTTGGTTAGGATGGCTTCAATTTCTCTATTTGTAACCTCAACCTACCTATTTGATCATGGGTGGTAAGGAGTTGAATTCTTATGTATGATACAATATTCTTTAAACAAATGAACAATCGAATTTGAAGTAAATTATGGTCCTTGATCTGTGATTATCTCCCTAGGCAATCCATACCTTATGAAGATTTCTTCATATAGGAATGTTACAACCTTGTTGTCTCTAGTGAATTATAATACTTTAAAGTCCAAACATTTTTTTAGATAGTTAGTACAAACTAGTATATACCCATTATTGTTGGAAGTAGGAGTTATTGGTCCAATGAAATCCACACCCCATTTATCAAATGGTACAATGATCAATTGTGAATTTAGGGGCATCTTATCACTCTTTGTAGGTATACCCATCCTCTAGCAGTGAGCATACCTTCTTGTATAATTGATTGCATCTTTATGTAGTGTTGGCTAATAATAGCTAATGTTTAGGATCTCAAGGTTTTATTCTCTTGACTGCAAAGTTCCCTCCACGAGGCTCATCATGAGATGTCTTTAAAAAATCTATAGACATGTAAAATTAACCTAACACCTATCACACACCCCAAACAACATCTTAGAAACATCTCGCAACATCTCAAAAACATCCCGCAACATCCTAAAACATCCTAAGACATCTCGAAACATTGCAACAACATCCAAAACCCTAATTTCCTCTATTAATAGAATAATACAACATTATTTAATTAATTCACTTTTTCATCATTTTTGACAAATTAAATAAATTCCATTTATTTAATAAAGTCCCAAAAACCCTATTTTTACTATTAATTAAATAAAATGACATTATTTGATTAATTCATGTTTCTTCATTTGACCAATTAAATAAATTGCATCTATTTAATAAAGTCCTAATCTCACTTTACTTCGTCTTGATTAGTTAAAAATACCAAATATTTGATTACGTCGCTAAATCACCTTATTCCCCCAAGTTAATTGAATTACTAAATCATAATAATTTAATTATGACACTTTCCCTCCAAAATTTGAATAATTAAATCAAACTATTCGAATCATTTATCAAAAATCAAATCAAATAAATGTAACTTTTTTTGCAAAAGTCAAACTTGATTTGCACGTTCAACTCCAAAAAGGAATTAATTAATTAAATCAATTAATTTTTTATTCCTCACCCACTTTTTGATTGAGAAAATTGTGATTGTTGGCTGAGAAATCTAATTTACTGACTAATTAATATATCTCCTAACTAAGCCATCAAAATCCTAACTGATCAATCTAAACCCTGACTAATCAATCTAAATCTCGACTAGCCAATCTATTCCTCAATCACACAAATTTTGCAATCTACTTTGCATAATTTAATCATGTCGATTTCCTCTCAACACCTTTTGACCGTTGATCTTGATCCAACATTGTTAAATATTGATCGTCCATTTCAAATCTCATTTTCTATATAAAAAATTTCTCTCCTCACAAAAAAGGATCAAAGAATCAATATACCTTATGCAATGAAATACTATCGAGATCACCATTGATAGATCTTCAACCTTTCTTTGATCAACCAACACACATAATTCATCAAAGCTTTGCACACGAACTATGGAGGCTTCACAGTGATTCAAACAATCCAACATTAGGTGAACACACTCCAATACGGGATGGTAATACTTTGCTTTTGTTTGCATTCAATTTGGTAATTGTAGGATTCCTTAATGTGTTTTCAATAAGCTTAGTTTCATTTCGTATGTGTTGGATTAAATCTAAATTTATGCTCTTGATCTTAGCTTAGATTTTCATTTCAAGTGTATTTATCTTGTTTGTATCTAATGATTATCCCTCTCACACATTCTGACACGCCAGGTGGGACCCTTGTCCACTACACTAACATTCATATGAGCCATTTTTGAAGTTACAAGTTTTGAAATCACATTTGACGAAGTTTCACATACTGTCCTAGAAAATTTTGCAATTTCCTGTCAAGAAAATTGTGCACTTAACTCTGAAAACTGCGTATTTGACACTAAGAATTGTGCATTTGATAGTTTTCTGATCATTTTATTTTGATAGGAGTGCACTTGCTCTAAAACTTGAGCATTTGACTGATGACAGGCACACTTGCTCTAAAACCTAAGAATTTGATTCTGGCAGGGGCGCATTTTACTGTGATTCTTGACCATTTGTCCCAAAAATAGACCTGTGCATGGGATCTGCACTTTTGTAATTGATTTTTTGCTAACATGTGTCTTTTTTTGAATGTGTAACAGGTGCTAACGTGTTTGTATGTAGGGTTTGAAAGACACTAACTTGTTTTTTGTAGGGAAGACGAATGGTCAAATTATTTCAAATCTACCAAGTGTTCATAAGTTAGGAATATTTGTTTTGGTGTATAAAAAGAACAAACAAATTTTATTTTAGTGCTCTTAAAATGAACTATTTCAAGCTTTCTTAAATTAGGAATTTTCATTTGGTTCTTTAAAAAGAACAAGACAAATGCAAACTTCACTTTGGTGTTATTAAAAATTGAACCATTTCCATGCTTTCTTAAATTAGGAACTTTTACTTGGTGCTTTAAAAAGAACAACACAAATGAATCTTTCATTTTGGTGCTCTTAAAAATGAACCACTTCAAGTTTTCCTAAGCTAGGAATTGTCATTTTGGTGTATAAAAAGAATAATTTTTTTTTATTAAGGTGCTCAAAAAATGAACTCTTTCCAAATTTTTCATAATTAGGGACTTTGATTTTGGTGCATAAAAAGAACAAACACAAAAACTATTTCCTTTTGTTGGCATACGCTCGTATTTGATTTTGTTGACCAAGTAAAGACCAGGATTGATTTCTTAGAAACACTCATATTTGGGCTTAAAAATGAATAGATTATTCTTTTTGTCTTACACCATTGCTATCTTAAGTGATTGATATCCAGAATACTTCATATTGGTGCAATTAAAAAGAACTTTGTTATGCTTTATTCACATATTTTTGGGGATAGCACCACTCGAGGTGATTAAAAATAATCAAATTTCTATGAATTATATTTTGTGCATTCAATGATTGGAAAGCTAAGTTTTTTGTCTTCTCCCCTCGTACCTTTTGGCGATCTTGGGTGAGCGAAAAAAAATTTTGAGCTTCGCATTTTATTTTCAAATTTTACCTTAAAGAGGGGGCTTGCTTTGAGACACATCCCACATTGGAGAACTCATTGCAAGCTCTTGAAGCATGTTTACTGGCGGGCTATATCAAAGGTTGAAAAATTGTAAGAAATTAGGTTCAAGTCCTGCTAACAACAAAATGCACATAATCCCATGCCTTAAGTGGAACAAGAACGATTAAAGAGCCTTAAGTGGCCAATGGGTGAGTGTTATATTTATGTGTTCACAGTTATGACTAAGACCCAAAAGTTTGTAGAAGCTGCCCTTTTATTCAAAATCATTCTTTGAAAGTGGTGCATCGGAATTTACTTCTAAGAAGTTACTTTCCAAGTACGACTATAGGCCCACACCATAAGCGGTGTGTAAAATTGTCTCTTTGGAGCATGAGGGAAGCCTACCTAAAATAATGGTTTCTATCCACTAGGGTTGTTATTGTTTTTTATGTTAAACTTTCCAAATACATTCAAAACAATCTTGACATCAAATTATGAGCTTGATTTAAAAAGAACACATCCAAACAAACACTAAACATGATGGTTGAATTGAAAACCCTAACTTAGTGTACACTTTTAAAAGAAGCCCTATGTTTGCACTCCTTGAAAGGGTTTTTCCTTAAAGGTTTTCAAACATTCAAGCTTTTGTTTTAGGCTACATTGATCAAAGTAAATATTTGGGAACTATAGCTTGGGTGTCATGATTTCACAACTTAAGCTATAGACATGAAGGTCACACAATTCCATGCTTTCTAAGTCATTCCAAGTGTTGTTGTATCACTTGCCATACTTTAAATGCAAATAAATTGAGAGAAGAAAAAAACCAACTTACACTTGCAAAAATTCAAAGAAAGGATTGCTCAAACTGGAAATAAAGCATAGAGAAACCGCCTTTGCACAAAATTCCAGTGAAAGTTTTCGTAGTTTCTAAGTAGTTACCAAAAATTCTATTGCATTTGCACAAAATTCTAGTGTAGTTGTCACAGTTTCTGAGCAGTTGCCAAAATTTCATTGCATTTTCTCTTTGTCCTAGAAAAGCCACTAATGAAAACTAGTTGCATTTGAAAAAAATTGAGCACTTGTTGTAGGACCCATGCACTTGCTTTTATTCTCTTGCATTTTCTTTTGAGAAACTAGCACACTTGCCACTAAGATGCTCGCATTTTCCCAGGAAATTCGCTTTTGCCTGAATAGTTATTGCATCTGACAGAAACACACAAAAGTTGCACTTGTAATTCTAGCTCACACTTGCTTCTCCAAAAACCCGAGCACTTGACACATTTTTGGCCACACTTGATAAATCTGGGCGCTTTTTCTCACAGTCTTGTACATTTTCTCAGAAACCAATGCTATTGCTTTATCCTACTGACAATTGGGAAAAAAAAACTAAAGCTACTTACAAGATCATTGTTTAAATGAAACAATTGGAAAACTATATAAGTCATATAGTCCCTCATCCATTATTTCCATCCTACTTGTTAGAAATAAAAATCAAACAAACCATTGAGATCATTCCTTCACTCAAACATCTATGGTACCAACAGTTACTTGGGACTCATAGATAGTTCAAGTAAGCTTTCCCGTAGCATATCCTCTAGACAAGGAAGTGAAATATTGACTCTAGTCCTTCAACATTTTGATTTTCAAAAATTAGTACCATTATAAAACAACACTCAAACCTTAGGTTCTTGAGCTTCATAACAACCATCTCAAAACACCACTCACATTATGACCATTTGGTGTCTAACTGCTCCATTTCAATAACTGAACCTTACACCAGCAATCATACAACCACACTTTGAACTGATTGAAGGAGCACAAATAGATATCATTACCAGTTTATGGAGCTTTATCTTTGAGACAAAATAAACAACCAACCAATGGAAAAATGTAGCGAACATCTTAGATAAAGAAGAGGAGAAAGCAGACCCAGCAGTCGGAAGACCCATGTTACCACCTCCCACATGGAAATAGGTATGATCCTCTTAGAGGATATAAACTAAGTGACCTTATGATAGGGTATTAAGTATCAAAAAATCCCCAAAACATGTCAATCGATTACCCAAATCACTCCTATCAAGGTTCACAACATCAAGTAGGGCAACAACATCAAGGCTTTCAAAATCACCATCAAGGAATAAATCCAAAACATCAAATCACCCTAAATAAAATTAAGAGAGATCTTGAGGAAATTAAATGAAATCAAAATTTGACGTATCACCAATGCCATGTGCAATGTCTAGATAGTTCATATCCAAAACAAATGGACATCATTCCATAAACACCTCAATATCCATGACAACAACACTTCCAATATCCGCAGTATCAAGAAGTTATACAACACCAAGGTGTACCTCAATCACATTATCAAGAAGTTCTACAAAACCAAGGTGTACCTCAAGTGCAATATCAAAATGTACCTCAAACACAGTATCAAGGAGCTTCATAAAATAAAGAACAAAACAATCAAGAAAATCCATAGAGGACAGATTACCAAAAAAGAAGGAAATTTACAGCTTTGGGAGAGACTTAAGAGGTAATCATGCACGAACTAGTATAATAGGAACTTATCAAAATTAACGACAGTGTAATTTATGGTGAACCAAAGTTTAAACTCCCTTTGTATAACAAGTACAAACAATGTGAGTTCCACAAAATCAAGGGTCACCCAATGAACAAATTGCTACACTCAAACATCTCATCCAAGACCTTATTGATCAAGTATAAATAGCTATTAACATTCAAGGGCCATCTACCAATGACAATATCAAACTCAAAAGTTGAAAACAATAATCAAGAGTTATCTATCATTGATCACATTAACAATATCTCTACATCATCCAATGAGAAAGAGGACATAAATCAAGAAGTTATTCCCATGCATGATCAAAATCAATCACCCAAGTCTAGGAATGATCTAGTCTAAAATATATTGACATCATCCAACCTTATAGCAGTACGTATTGATGATCAAGAGACTCTTAATCCAACACTTATACCCAATGAAGAAAATATAAGCCAAGAGCTATCACCTATATGTCCACATTTTGAGAAAATCAAAGGATCCTTTTACAAATAATCCTTTCTTTAAAATTGATCCATGTCAAGAGCATGAAGCAAAGCATATCGAAGATAATACCACATAAAGTCAAGATCAAGAATCCCTACCATCAAAATACTAGAATGACTTGGAAAATATCTTCCAAGACATCCAAGGTTTTCCAAAAGAATAACAAATCCATACACCAAGCACACATATATCTACCCATGATATGCTTACTCATAATGGACATGTAGATGATCTTCATCCAAGACAAGAGTCTCATACTCTTGATATCATAAACAAGGAACAAGAGTCGCCTACTCTTAACATCTTTACACATGATCAAAACAAATCAGAATCTATAGACATATTTGAAATTGATCAAGAAGAAGCGTTAAGATTAGAAACATCCTCCAAGAAGGTTGAAGACATTGAGCATGAAAATATGGAGCACAATATCTTAAAATCAGCAAAGATAATGGACAATCCTGAGCAACAAAGAAGTGGGTATACAACAGTCAAAGAAGAATGAATACAATTTGAAGGGCCATCAAAATCTAGTATTTCACATAATCAATCCAAAGATATAAATTACGAGTTATCCCACATATGAAGGATCCTATCAGTGAAGAAGCTATCATGTTTTAAGGTTCAAAACAAGCAAAGAATGATTAGCACCTTGTTTCAAAGGTAAGACATATCCTATTGCAAATAAAATCTCAATAGACTCATTATCAAAATAGGGGATTAGGCCTACATGAACAAGGTATCCTAGAACCAGTGCAGATTATTGGCAATCCTAAGCATCAAGGTCTTGTTTATTCATTGATTAAGGGATATAAACATATCATGGATGCGTCTATAATACTGGGGGAAACTTTATCTAATGAAAGCATCAACATAGAGAGCACAAATAGTCCTTATGATTAAATTGCTACCAATACTACAACTAGCCATGCCATGAATTGTCATCCACATATTTATCCACCCTCTCATTAGTCCCAACAACAAGAGAAAAATCTATAGCCAAGACCAAAACATGTCATTGGAGCAAAAGAATTAGCAAAATAAAATGGACAAGAAAAATTCAAATGGATACAAAAGAAAAAGCAATAAAATCATCCCTATCAAACTCCATTAGTCAAAGAAACTATGGGGAAAAATAAAAAAGGGAAGTTCATCCATCAAAAATTTCCAACAATGCAAAAGAAAGCCTCAAGAGCGACCTATAAGGTATATCAAGATGTTGGTCCCAATTGAATCTCCATATCCACCATCATTGCTCATCATCCCAAGTTTGGAAAATAAAAGGTTCCAAACTATCAACCAATCCATCTGAATATCATATCTCTCAATGCATTTCACCATCCAAGATATCCAAATATCGCATTAACCAAGCGTTAGTAATAAATTTTTATCATAAGGATTCTAAGGGCACTCTATCATGATATGTGCATTAAGATAAAGTTAACTCCGATATCAACAAGGAAGGTAAGAATTATTAGGGGTTACATTCAAGTGTCCATATCTTAGCAAAACAACTCCTCCAAGCAGGATATCATTGGCACATGATGAAAAAAACAACAACCATACCAGCACCAACAACATCTACATTAGCACCACTAGGTGGTTCAAACATGAGAAAAAAAATTATCACCACGATGAAAACCTAGTAAACAAGCATCTTATGTGACATGAGAAAAATCAAGAAAAAAACAAAAAAATAAAGAAAATAGTCAAAGAGAAAAATCTTCCTCTAGTGAAAACTACTATGGTGGCGCTTTAGACAAGTACCATGATGAAAAATTGGAAAACAAGAATCATGTGTAGAATCAAGCACCTACATGCACCATTTTACGTGGAAGCATCTCAACGTATCCATAATAAATACCATCCCTTTTTATCCAAAATCTAACTTATCTTGATCTTGAAAATATTTGGTGTACACTTTACACTTGCTTATAGAAAACATCTTGACATGGGTCGCCATTAGTGATCCTATCCTATCCAGCATCATTTGAGCCAGGAGGCATTTTCAAAAAGTGCATACTCTATCCAAACATGTTATCCTATTGTAAGATAATCTATCATTGCTAGACACTGGGGGCAAGTCCTTACTTCTTGCTCCAAAATGAATCTTGATCTATGCCTTCTATCTCACATTGTAATCTAGGAATTTTCCAAACAAAAAGGTGTGCCACATGGTACCCTTCCCAATTTGTCCCAAAAAAAAGGTGTACCACCAATGCACTACCAGGGTAACCTTCAAAGATACCAACAACTTGGATTATTCCTTCACTCAAAAATTCTAAGATATCAATAGTTTCTTGAACCCCACAGCTAGTTCAAGTAATCTTTTCCGCAACATATCCTCTAGAAAACAAAGTGAAATGTCAATCCAAGTTGTTTATGTATTATAAGCTCACATTGTGATCTAGGAATTGTCCCAAAAACAAGGTGTATTGCCAACGCATTATTAGGGTAACATTCAAAATAGTTCATCCCAACAACAAGGTATACCTGCCAACGCACCACCAGGGTAACCTTCAAAACAATCCGTCCCAACAACAAGGTGTACCACCAACACACTACCAAGGTAACCTTCAAAGATACCAACAACGTGGATTATTCCTTCATAATAATTCTAAGATATCAACAGTTTCTTAAACCCCACAACTAGTTCAAGTAAGCTTTTCTACAACATATCCTCTAGAAAAACAAAGTGAAATATCAATCCAAGTTGTCAATATCTTACACCTCGGGAAAAAGGGTAAAAATCCAAAAAAAAGGAAAAAGGATAAAAAAATAGAAAAAAAATCAAAAAGAAAGAAAAACAGTAAAGAGAAATAAAACATTCCTTGAGTGAAAAACACATTGTGGCACTCATACAACAGGTATCATAGTGAAAACCTGGAAAACAGGTGTTATGTTTGAATAAGACCCGCATCATTATCTATTGATACCATCCACAACATTCACCCATCCATTTCATAATAAAACAGTGTATCCAACCATGGCTTGTCACTGATTAAGGAAAGTAGTTTTTTCTACACTAGGGGCAACTTCTCGAAGTTGGTCATGGATTAGATATTTGGGTATCCCAACATGGTCAAAACAACGAAAATTAAAAACATCTAGAAAACAACAAAAGTCAAAAATAGTTGAAAAACATCAAAAAATAAAACATCATTGGATTATTCCTTCACTCAAACAGTCTAAGATATCAACATTTTCTTGAATCCCATAGCTAGTTCAAGTGAATTTCCCGCAACATATCCTCTAGACACAAAAGTGGAATATCAATCCAAGTTATTAATGTTGTTTATCCAAAAATAGTTTATGCTTTGAGTCAAACGGTCAAACTACATGTTCTCTACATGTACAATTTAGGCAAGGCTTAGCAGCCCCCGAGACCCTAGGCCAGTCCCCTTAGGTTTCTATAATGCTTTATTTCAATTTAGTCAAAAATAAAAAAATCCAAAAACGGTTAAAAATACAAAATCCACAAATATTCACAAAATAGAAAAAATTCAAAACATTCAAAACAAACCCAATGAACTACAAACCTCTATGTGTACAACATAGGCAAGGCTTATCTTTGATCAACCTTTGAGACCTTAGGTTAGTCCCTTGAAAACAACAAAAACAACATCATAAAAACTTAGAAAACTCAAAAATATCTATCCCATCATCAAAATCTGCAATAAACTACTCACCCATAAGAAACAAATCATCATACTCACCCTTTGACAAATCAAACCAAAAAACGAAGCAAACATCAAAAGCTAATATTTTTTAAGAAAACAAATCGCAAATATTTGATTACAAATAGAAGGAAACTATGCCAAAGTATCAAATACATATTCATTGACAATGTACCCACAACATCCTGAGATATGCCTTAACAGATCCATTCCTATGATATACATGATAAACATTGGATAATAGACCCACCCCAAATAGATATAGCAAGTGATATAATATAATTATTTTATCTTTTTATAGTTGTATTTTTATGATTGATTTTATTGACTCATTCCCAAGATCTCTCAAGGATGTCCATAAGGATTTAGAGAAGAAGGAATCAGGGAAATTGAGCGTCATTTTGATTTGTTGTTTGTAAGATATTTTTGTAATATTACCACATCGAATACTTGCTTTATTGAGTGTATGGAAGTTGTATTGAAATAATTCATGAAGCAATTGCATGTTAGGTGTTCTATACCTCTCTCTGTGATTGGTCCAAAATTTTTTTAGCACAACCCAAATATATACTTTAAACAAAGTTTTTTTATGTCTGGTATGAGCAAAGATACTCTTTGTTTGTAGATTCAAAGTCTATGCAATGGATACAAATTCACCTCGGTCATTAATACCCTGGTGCATCGTATATGTTTGCTACATCAAACAGGATTGTTCAAAACTAGGAAGTCTCAAAGAAAAGTGAAAGCAACATCATCAACAATTATCAAACATCAAATTTCTATCTATCATCAAATAATTCTTCTAACATCCATCCTACATAGAAATATCATTAATCCTACATCCATAATGTTTTCAAAACATATCATGATGATAATAAACCAATAAAAACATCATGTATCATTTATGGGGCATACATCAATCATATATCTATTATATATCATACATCCATCGTATATCATCCATAATTCATCACATAAAAATTGTATACCAAAAATGATATATCAATTGAATCCATAAATAAACATTATATGAAACAAAGTATGATTCATCCATCCACATCAAAAACATACAAAACATGCATTGTCATCCATGATCATCACCTAAGCATAAAATGAAGTTGAATCAAAGAGGGTACATCTCATATATATCATCATCAAAAAAGAGAGAATGTCATAGTACATCATCATTAGTGAAACAAGTGTGATAGGATAATACAATATGATACATGAGGCATTGACTAGGCTGATGAATATGTATACAAAACTCATGTTTGAAATATGTCTCTGAATAATGAACATCATGAATATCAAGTACAAAAATTAATACTGTCTAATAAAAAGAACATAACCCTATAAACCAAATCGTAGACAACCAACTAGATTAGGCGGTCTAATGAAGTGACCACCCTCATCACCACCACCATCGCCAGCATCACTAGGCTCTCCAAACCATGGACACCGAACAACCCTAGGAACAATAGCATTATACAAAGTCTGATAGTATGTAGACATCTGTAGAAATCGATCTTGCTCAACTCGCATACTATCATGCTCAACCCTGAGAGTATCTCTCTCTTCCATAAGAAGTTGTACTTGAGCCTCTGTAGCATGTCTTCAACCATTCTCACTATCCCACTCAGCCCTCAAAATTTCTACCTAAACCTCCAAGGCCTGTCACCCCACTATCTCTATGTATCTAGTATTAGTCATCTGGGCTAAAAGTATATCTCCATCCCTAGGTGGTGGTGGAGGAACCATAACATGTCCATGACCCTACACCTGAGGTGTGTGCTCATCCTAACCACCTTGTGCCCCATGGGACCAGGCCCTATCCAAATTCTTTGTAAGAACTCCAATGTGCTATCGCTCCCCGCGATGACCTATAATACCTGCTCTGCCCAAAGAGAGATCACCCCCAAGATCGGTGAACCTCAATGGCCTATGTCATGCCCACCACTGATCATAATCAAGAGTAGTACATGGATCTACTAAACCAACTGGTCAACCCCTAACAATTGCGGCAAGTGCCCTGAACTCAACAACAACAGTAGTTATATTTGCTTAGAGACCCCATACATGGACCTCCCTAGTGGTTCAATTGGGTTGAGCCTCATAAGCATTAGTAACCCGGCCCTATCTCTCTCTGAATTGACAACATATATTATCCGATAAGTAATTCTCTAGCACATAATAAGAATGAACAATCAACCATCAGTTTTGTTGACAATAAACAAGATGCTCTAGATCCTCTAACCATGCCTCACATCCCATATAATGTCTCCACACAAAACCTGGCATCTCATCAAAAACACTAGACCAATAGGGAAGGTCCCTAGGCAAGGTGTAGTGCATGAAATATCCATAACGATATGAGTATAGATCATCAAGAGAATGATCATGTATCCCATCAAGTCAAGTAACTACAATGTGCTCCCAAGCCCAAACATGCAATAGAGAAACACCTACAAAAATAGATTTCTCGCCTCGATACACAAACTCATGCATATCTCTATAAAGATGAGCGAGAAGACACGAAACCCAAGAATACCTCATCCCATGCTCAAGCATACTCTCAATTAATATGTCCCAACCCATAGGAAATTGCCGACCTCTCCTATTAGGAACAACTAGTCCTAAAACCAAACCACATAGGACAAGTGAAATAGGGTCTGCACTACCAAAAAACTCAGGCAGATCAATCTCCGACTAGAACACCTCCAAGTGTATAACACCTAACACACAAAGCATGGCTTAGTTACCACATCAAACATGGTATGTAACAAGCTCACCGTGAATAGGAAGGTAGAGTATCTGCCACACATCCTCAAGGGTAACAGTCACCTCTCCTGTAGGCAAATGAAATAGTGATGTCTCAAAATTCCACCGCTCCACAAGTGCAGTCATCATCATTATGTGAGTCTAGATGGGAGGCATGTAAAAAATATAATAAATTCCAACTACATCTAGAAAGTCTCGCTCCAGAACACCAAAAGGGGAAATCAGATCAAATTGGTCCCTAGGTTGTCTCTCCCTCGGTTGTAGTGATTTGAGGATTACCTATAATCATTTTTACTCACGATGTTAGGATTTCACTTTGAACATGTAAAGGAACACAAAATTACACAAAAAACAATGAAAAATGACATTTAGAATTACAAAAAAGAAAATGCTAGTAGGGTTTAAATGAAACAATAGCACATGCAGAGGTTCAAAGCAAGTGCATGAATCAAATGCAAGGGTTTAAGTCAAATGCACATATTCAAAGAAAATGCTACTTGAAAATGCAAGGATATATGTCAAATACAAATGAAACAAGATAAAATGCAAGGGTTTGAGAAAAATGCACAAGTTCAGAGCAAATGCTAAAGCAAAATACAAGAGTTTAAGGCAAATCCAGGGATTTAAAGTAGATGCTCGGAAAAGAGCAAACAAAAGCAAGGTTCTTGAGCAAGTGTGACGTTTTAGAGAAAGATCAACCAAATCATATGCAAGGTTTTATGTCAAGTGCGAGGTTCTTGAGAAAGTGTAAGGAAATAGGTAAAACAACAATCAAATGCATGGTTTTAGAGCAGAAGCGAGGTTTTAGAGAAAGTGCATGAAACAATGTAAGGTTTTATAGAAAATGTGAGGGTTTTAAGCTCAAGTGTGAGCTTCTGACCTAGAAAATGCAAGAAAAATAATGTAGATTATTTAAAATCACCATAACTTCGCTATTGACTCAAGAAACTTTGTACATGCAATACGAGAATGTAATGAGATGAAAGCAAAGAGTGAAAAGGTACATACCGGGCCACCAACACTTGCAGGTATCCTGAACTCCCAAACCAGGTATGAACAATGTGGGGCTCCTTGAATCCTCGGCATTGCTCCTCGACAACTAACAGAATGGGAAACCTAGAGATAAGAATTAGCTATAAGATCAAAGCACAAATGAGACAATTGGAAGCCTAATTACCTATATTAACCCTCAAGCAACCCTAATTTTTAATTAGGGACCCTTCCTAATTTCAAATTATAAGCTCCCAAAAACATCAAAATGAGGAATGAAGGACATATGGACCTATGGACCTAATTCTTTAGCCTAAAACAAATTGAAGCTGAAATTGAACAAGGTCGTGAGCCTGACCTCAAAATTTTTGACCAACCTCTCGAGGGGGCAACACATAGTCCTATCATCATTCCACTAAACACCGAGGCATGGTGGGGCATAATTTTTTTTAAAAAACAAAATCTTTGAAACAAAGAAACTAGTACTTTGTATCAAAGAGGGGCAAAATTTAGACATGTAAAATTGACCTAACACATATCACACACCCCAAACAACATCGAATAAAATTGAACATCATCGAACAACATCCTGAAACATCCCACAACATCTCAGAAACATTTTGCAACATCCTGCAACATCTCAGAAACATCCCACAACATCTCAGAAACATCTTGCAAAATCCCACAATATCTCGGAAACATCCTGCAACATCTCGCAACATCCTGAAACATCACAACATCCAAAACCCTAATTTCCTCTATTAATTGAATAATACAACATTATTTAATTAATTCACTTTTTCATCATTTTTGACAAATTAAAATTCCATTTATTTAATAAAGTCCCAAAAACCCTATTTCTACTATTAATTAAATAAAACGACATTATTTGATTAATTCACATTTCTTCATTTTGACCAATTAAATAAATTGCACTTATTTAATAAATTCCTAATCTCACTTTACTTCATCCTGATTAGTTAAATAACACCAAATATTTAATTACGTCGCTAAATCACCTTATTCCCCCAAGTTAATTGAATTATTAAATCATAATAATTTAATTACTACACTTTCCCTCCAAAATTTCAATAATTAAATCAAACTATTAAAATCATTTATCAAAAATCAAATCAAATTAATGCAACTTTGTTTGCAAAAGTCAAACTTGATTTGCACGTTTAACTCCAAAAAATAATTAATTAATTAAATCAATTAATTCATTATTCCTCACCCACTTTCTGATTGAGCAAATAATGATTGTTGACTGAGCAATCTAATTTTTTGACTAATCAATCTATTTCCTAACTAAACCATCGAAATCCTAACTGATCAATCTAAACCTTGACTGATAAATTTGAATCTCGATTAGCTAATCTATTCCTCAATCACACAAATTGTGCAAACTACTTTGCAATTTATTCGTGTATATTTCCTCTCAACACCTTTTGACTATTGATCTTGATCCAACATTGTTGAATCCTGATCATCCATTTCAAGTCTCATTTTTTATATAGAAAACCTCTCTCCTCACAAAAATGGATCGAAGAATCAATATACCTTATGCAATGAAGTACTATTGAGATCACCATTGATAGAGCTTCAACCTTTCTTTGATCAACCAACACACATCATTCATCAAAGCTTTCCACAAACTATGGAGGCTTCACAGTGATTCAAACAATCCAACATCAAACGAACACACTCCAATACGGGATGGTAAAACTTTGATTTTGTTTGCATTCAATTTGGTAATTTTAGGATTCCTTAATGTGTTTTCAATAAGCTTAGTTTCATTTCATATTTGTAGGATTATATCTAGATTTATGTTCTTGATCTTAGCTTAGATTTTGATTTCAAGTGTATTTATCTTGTTCTTACCTCACAAAATCTCTATTTTGAATTAATTTAATCAAAATGGAATTATTTCTCTACAAATCAAGTAATTTCTAAAATTATTGATTTTCTAAAATCCCATCCTCTTGTCTTCTGATTTTTACTAATTTCATCTCAACTGTCACATTCAGTCTTGATTTAATTCATTTAATTAAATCTTATTCACACATATGGGGATTTTTCCCTAACCCTAATTGAGAGTTGCCTTATTGAATCTTGACCTTTGATTCCAGGGCATTCCTTAAGAGCTCTCATCTTGTCCGTCCGTTCAAGATTGTATTTTCTATAAAATGACAATCTTGATCTCATCTTCGGATCCATGATCATTTTGCTTAATCTACTTTTATTATAGGCATTAATCATATCTTAGGCTATTTGTTACTATTTGCATATTAGGATTGATTTGGCTAATTGCACATTAGTTCATTTTTTTATAAATCCTTCAAAAGCTTTGTTGAGGCTAGGCATATAGAGTTGCTCACACACAAATATGAGGGCATCCATCATTCCAAAGCTTGAGGAGGTGCAATGGAAGTCAGCCATGGAATACTAGATGAGTGAGATCTTTTCAGTTTTCCTCCATTTATTTATTATTCCTTTGCATTCTATTATTTGATATGTTATTAACTTGCAGGTATTACTAATCATTTTTTATTTTGCAGAACATTTTATATCATTACATTGGTGAACCTGACCTTCTAACACGTCTTTTTGTAGGTTTCGTACGGCTTCAAAAAAAAAATTTGGAGGTTCAGGGTACGGAACGATGCATTTACAGACCTAAACAACGCAATTGCTCTGTCGCATCGCATTTGTGATCGCGAGCGACGCAATCGCTCTGTCACAACGCATAAGATCCTTGAAATGACGTATTTGACAGGATGCAACACACCTAACAGAAATCGAGCCGCATCCGCTCTGCCGAGCCGCAGGTAACTGGTGAAAATTTCATTTATTTTTTGGTTGTTGTTGTAATCTGGATCTGATGCATCCGCGGCCAGAAGTTGATTTTTTTTTTCTTTTTTTTGGTATTTAAAAAGAACCAACCCTAGGATAGACACATTAATTGGAATTTATTCCTAGGATAGACATCTAATTTAATTGGAACTTATCAATCCTAGGGTAGTCACCACACTTTTCTTTTTGGTTAACAATGAACACCATGTTCTTGTGAAGCAATATCTTCACCTAGAATAGAAAATGTTTATTTGGGTTTAAAATTGAACAAAATTGATTTTTGTGTTTGATTGGATAATAGGCATATGCTCTCCCCTTTACTGGGTGATCAAAAATCCAAACCTATCCATTTTTTATACTTATGCATTTTATGTTTTCTTAGAACCCTTAAAAGGCCTGCTCTTGTTGGAAAAAGTACTCACCCAAGAGGAACGACCTAAGTGGGAACACCTAAAGCCAAGGTTTCCAACCCACTTTAATCAAAAGCAAGTTGTTGATGAAAATCCAACTTGACAGTAGTAGGCAAGATAACCATCCCCAAAGCCTTTGTTCTATAGGTTGGGAGGTCTCTCGAGGGAGTATATCTTTTTCCACACTGAACCGAAATACTTACTAAGAACCATAGTGTAGTAGCCAGTTGTGTCAGTAACTAAACATCATTTCAGTCACAGTGCAAGGGGAGGGAAGAATCTCCCCCCAAGACACTCACCATATAATCGCCAAGGATTGTTTGCTCAGGGGATTCGGTATTCACTTTCGTCACCTTGAGTATGCACCTGGAAAAGACAAAAACACAGGCGCCCTCTAGGGGGTGACACGGCTGTGTGAGTCGACACAATTTTAAGATGTGGGTTGTGATTGCTATGATGACCCATTTGACTATAAGAGTGAGTCTGCTTGAACATACACTTCATATTTTAATTTATGTGTTTGCCAACTATTTTTAAATAGACTTCCACAAATTAAAAATCACAAATATGAACCAAAAACTTGTCAAAACTGCAAAACTGTGTTCGGGTTTCTTTAAATTTTTCCTGTTGCGACACAATTGCTCTGATAAACCGCAATCGCCAGACATCGAGCCACATTCTCTCTGATGGACCACAACTGAGTCATCCAGAGCCGTATTTGGTTTGATGAACCACAATTGAAAGCCACAGTGTCGTATTTGCCTGTATCAAACTGTAGTCAGAACAATGAGCTGCATTTGACAGATATCAACCCGCATTCGCCAAACTGTGTCACAATCGACACTTTTTGAACTGCATTCGATTCTGTGAGCCACATTTTCTCTATCGTACCACATTTTTTGTGACACATTTGCTAAAACTAAAAACCACTTCTCACTATCAAAAACAGAAAGTCAACAACTTGTCTTTAAATTCAATCAAGTCTTCCTTCACTGTTATAGTCCACACCAGACTCTGAATTTCTCAATTTTTCCTCAAACATTTCATTTAGGTACCATTTTAGGCTCACAATAGTTTTTCATTTTGCCTTCCATTAGATTTCATTGATAGCTTCACCATCTCCTTAGAACACTCACTTTTGGAGATTTTAGGAGTTGACTCTTACCATTCATTGTCCAAACTTTGCTTTCAATAGTAGGTTATCATTGGACCCAATTACCTTTGTCACCTTGTCAATCCTTTTGTGAAAAATTTCCCACTCAACAGTCTAGTGTGGAGATTTCACTTTGTCCTATTTATAGTCCTTCTACGGTTCATTGATCTTCCAAAACTGAATCATTGCAAGAACTTTGTTTGCCCAAGTTTGTCCTCTTTAGATCTCTCACTAGTAAGAGCATCTTAGGATCATTTATGTCTTATCATTTGGCATCTCCATTTAGTGTCACACCACTTGCATTCACAAGCCTTTAGTCTTACTTGCATTTCATAGCATCCTTTAAAAATCCAAAAAGAAACCAAAAACATAGTCTCATACTTATATCATTTTCCTCCATCATCCTAAGTTGAGCAAAACCTTGTATGGTTGAAACTAGATTATAGAAAAAGAAAAGACTTATGGATTCTTTTAGACAAGACACCAACTTTGTTGAGTTCACAACTGACATGGACTCATTTCCTAATACAATGAACAATCCTTGTTTTGATATGGGAAATTCCACAATCAATCCTTTTAGTGAGATGAACATCCCATCATCTCCATCACATCTTTTTGAACCATTTATCCAATGGGATCAAAATGGGGATGTCTTTGAAGAAGACATACAAGCTGCCGCCCAAAACCCAGAAGTGGCCTCTTTTGTGGAAGAATTAGTCCTAAATGACTCATCCAGATTCCTAGCTATGCTCCTTGACCAAGGGGCGAAGTTACCAAAGGGATTTGATCTTAACACTCTTAGAGAAACTTCTCCCACTCCAACATCACACAATCCTTCCATGGGAGCCTCTTCACAAAATGTCATCAACACAATCAATGCTACCTCCCTTGGTCATACTACCACCTCAACCAACACAACATCTATTGGAGGATCATCTTCCCAAACCAACACTGCATCACAATCCATTCCACAACAAACATCCACCATTCCTTCACAAACAATGGGGGCAACAACATCAAACCTCTTTGGAACTACATCTAGTTCCATGAGTACATTAGCAAACCTATTATTAGGTTCTTCAAGTGCCATAGCAACCAACTCATCCAACCCTTTTGGGAGAAATAAATGAAAATTTTTCATTCAAGGCACCCAACCCACTTCATCACAGGTTAATACCAACACTCCTATGACTCAAAATACAAACATCCCTCAAGGCCACAATCTTTTATTTGGGCAAGGCAATCAAGGTGCTCAATCCTACACTCCATTTGGGCATCAACAAGCTCAAAATCAACAAGGCCATCAATCCTTCACTCCGTTTGGACATCAGCAATATCAAAACCAACAAGGTCCTCAAATTCAGTCCAACATGGTAGGATATCACATCCCCACTTATGCCTCTCAAATCCATACACAGCAGCACATCCCTCATCGAAACACTCATTTCCAACAACCACCAAATCAAAACGCTCATTTTTCTCACCGACAACCCATTCCAAATCATAACATCTCATCACAATAGTTGGGGACTCAAGTTTCCCCTATCAACAACATAGGTGATGCTACCAACCATCCCATGGTAGAAGCACTCACACTCCAACTCGCTGCTCTTCAAACACAAGTGGAGACCTTACAACAATCCAACAAAAATTTGTACATGTCACATGACTTGTGTCCATATCCATTTGACACAACCTTATATATGCCACCTTTTCCTCATGGGTATGTGGTACCCCATTTTCCCAAATACAAAGGCAAAACAAACCCCATTGAACACATAAAATAATTCACAACTAGTTGTATGGACATTGCATATGAGAAAAATTATCTCATGAGACTCTTTTCTATAAGTCTTGCAGGTCATGCACTAGAATGGTTCTCGCTTTTACCTAAGGGAATAAAAACATGGGATGAATTGGCAAACAAGTTTATCGAAAACTATGCTTACAACATTGACACAGACATTGGCATCGCCTCCTTATGCAGACTTACCCAAGAGGATGCAGGAGAGACTTTCATTCCATTCTTTCAAAGATGGAGAACCTTAGCAAGCAAATGTCCGGTAGAAATACCTGAAAAGGAGAAAATAACCATGTTTGTACAAACTCTCCTTGGACCACTAAGGTATGGATTACAAGTCCATTGTTGCACCACTTTTGTTGACCTTGTTGAAAAAGGTGTTCAACTGGAGAAAGCCTTGATCGCCAAAGATGAATTGAAATATGGTGGAAAAACCATCAACACCACCACCAATAATAACCCAAGTAGCTCAAATGACAAAAATAATTACTGGGTTAAGAACAAACATATCACAAATGATGGTGTAGTGGATGCAAAAAATGTCAACGCAATAGGTCATGTACTCACAATCAAAGGAGTACAAAATCAAAACGCACCTGTAACTACACCAACACCAACTGCTAATGCTATCCAAAGCAACCATGTGCAAACAAATCAAAGGCAGTTGTGTCAACCCGGACAATTCCAAAAACGCACGTACACCCCTTTGGGTGAACCAATTGAAATTGTCTTGAAGAAACTTCTTCAAAATGGTGTCATAACGCTGGAAGAGCCAAAACCATATGACCGTGGTCAATTCAAGCCATCATGGTGGGATGACAGTTCATTTTGTGATTACCACGGTGCCAAAGGGTAGAAAACTTCCTCTTGTCACCAATTGTGAAATCTAGTGTAAGATGTCATAGAGAACCACACCATCGAATTGGGTGGTCAATCATTTACATCTAATGTGGATCATACCATACACAAAAACCCACTGCAAGATCATGGTAAAGCTTCCTCATCTGGCACAAAGAATACCAACAATCAAGCCAACCACATCCATCCAGCCTATAATACTACCCGTCATGCATATAGTTATCCTGATGGTACTATTATCAACAATCTCTGCGCTACTGATGAAGATGAATGTGTTAATACCATTAACATTAAAAAGGCCCCGAAATGCAATGTGACTATGCGTAAAGGCAAGGTCACTATCCTAGGTCCTTCTGCCTGTCAACCAAAAGTCACCAAGCCTGGTCCGTCCGCTAGACAGTCCAACCCAAACTCGGAGTTCAACATTGTCGAGCAGTTAAATAAAACACCTGCTCAAATATCCATTCTCGAATTGCTCTGTATTTCACCTACGCATAAGGCCATCCTAGATAAAGTACTGCAAGAGTCATCTGTCCCAACCAACATCGATGTCAACCACTTTGAGACTATGGTCGGATACCTGAATTCACCTCACCACATCACCTTTTCAGACAACGACTATTCCTCATCCAAACCATCACATAACGACACCCTTCACATTGAAGTCTTTGTCCATAAGCATAAGGTTAGACGATTCCTAGTAGATGGTGGAGCAGGATTGAACATCTTCTCTCTTAAATTGGTCAAAGCTCTTGGTTTTTCTGATGCATGTGTAGATGCTAGCAAGAGCATCGTCATCAAGGCATATGATGATGAAGAACGCGCTTCTAAAGGCGTCATTACCATTCCACTCCGGGTAGGACCCATCATCATAGACACAACATGCCAGGTCTTGGATCATGACATACACTATAATATCTTACTTGGTCGTCCATGGATTCATGCTCTAAAGGCCATTCCATCCACGTACCACCAATGCCTCAAATTCCCTTTTGATGGAACTGAGATCACTATCCCAGGAGATCCCAATCCATTTCAATATTGCACCAACCTGTGAGCCACTGCTGAGCACCAGGTACCCATAAATCAAGAGGCCTCATCCTCCACCTCATCCAAATACATTGACACTCACGAAATAATCCATTCCATCATCTTCTACCACACCATCTCCATCGGCCTCCATCCCAAGTAATGACTTTCAGATCCAGGACCTTGGTTGTGGGGAGTTCAAATTAAATACGGCTTACTGTATAACCACAATACCGAAGCCACCTAAGGTATATGGTAGACCATGTTTTGCAGTAGAGCCCAAAATAACTTTCAAGGTTCCACCAAAAAGTGTTTTTACACGGTGGGGCGATATGGGTAATGAAGTCATTATTGACATGGATAATTGGATCTACAAAGACCCAATAGAGTTATCTCCACTACCGTTGCATCTCTATGGAAAAGGATATGATATATGTAAAGCCCAAGGTTTTGACGGTACAAGCAACCTTGGAAAGAATAGCAATGGAAGACGGGAACCTATCATAATGACAGCAAGACCAAGATACATAGGGCTAGAGTTTGACCAAGTCAAAACTGATGATCAATGTACCTGTGAACTTTTGAGTAAGGTTGTAATGGTTATAGAAGGTGTTGAGACATGCAAAGAATCCCTCACTAAAACTGACTCAAATGAATGGGAATGGGGATCTAAAAAAATAGTCAGTGACTATGACATTGATGAACTATTCTTGGAACTTGGCCAACTTTCCTTTGAAGAACGATTCTACCAAGAATATAACATAGACCCTATTGACCGACATTCTAAAAATAAGGAATGGGTATGCATTCCCTGAAATCCAGAGGAACATAAGGTATCATCGGCAATACCTGAATCATCGCCCCCATTCCTGAACCCACCCATGAGCCTAATTTATCTGAGCCCACTATCCATACTTCTAAAACACAAACCAGTAGTCACGATGTTGATAATTTTATCCCATATTATGACTTTGAATTCGATTCATCTGACTCGGAGTATGGACCATCCATTGCATCAGACACGGAAGTGGAAATTGACAACTTTGCCTTTACACTCGAGGCATCAATTTTCACACTTTCTGCATCCTCCCCACCCTTCACTAACACTGACGATGGGATCCCTCTTGTTTATCCACAACTGATCGACTAGGACCAACAAGACTCACCGGCAATGGACATATTTCAAAATGACAAGGCAATTGCAGATTTCATGGGGCTAAGAGAAGGTATTCCATGGGGTGATCACAAAATAGGGTTCTCCATTGATCTAGATTATGCAGCTTACTTCAGGGAGATTGTGCAATCCTCCAGTCGCAAAAATACAAAAAATAAAAAAGAAAAAGAAATGCCTTTAGGTGAAAACCACAAGGCACCTTCTGGCAATAAAATAGTAAAAACAAAGGACGAATCTGAAGGTGAAAACCTCTCTGAGGTGCCTAAGGATGGAGGATTGGACTTTCTTCCCGTAACATAGGAAAAGTCAGCTATGCTCATTAAGGACACAACAAAAGTTAACATAGCCACACCAGAGAATCCCAAAATGATTCTCTTGGCCACATCATTGTCAGACGAAGAAAAACCTGAATTCAAACAATTCTTCATAGACAGGAAAGTTAACTTTTCATGGTCATATGCTGACATGCCAGGTCTTGATCCAACATTGGTTTTACATCATCTTCCTCCAATCCTAGGAATCAAGCCAGTCAAACAAAAATTGCGCAAGATGCATCCACAGATTGCACTACTTGTCAAAGCTGAATTAAAAAAGTTACTAGATGCTGAGTTCATAAGGTCAATAGACTATGTTGATTGGATATCCAATCTTGTCCCTATTAACAAGCCGAATGGACAAATCTGTATTTGCACAGATTTCAAAGATTTAAACAAAGCTTTCCCAAAGGATGACTTCCCCCTACCAAACATAGACATGATTGTTGACCTCACGGCAGGATATGAGATGCTATCTCTCATGGATGGTTTTTCAAGCTATAACCAAATCCGAATTGCAACAGAGGATCAACATAAAATAGCATTCACTTGTCCTTGGGGAACATACTATGGGAATTTCATGTCTTTTGGCCTAAAGAATGCAGGCGCCACATACTAGAGGGCTATGACAACAATCTTCCATGACATGATGCATATTTTAATGGAAGATTATGTAGATGACTTATTGGAAAAATCTTTGACAAGAAAAGATCATCTCCAAGTCCTAGATAAAATCTTTAGACGGCTTGAGAATTACAAGGTTCGATTGAACCCAAAGAAATGTGTTTTCAGATTCACTTCAGGCAAGCTATTGGGATACATAGTTTCACGCCGAGGCATTGAGGTTGACCCTGCAAAAGTAAAATAAATTATGGACATGCTTCCTCCAAGAGGAATTAGTGAGTTACGAACACTTTAGGTCAAATTGCAGTCTGTTCTCCGCTTCATAGCACAGTTGGCAGACAAATGTCAACCATTCTAATATTTTCTCTGCAAAAACATTTTGTTTGTAAGGACAGATAAGTGCACCATAGCCTTTGACCAAATTAATGAATACCTATTAACACCACCAGTGTTAATGTCGCCTATTGAGGGAAAACCATTGATCCTATATGTCTCTACAATGACAAATGCACTGAGGGAATCACTGGTGCAAAATGACCATGAAGACAAAGAAAGAGCCATATATTACATCAGTCATACATTAATTGGATATGAGCTCAATTACACAACCATTGAATGGGCATGCCTAGCAATTGTCTTTGCAACGCAGAAACTAAGACACTATATGCTAAGCCATCAAACACATTTGGTAGCAAAGATTGACCCATTAAAGTATCTCTTGAGTCGAGCAACATTGACCGGTCGCTTAGTGAAGTGGGTCATGATATTAAGCGAGTATGACATACAGTATGTGGAGTGCAAGGCTATAAAAGGTCAAGTAATAGCAGATCAACTGGCAGATGCACCAATCCAAGCCACTCATCCGTTGGTAATTGATTTTCCTGATGAGTCTATCTTTCACATAGAATCAACCTTACCATGGAAACTATAATTTGATGGATCCCACATCGGTCACAATTCAGGAGCTAGCATATTATTTATCACACCACAAGGGGATTCAATTCCTAAATCATTTCGAATCGCTTTCCCTTGTACAAATAATATAGTAGAATACGAGGCATTGGTCACAGGTCTCAAGATAGAAATTAAATGGAAAATACAGACATTGCTCGTGTTTGGGGATTCTCAACTGGTCATCGATCAAGTGAATAATGAATATGACACAAAAGATGAGAAGTTGCTTCCCTACAAAAGAATGGTGGATAGTTTCCTAATGTATTTCAAGATGATTGCATTTGAACAAATCCTGAGAACACAAAATAAGGCTGCCGATGCAATGGCTACCATTGGATCTCTCCTAGACATCCCTAAGAATGTGTCACAATTTGAATTCTTAGTGGAACAGCTGTTGATGAATGCATACAATATTCCAGAGTCAGAAATGGTGTGCGAGATTTTTGGTCCTAGTTCACCTTGGTACTAGGACATATACAACTATCTTAAATCCCAAACCCTTCCACCTAACCTGTCCAACAACCAACAGAAATCCTTTATCCAAAAAGTGGCTAGACATACCATCGTCAATGACACCTTATACCGTCATGGCTTTGACAACACCCTTCTTTGCTGTCTCACCACTAATGAAGCCCAAACGAATTTACGAGAAGTACATGAGGGTATATATGGATCTCATTTGAGTGGTCCAACCTTAGCTAGGAAAGTCACCAAACTTGGGTACTATTAGTCGACATTGGAAAAAGATGCTCTTCAGTTTGTCAAAACATGTCGAAAATGTTAGGTGCACAGTGATTTGATTCATGCACCTACACAGGAATTGAGACCTATCACTTCTCCATGGCCTTTCGCACAATGGGGACTCGACCTCGTGGGTAAAATCCATCCATCCTCTTCCAACGGCCATAAATTCATAATAACCGCCACTGAATATTTTACTAAGTGGATTGAAGCCGTCCCTCTCACCTACATCACTGGTAAACAAATATCCAAGTTCATCCTAAATTACATCATTTTCCGGTACGGTGTCCCACAATCCATCATCACAGATAATGGCAGTCCATTCAAAAATCAGGATGTTCGTGAGCTCTGTGAGCGATTCCACATCCAACACCATTTTTCCACCCCATATTACCCACAAGGTAACAACCAAGCTAAGGCATCCAATAAAACAATCCTTGGCATTTTGAAGAAGACCGTCAACGACGCTAGCCAAGACTGGCACCTACAACTTAATCCTGCTTTATGGGCTTATCGTACCAACATTCGTACCCCCACTGGAGCCACTCCATTTTCCCTTATCTACGGATCTGAGGCCATAATACCCATTGAGGTCAAAATTCCTTCTCTTCGAGTCTCTTTGAAAGGAATGATTAATGACGAAGAGTACAAACATACTCGCCTACATGAGATGGAAATGTTACAAGAAAGATGGAAAAATGTCTTAAATCATCTACAGGCATATCAAAATCGTCTTTGCCAAAGTTATAACAAAAGAGTCATGGTGAGAAAGTTTAAAATCGGTGACTTGGTTCTCATGCAGAACCCCAGAAATCAGACGGACCGTGAAAAGTCGGGTAAGTTTGAGGCTAACTGGCTTGGTCCTTATATCATTACTGTCGCATTCAGTTCTGGAGCTTATCAGTTGGCCACACCTGATGGAGAACAACTGATGGAACCCATCAACAGCTTGCATTTGAGAAAATTCTACACATAGCATCAAAGAGCTGGGCTAAAAACCTACAAAATACAAAAAAAAAATTGAAAAATAGGAAAAATCGTCCCTTGATGAAAACCTAGCAAACAGGCGTCTTGGTGACACCAAAAATAAATAATCAAAAATCAAAATCAAAATTAAAAAATGGAAAAAATGGTAAAAAGAAATGAATTCATCCAATAGTGAAAACCTGGCAAACAGGCGTGTTGGATAAGTACCATGGTGAAAACCTGGCAAACAGGCACCATGTGTAGTCGATCGTTGCTTCGCCATCTACTGTTACTCAAATCGACCTTAATTCATTTGTCATAATCACAAAGGCCTGACACATTCACGACATCCATCCTAAGCCCTGTCGATTCCGACCATGGTTAGCATTTGGTTGACATCATCCCTTGCATTTCTTTGTCTTTTGTTTGCCTATCTCCATATCATTGACCTCGGGTATTCCCCGACCTGTCTGGGGGCAAGACCTTTATCATGCAACTGTAGTGGGTACCGCACATGATCCTGCATTCTTAAAATGTCCTGAAAAAATCCTAAAAATTTGAAAAAGTCCTAAAAAAAAAAAAAAATCCTAAAAATGTGAAAAAGTCCTGAAAAAAGACATAAAAATTTGAAAGCATCCTAAGAAAATACAAAAAACATCCAAATCAGTGTCAAAATCCCAAAATCAAAGTCAATCTGGTCAAGTCAATCGATCATATCATTTCAGTCTTTTGTCACCGTCTGAACTACGTTGTCTTTGCGCTTTTGCTACGTAGGCAAGATTCATCTTTCAATCCTCGAGACATTAGATCAATTCATCTAGGTTTGTCACAAAATAAAATCACAATTCAAGCTTCTATCCTTCGTACAATGTCATTGGTCATTTCAAACTACGAGGTCTCTGAGTACACGACGTATGCAAGGCCATCAATCGATGGACCCCCGAGGCCACACTAGGTCAGTCCATTAGGGTTCATGGCACAACATTTTCACACACGTCAAGCCATCTTCAAATCAAGCAAATCTTATGGCAATATCGAACTATCAATCTATCAGCAATCTGTTGCATCAGTCAATTCAGCATGTCAGCAATGACATGTGGTCAAAATCATATCAAGACAATTTATCATGGTAAAACTTTTGTTTCTTCTTCAGATATGTCCTTCTAAAGAGCAGCTCTTGTCAACTTCTTTTTGCTTTTGGATGTGTCCTTCCTAAGCATCATCATCATCATCTAACATTTTGATGGATTCTCCTCAATTTGAGAATCGATCTCCTAGATATCAATGTCATTCAGGATGTGTCCTTCCTGAATTTGATATTGCTCGAAATTTGACAACACCTGACATTAAAACACTTGGCAAACACTTGGCAAAATTTTTCTATCTTTTAATGATTATCATGATACTAGTTCCTTATGTCCTAGGAACCATGACATATCATGATGATTATCATTGTCTACTTATCACTCTACTATTAGTTTCTCCAGGATGTCCTGACTTCAGGATTTAGAGAAGCAACGACATAGTACGATGATTTTACTGTCTATTTTTACTATCATGTGGCTAGTTTCTCAAGGATGTCCTATCATCAGGATTTAGAGAAGCAGTGACGTCTCATGATTAGTTTGGTTTTTCTGGCGATTGGTCATGATAAAGTGACTAGGGGCAATTGTGTTCCTTGCATGAGTCATGTTCATCCTTTGTCTGCGATTGTTGATCTACGTGATATTTTGACCTTGCACACTATTGATCTATGTCATATCATAGTGTTTGCCATCCATCATGATATTTTCGCCCGATGATGATTAAAGAGCAACTAGGATAGCACTATAGCAAAGCTTTGAAGGATTTTTAATTTTCGCACTAACATGCATATCTTTCCTCGCACTAACATCCATCTTCATCTTCTCTTCTATGGTTCTCTGATGATATCCTGTGACATACAAAAACAAAGTTGCATACATAATGGCATGAGCATTTCATATTCACATCTGCATAAATCAAGTACCTTCATTCACATTGCATAAAACCATCATTTGCATCAACATATAAGCATCATAAATAAACATTTGCATTAACATATAGGAATCACATCATCATCACATTACACAATGCACACATAACCACATCCATAAATGCATTCATAAACATAAACATTAGAATACCATAACACACAACATCATATAGGCCACATCAAAACTGCATCGCATATATATATAATCTCAAAATGTCATGTCACAGGATAGAGTCATAGGATATCCCAAAAATAGAGCTCGCAGGCTCAAATATGTAAATACAAATGTCTACAAACAAGTCCTAGGATGGCCCTCCTCCGTCCTATGGAGGTGAACTGTGAGGTGATCGTGGATGACCCATCAATTGAAAAGTGACCTGAATAGGTGTCCTCTCCTGTGTCTCACTCTGAGAACCTATGGGATCAATAACCGGAGGCTGGCTCTACCTTGTCTGCTACCCTGAAGACACCGATCTATGACCATGCTCTGACTTGTGACTGTGCCCTGATGAATGCCTGTGAGAGCTGTGAGATCTATGGCCCGATGACTGCCCTAATGCACTGGACCCCCTAGCACTGGTGTGACTACTATTGTGAGATCTTCTACTGCTATGTGTTCGGTTGCCACTACCTATCCTACTGTAGGATCGAGAAAAACCTAGGTCTTGTCGATCTGGTGGAATGACCTGCTCATATAAAGCCCTGTATTGGCCCCTACTCTCTGCCATCCTGGCTAACTCTTGAGCCATATCCCCTGTTAGTTCAGAGCACAACTCTGCAAACTCGATCACCCATCGATTTTACTCCTGTCGTCGAAGAATGGCCTGATCTCTCTCCACCCGAGTGACCTCTAACTCTGCTGCTAAGGCCTTGTTCTGAGACAAGGCCGCATCAAGTCTGCTCTGTAGGTCCATAATCCACTGATCAATAGTGGCATCAGCAGGAAAAATGGGTGATCTGTCACCCTCATCATCTCTAGAAATCATGTGCTCCCACAGTCGTTGATTTACCTCATCCTCCTCCTCCTCCTCCTCCTCCTCCTCATCTCTCTCCTTCTTGACCCAGACCTCCTCCACATCTATGTCAAGAGGGTGTCCCCAACAAGTGGATCTGCCTCTACTCTCTCCTCCGCCACCTCCTCCACCTCCTCCTCAACCACCACCTCCACCTCCTCCTCACTTCCTCTGACCTCCTCGACCCTCACCTCCAGCTCTCTCTCCTCCCCCTCCTCCCAAATAGGTGAAAATGGTACACCACCCACTCTCTACCTCACTCTTTTGGGCTACCTCCACCCTCAATCATCCCTCCTCCTCCTGGAACCCCTGCCATCTCCTCCTCCCCCTCCATCTCCTCCACCTCTGTCATCTCCTCAACCTCCCCCACCTCCTCCATCTCCCCAATCTCTACCTCCTCCTGCCCTACCTCCATCTCTACCCCTCGCACCTCTGCCATCTCTGCCTCTGTCTCTGCCACCCCGACCTCTCCTTGGTATCCGTGGAATGACTGATCTACGATCTATCGGTGGTGGACCATCCAGATCTATCAAATGGATGGGCCTGTGAACCTACCACCAGGTGTCAAACTCAGTAGACATCCCTGGATCTGTTGGACCCCCTCTCCATACCCACTGAACTACCACCAAGCTGTCAACTTGCTGCTCTACTACTCTAACTGATATGGGCGGCCCCCACATGGTCTCCCTGGAAGATCGAGCATACTCTGTCATACCTACTGGCACAACCTGTTTCTCCCCAAACTATCATAGTACCTGTTGGGGTAGGTACATCTCAATAATCCAGTGAGTCTGTACTGTGCGGCCAATAAGATACCAAAACTATTTGCAAAAGGAAAAGTGGCCATCCTCATTTGACCACTAAGCACAATCTCTATAGGGTCTCCAAACAAAGTTGATCATCATATCAATCTGATGACACCAGTACCCGGTGTCTCCCATGCAATTTTGGCTAATTGATCCTGTATATAAATAAAGATAGGGCATCCCATCACCTAGCTGTTGAATCTACACCGGTGGTCAAAACATAGGAATGCGCTCCCATACCTAGATAATCAAGAGGGTAGTGCCACAACTGATATTGTGCCCCTGGTGATAGACAACCTCATGTAACTGGTGATACAGCATGGCCCCCAAGCAAAAACAATCATTTGTAGTCATATGCGAACAAGAACATCCCCCCATCCAATGGGAAATCCGTGACCACGATGATCTGGGATCAGTAATCCGGTGATCAAGTTCATGAGCATGACATCGAACCTGGGAAATCGGTCGGCTACAACATCCCAGCTGATCTCATAACCGTCCAGGACAAACTGGGCACCATCGACACCCTCATACCTCTCTGTCAAGACCTATCTCCCTCGGTGTGGATCATAGACCACCCTCTCTCCGCTAATCGAAATCCATAGAATATGGTACACATCCTCCAAAGTCACTGTCGCCTCTCCAGTAGGCAGGTGAAATGAGTAGGTCTCAGAATGCCACCTCTAGCAAAGAGTTCTAAGCAAACCTCTATTTTTCTGAATAACAGGCATGTAGGTAACATGGTATAGGCCTAAGGCCATCAATCGTTGTCTCTATCTATCATTGAGATGATCTCTGAAAGCATAGGTCCCTAGTCACAACTCTCGGGTATAAATGGGCACAAGCCGACCCTACACAAGGAAAGGCCAAGGATTAGCACATATTGAGCAACATTACGGAAAGTTTATTACTACTGGCAAGTCAAGGGTACATAAAGGTTAATCTCAGCACAAGGTCAACAAAATTCAACGTTGGTCAACTTCAATTACGTCACGTTAACCACAAATGCGTCACAATTATTCAATTGCAACTCTGCGCATGGCAAATGCATTGCAATATGTCAAATGCGTCGTTATGACCAGCAAATGTGCAATCTAACAATGAATGCGCGATTCAACAACAAATGTGTCATTTGACTTATCATTTGCATTATGAAATGGTAAATGCATCGCAAAACATTGATTGCATCACAATCTAGCGTTTGCGTCATTTAGCCTTGCGAATGCGCAATCGCACAAAAACAACTAGTCTACCATTGCACTTGCGTCGCAACGCAATCAAATGCAGTGAAAACAAAAGCGTTTGTGGCTTTCGCGATAGCATTTGTGTCGCACCGCATTTGTTTTCCCCATTAAACTCTAATAAATGCATAAAATTCAAAATTTGACAAGTTGGATAGGCTACTTACCGGTGCCTCTGCACCCTTGGGTAGTCGGAATGTGTGCACTCGACATCCACGGTGTGTAGTCGTCAGAATCACCATCGCCTTTGAGAGCTTTGATTTCTGAATTCTATATATGACAAATGAGAAAAAGACATTTGGATTGACCTTTTCAACCTATCTATAGGCTAAAAATTAGGGTTTTGACCTAGTAGGTTCTTCTGGAGGCTCATTTGACCACCTTTGACTGACATTTTGGCTAGCTTACCGTTCTCCGTTTTAGAAATTGTTCGCGTCGTTACTTATCTGGTCATTAATTTGACTAGTCAGGATATTTTCCAAATTTTTTTGACCCCGAGTTGAAATTCAAAAATTTTCCCGAGGGGGCATAGACACTACGTACCTTCACTGAGGCATATTCTGGACTTGTTTTCTTTGCCACAATGCGACAAGTTGCATTATGACAAAGAGGGGCAAATGTAAACACATAAAAATGGCCAAGACCTGCAAGCACTATTTTACCACCTTTCGTCATGACATGATTATAACATTTTAATTATGTTTCTAACCCACATTCAACTATTAATTAAATAATTTATAATTATTTAATTAATTCATAATCTCTCAGTCTTCATGATTATTAAATAAATAAATCTTATTTATTTATCTAATATGTCATTAATTATCAAAGTCTTCTCGTAATTAAATAAAATCTTATTTATTTAATTAATCCTTATCATAAATGTCCTCCTGATTATTAATAAATATATTTATTTAATGTGTCACTAATTCCTAAATCCTCTTAATTAAATAGATTTGTTAATTTATTTAATTAATTAACCACTTCTTCTAAATTAAATAATTATTTATAATTATTTAATTATTATATGTGACACTTCTATATTTTTAAATAAAACAAATCATTTAAAAATATCTCATATACTTAACTGATTCTTTATTTAGTAATTAATTTCAAAAATCAATTACTTCTTATCTCACAAAATCCCTATTTTGATTTAATTTAATTCAAAATGGAATTATTTCTCTACAAATCAAGTAATTTTTAAAATTATTGATTTTCTAAAATCCCATCCTCTTGTCTTTTGATTTTTACTAATTTCATCTCAATTGTCACATTCAGTCTTGATTTAATTCATTTAATTAAATCTTATTACACATATGGGGATTTTTCCCTAACCCTAATTGAGAGTTGCCTTATTGAATCTTGACCTTTGATTCTAGGGCATTCCTTAAGAGCTCTCATCTTGTCCGTCCGTTCAAGATTGCATTTTCTATAAAATGACAATCTTGATCTCATTTTCGGATCCATGATCATTTTGCTTAATCTACTTTTATTATAGGCATTACTCATATCTTATGCTATTTGTTACTATTTGCATATTAGGATTGATTTGGCTAATTGCACATTAGTTCATTTTTTTATAAATCCTTCAAAAGCTTTGTTGAGGCTAGGCATATAGAGTTGCTCACACACAAATCTAAGGGCATCCATCATTCCAAAGCTTGAGGAGGTGCAATGGAAGTCAGCCATGGAATACTAGATGGGTGAGACCTTTTCAGTTTTCCTCCATTTATTTATTATTCCTTTGCATTCTATTGTTTGATATGTTATTAACTTGTAGGTATTACTAATCATTTGTTTATCTTGCAGAACATTTTATATCATTACAATATCTAGCCACCCATGAATATGGAAAGATGTGTTCAACTAAATGGCACCTTTCTCTTGGTGAGAGATGCGGGGTTGTCCTACCTACAACCAAGTAGTTAGCTATATCTACATACCAAGGTGTGTGCATTATTAAGGAAAACATACGTTCTTCTAGAAAAGGGTCATCCACAATTTTTTCTTTTGATATTTAGCATGGAGATAAAATCGGCTACCTCATTTTCTTTACTTGATATATCCACAATATTTATATCAAACTCTTGCAACAATAATAACCACCTAACAAATTATCCACCAATGACTAGTTTGTTCATCAAATATTAGATTGTCGTATGATTGGTATGAACAAAAATAAGATAACCAGTGATATAGTGTTTGAATTTGTTAATTGTATAAACAATTGATAACATTTTCTTCTTTATAACAGTGTTATTGAGCTCAAAAACTTACAAATTTTTAATTATCCAATAAATAACATACTTCAAATTACCTTTCTTTTGTCCTAAAACAAAAACTATGGAAAATTCAAAAGCATATGTATGTATGTGGAAATGATCTATGTAGTTAGGTACTCTCAAAGTAGGTGTCGTTGTGAGATATTTTTTAAGAGCTTCAAAAGCTTCTTGGTAAAATCAATGTCCTTAGATAGGAGGAAAAACAAGGGAGTTGCTATTTTACTGAAATCCTCAATGAACCTCATGTAGTATCCTACATGGCCAAAAAAAATTATCATGTCATCTTTTTTTCTTTTAGGTAGTAGGTAGAGTGAATATCACTTCTATTTTATTAGGATCCACCTAAATCCCCCTTTTGGACACAAAGTGTCCCAAAACCACTTCTTCAATCGTCATCATGAAACATTTCTCATGACTAAGAGAGAGATTGTGATCTTGGCACCTTTGAATTACCTTCTCCAAGTTTTCTAGTGCTTATTCATAAGAATTTCCATAGGTGGTGAAGTCATCCATATATATTTCCATAGTCATGGGAAAAATCTGAAAATATGCTCAAAACAACTCTTTGGAATGTTGTTGGTGCATTACATAGCCCAAATGGCAAGATCGAGTAAGCACAGGTACCCCATGGACATGTAAAGGTGGTCTTATTCTAATATTTTGGAGCTATATTTATCTGATTGTAGCCACTAAACCCATCTAAGAAAGAAAAAAATTCTTCCTTGTTAATGAATCTAACACTTGATCAATTAAGGAAAGAGGGAAATGATCCTTCCTTGTGGTTGTATTTAATTATTTGCAGTCTACACATACCTATCACTTGCCTCCTTTCTTAGGTACTATTACCAAAGGGGAAACCCATTGACTATCTAATATTGGGCATATAAACCGTGCATTTAACAATTTTTTCAAATATTTTTTCACTATCTCTTGCATAGTTGGTTTCATCCTTCATTGTGGCTACCTCATTGATGTATATTTTATGCACATAGAGATTAGGATCTATTCCCTTCATGTCATGATATTCCTCTTAAAATTTTATTGTGTGAGATTGCAACATTTTAATTAACTCTGCTTGCTGAGAAATTATCAAATGATTGTGTGATATTGAGTGTTTTTTCGGGTGTAATTTCCATTGGTATGAAATGCATCATGACAAAATCAACATCTAACCTTGATATATTAAGATTACAACTATGTGGAAGTAGTGTATGGAATAATTATTAGGTAGATTTAGAGGTTGTTGTTGATATAATATTGTGCAGTGGGCATTTCAAATGTGTTATACATTGGTCTTGTTATAGGTCCATCCCATTAGATTTTTGTATGATATTGGCAATAATTTCATCCTCTTCTTGAATATTGACCATTGAACTTTGTTCAATGCTCATGAGCGTTTGTAGAGAATATTGGTCATCATCTTCCAAACTTGACCAAGATGTTCCAATTCTGAATGAAGTTGTGCAACTAGATAGATGACCAATTTTTTGTCACATTCCCACAAGAAATTATCATGTTGCCAAATCTACATCTGATAAATGCATCTATTGTGGTTAACCATGGTTTACCAAGGATTAATGGGTATCCTCTAAAGTTGGCCTTATGATGTAGGACCATAAGTTCTATTGGATATTCCCATGAGTCTAGTGTGATGATTAAATCTTCAATGATATCCTTTGGTTTAATTATTGACCTATCTACTAGTTGTAAAATTGTGGGTGTAGGTCTTAGATCTATTAGTTGAAGCTTTTTCATTGTTTCTCTTGTCATCACATTGATTGATGATCCTAGATAAATCAAAGTATTCTTGATCATGAGTGTGTCATTAATTTGCACATCTATGATAGGACTACCAGGGTTTGCATACTTTGGGACAACTAAGTTTCTCAACATAATATCAACCAAACATTTTATAACATGGACAATTTGTGGCTCCTTTCACTTCCTTCCTAGATTTTTATGGCACAGTTCCCTCATAGTATTTTTTTCAATAAACACTTCTTTGATAGCTTAGATCAAAGGAATTTTGACATAAACATTCTCCAGTTGAATCAAGAAGTCAAATTCAGGTTCAAAGTGATTTTTTTTAATGGTTAGACTCTTTGGGAATGGTGGTTCCTTGTTTATGATTTCTATTTGTAGCTTGTTTTGTTCAGGTTGTTCATTTAGATGGTCATTAGTTTCAAATGTTGGTTCCTCATTAGGAAGTATGGTAATATGAGGAGATGATGGCCCAACAAGAATTTTTTTGAATGTAGGTGAACATCACTAACTTAAATTGCATAGGTTGGGTAATGGATGGGTTCATTAGTACAGTCTTGCTAAACATGCTTATTGTTAGGGTTTGGTGCAAGTTGAGAAAATAATTTTGGTGCTCTTGGTTGTGCTAGGGTAGGTTGTAGTACTGTAAAATTACACCATGTGGTAATTTCACACTTATGCATTTGGGCCCACTATATTTATTTAGAAACTTGTAAGTTGGAATTTCATGATTTTAGCTTCATAGGCAACAACGATGAAGTACTAGTAGCTTGGATACTTAATTTGTGTAATGTTTTGGTAGGACACTTGCATGACACATAGACCTCTCCATGACATGCTATAATCCTCAAACTTTCTAAGATTCAAATGAGATTATTATGCATTCCTTTCCTATGACACATGTCATAGTGGCAAGGATGCATGTGCAATAGATCCTTGTGTCCATGCAACATAACAAAACTCTGTTTTCACTCTCATTTTCACAACTTATTGATCTATCTCTTTCTCTCTTCCTCTCTTGCTCTCTTTCTCTCTCACTCTCTCATTCTCACAATGAAGCTCTTTTGGATTTCTCTCTCAAGTAACAATTAAAGATTCTCTTGCATGCAAATTCATTATGTTTATCAATCCAAGAGGGGAGCCATAAGTTGTTGGTAATTCTCTCTTGTTATATTATCTCATCTATCTGATCTTGTCTATTTGATATTTTCTATTAAATTCATGATAGGGTTTCTTAGCCTTGTGAGGTTTGTTTCTATCACACATCTTTTATTTTATAAATTTTTATCTATCTCAATCCTATCTAGCTATCCATGGAACCAAAAACACCAAAATGGGGTTTGACTGAGGCAAGCCTCGAAATAGCCCCCAACATTTTTTTATCATTTTTTTTGTGTGTAGATGAATAGGTTTAGCAAACCAAACATTTTAGATTCTAGATTCTTACTGTCTATTTCATTAGAGATGATAGTGCAAGGTGCAAACATCCTTGCAATGCGCTACCATCCATGGCCGAGAGCTAATCCTCTTAACGGTAAAATCTATTGTTTTTAAAGTTTCCATTTATATATGCTAAAGATTCTAATTTTTTCATTCACTCTTGTAATTAAGTGATTCCATTATTCTTTTCATTTATAATTTAGCATTTATTTGATTAGATTGTATATATATTCTTTATTATTTATCCTATCACCTAAGCTTTGATCTTTGAGGTAATTGAGGGTTATTTTCTCCTTAATACCCCATCATCTTGAGGGTAGAAAATCAACTCCTTTATGTTTTTGGTGAAGTAAATGTGAATGAAATCATTTGAATCTTTTTCTTTAAAATTTTAATGCTTTTGATAATGCATTTTTTTTAATAGGATTTTGATATGTTGGATGATGTCTTGGACGATTTATTAGATGCATCTCCTTCTACTCAAAAATATTTTAAGAAAACTTCTTCATTAAAACCTTCTTTATAAGTCCAAGAGTTTGTAATTGTAGTCATATTCTTTGTCACCCCTCAAAGTTCTAAGAGACTGGTCATTTATGTGACTTTGAATAGCCCATCTCCTAAAATAATTCATTTTATTTGTGGGTTTCCTGTCGAAAGTGACATGTCGGACCTTTACAAGAGATTCATACAACCTAAGGCTGCATATTATAGGGTGATACCCCATACATATATGTGACCGATGACGTAGTATGGGTTAACTACACTTGATCCATGAGGATTCAAAGTATAATTAAGCCACTATGCATCAATCCTAATAAGATCATTGAATGTAAACTAAACTAAGAATCCATTAAAACTAAAATATTAAAATATAAAAGCTTAAAAAAAACCTATTATAATCCATTGAAATTTATCATATTGGGAGAGTGGTGTCACATTGATGTGGAATGGCAACCCTTTCCCAATCCCATGGATAAACGAGCTTGTTCCAATCGGTTCTAATGAAGAGAATCAATGAAACTGATGAGAGATGTGTATGAAAACATGATTTAAAGCTATTTTAACAAGATATATGCTAAGATGATTGATATGGATGTATGCAAATCTATTCTTAAGTGTATGCAAGATGTAAAATATTAAAACCCTAGTTTCAAAATATGCTAAATGGATGCAACTAAGTTACCATATAAGCCATTAATGGAAGCTAAGCTAATATGATGCAAGAATTAACCTAAAAATGTCTTTTAAAAATATGGAATTTGAGAGCAAATGGATGTGAGTTTCAAAAAAATAATTTTTCTCTGAAAAGGTGGATCCATTTGTCTCCAAATAGTGACCTATTTATAGGAGGGCAAATGATAAACGAGGGGCTAAGATTGAAAAAGTCAATCAATGATCAAAATGGAAGGAAGAGGGAATGGATCATGGATTCCCGTCAAGGGTTAAGAATGCAAGTTGACTTTTAATCAAGGGCTTACATTCATCCAAACAAACACACTTTCAAAACTTGCACAATAAGTCATGTTGAAAGTTTGTTTTAAAAAAGAAATATTCCCTTTTTCCAATGAGTAAAGAAAGAGAATATTCTCATGGGTGAGGAAAATTAGATATTTAGCTAATTAAAACCAAATTTAATTATGCAAAAGAGTAATATTCTCTTGGAATATTCCCTTGCAAGTGGGAAGATTAGGATTTAGTTAGTAATTTGATAACTAAAACAATGTTTCAATTATGTAAATTAATGGAATTATATGGTATTCATTAAATAAATGATTTAATGAAAAGGGGAAAGTGTTATGATATTTAATTAAATAAATTAGGGTTATTTAATTAAATAAGGGGACTTTAGGGATTAAATTAAATAATTTGATTTATTCAATTTAATAGGATGAAATTTTAGCATGAAAGGGGGTGAATTAATCCAATTAGGTCAATCAGGTTAATAGATGAAAATGACGTGATTAATTAAATAGCTAGGAAAATTTAATCAATTAAGTGAAAAGAAGATGGGTTTTAGGAAGAAATAGTGTTAGTATATCAGATTCGAGTCCATGATATCATTCAAGACATTTTTAAGTGTCTACATTTTGCCCCTTTTTGAAGCGAGGTACTTATTACATTGGTTCAAAGACTAACGCTTTTTGGATCAAAACTACTACTTAGATCAAAAGATCTAAAAAAATGATTTTTGGATGCCCCATTATTTCCCCAATGGAAAGAATAAGCTGGTTCCCTGCCCCCTTGAGAAATCGAGCAAAAAATTTGAATTTTGGGTTGATTTCTTGACAAAGGTTAAATATAGGTTTGGGTGCTAAAACAAGCCCCGAGATGTCAAAAATAGCCTCAAAAATACAAAAAAAAAAGCTCAAAATAAGTTGTGCAAGGTGGAAATAGGTAAAATGGCCCAAAACCCTAGCTTCTAGCTCAAATTAGGGCAAAAAATAGGTGAGAAGGGTTACACTTCCAATTCATTTGTGCACGCAACCCTTCTAGATTTTTGAATTTGGAGCTCTAACACCTTAGTGAAATGGCTCACTATGTGCTTCATCTTCACCTTTCGGAGCAGGTTTGAGAGTACTAGCATCGAGCAGATGTAAGACCCCGAGTATGTGACTCAAAAAAATTCTTGTTTTTTGCATTTAGGTTCATTTAATAGAGCGACAAAACTAGGGTTTTTAGGGTGTCATTATATAGGGATGCACAAGAGGTGTCAAAAGTGTCGCTATTGATTTGATCACTACACACCTTTCATTTAGCAAGGTACCACCATTTTTTTCTCTGGTGAGGCTTTTGATTAGGGCATCATGAGGTTGATATAGTGATGCACATGCTTTTCATATTGATCAATGCTCAAAAGTGGTGGGTGACACACCTTCCAACTAGCGATGCACCCAATTTTTTGGCTATAGTGACGCATCCAAATGTTGATTCTCTATTGATCATAGCGATGTGTGTAGCTAAATTGGTGACACACCTCCCAAATTGATATAGTAATGCACACCAAAATAGTGACGCTATTGATTTCAACAACACTTTTGATGTTTTTAGGATGCAAAGTCTCAAATTTTGATCATTTTTCAACTTTTTGGTAAATTAATGTTGTGTGTATGATGCGAATAGGAGGATCCTCTACCATTGATGTCATGAGAGCACCAGTTTGACATTTTGGCAGTGACACAATATTTTGATGACTTGGAGGAGAGTGGTTGGGGATGCTAGGGTTAGGTTTCATTGCTTTCTTGCCTAAGGTATGGACCCACCTGACCATGATGACAGTGCTTATTGAGAGGTGGCACATCGAGACCTCTTCATTTCACTTGCCCATTGGTGAGGCCATCATTACACTAGAGGACATGTGGCACATTTTTCAATTTTTGATTCACGAAGAGCATGTCATATATGACACATATGTTGAGAGAGATGCATATTGTTCCCTTCTATAGAGATGACAAATTATCTTGGTGAGACCATAGATAGATATTGATCTACATCACAAATGAGTGCCCATTTTCACATTGTTCATAGCTACACTAATCTCTGGAGAGATTCCCCCAGACCAATCGGGCAAAGGTTTCAGTCCCGACTAGGGAGTTGCATGGGAGGGGATGATCAGGAGGACCACTATTTATGCATAGGTTTTTATTCTTATTGCTTCCTTGTACCATGACATGCATTGGGTGGTGTATTTCAAGGGCAGGAGCATCAAGGCAGGTGTGGCACTACTCCATATATGGGCATATGATCACATTGTAGTTTTGAGGCCCCTTGTTCTAGCAGACATTCACGAGGATTAGCCTATTTTCTTTAGGTACAAAGTATTGATGACACTCCAGCACACAAGTCCCACAAATTTACCATATTGATGTCATGTCATTGATGCCATGAAAATATTTTGATGGAGGCCATGGCTACAGGCTCCAGCATGGTACGATGACCAATAACAGTTGTACTTTTCTTGATAGACCCATTATATGCAAGGAGAGAGCACACTATGATAGAGCGGTACCTACCAGACTGCATCGCTCGACAGTTTGGCAAGGTTTAAGATGTACCCATTGATGATTATACAATAGTCTTTGTGAGATTGTAGAGAGGTGCAGTGGGGGCCTAGATTGACTCTGTTGTGGTAGTTGATGGGTTTAGACAACTTGTTGCAAAGCCTTGGGCTTATGATACGGGTATACCAGATGCAAGGACCACCCCAACTTATGATTCATTGTTCAATCCACCTACTCACCTAACAAATCTAGTGAGGGGATACCCTAGAGGTAGAGGGAGAGGTAGAGGCAGGGGTCAAGATGGGGGCATAGATGGTGACCAAGATGGTGGCAAGGATGGGGGTTGAGGCCAAGGACAACAACTAGAGTATGATAGAGTATAGGTGCCAGGGGATGGGCACCAATAGTAGCAGCTAGATTAGGAACATCAAGAACCAAGGCAGCAAGATGGGCATAATAGACAAGTTTCCAGGGTACCACTGCCTCCTCCACTCATACAGATAGATGCATAGTGTCTTACAGTAGAGAGATCACAGTTACAGGTAGATAGAGATTAGTTACAGAAGCAGCTATAGGACATGATAGCACAGAGAGACCATGAGGCTCAGTTGAGGCAGCAACTAGACTTACAGCTAGCCCAAGAGATTTGGTAGAGGTAGAACCTTGAGGCGATGATGACTGCATCACAAGGACATATTGTATCTACTCAATTATATAGAGAGGAAACTTAATACTACATACATTATCATAGAGATGTTCCTTGGGAAATGAGACAACTTGATTTTTCATAGAGGAGCGGAGCACCACCTAGAGCTGAGGATCAGCCATTAGTTAGGGGTGAGTTGAGCAACCACCACAGCTAGTAGTTTTTGTATACACTTTTTTATTATTGCTCGATTATTTATATAGATATATATTTATAGGCTCATTTTTTATAGCCTTGTGGATATTGTACTTTTGATTTGATATTCATACACTGATTCATATATTGTATCATGAAAATCATTTTTTCACATATATACGAGATGATTCAGATCTGTGATGTGATGTCCTTTATTTCATTCTTTATGAATGTATGGATGCATATGATGTGATGGGATGTTATGTTTATGTGTTACGATTATGTATGGATCCAATGTGATGGATGCACTTCTTTTATTTATGTGATATGTGATATGTGATTATGTAATGCTTATGATATGTAATGGATGTGTTATTTTGTTTTTCAATATCTTTGTATGATATGTTATGGGATGGATGTTATGATATGTCATGATATGCAGATGATATGACATGCTTATGTAGGATGTATTAATTGATGTATTTATTTTTTGTGTAATTTTCCATGTAATTTATGATTCCATGATGCATGTATGTATATGGATGATGCTTATAGTACAGAGGTTTATGAATGGTCATGATATGGATGTGATGAATGACAATGCAATGTATTAAGATGCTTAGAATGAAAAATTTATATTATTAAAAACATCTCAAATGATAATGATGAGGCAATGGATTACATTTTCCATTATTATGATATGTTGTGATGATGCGAGATGTATGCATGGTGATGATTTGTGGAAGCAAGATGGATGCATGATGATATTTTTGTTGATTATCATGATACCAAGTTAGCATGGAAAGAAGATAGAAGAAATAATATGACTTGAACATTGATTTTGAAGATTGATTCAATAAGTCCAACAAATCCATGATCCACTAAGACTTTATTAGAGATGGTGATGAGAGATGATGAATTTTCTCATATCTTTGGATTGGGATTTTCCATCATTCCTTATTTTTGATATAACACATAGACACGATGAATCAAGGTATAGAAAACTAGGATGGCATTGTATCTAGTGTAATGGACTTTGACTCTGTTGGAATTTCAATTAGCACCTTTGGAGTGCTTATTAGAAATAGACAGTCATGCATATTAACTATTTTTCAAATTAGGAGGGGAAGCTCCCTCTTTCACTAATGGTTGCATAAAATTAAAGTGAACTAAGTTCCTATCTTTTTACTCAGCGGCAAAGCACAAGGTTATAAAACACAATGCATTGCAGCTAAGGTTTTTATCTAGTTTCTGCAAACCTTAACTACAACTAGGCTAACTTTTAATCTATCTATCTCCTAAAAAAAAATAGAGCAAGAGGATCTAGGAGAAAATTTGGAATGGTTTAATCACTTAGACAAACTATCTCTCATAATGCATTTGAAGGCTCTAAATTTTCAGATTTACGCCGAAGTAGAGTTCATGTAAGTAATCATCAAATGGTAGGCTAGATCTCAGGATTCCCAAGGAGGCGAAGTGTTCTTTCTAAGGTGTAGGCTAAAATGTAGACTACTAGAAACAACATATAACGATAATATTACTCTCTAAATTCCCAAGGAAGCAGGGTGCTCTTTTCGAGGTGTAGATTGAAAGAATGATTATTTGGAACAACATACATGAAAGATCTTGAGAATTTTGGATTAAAGGCATGTGTCTCTCCTGATTTATTATCTCAACTTCGATCAAAGATTACACTTTTGGATAGAAAATTAGTGTGAAAGAGATAATCACACAAGTGATCAACCAATAACACATGAACATATATTGAACACGCCTATTTGAATAACAAGAACACAAGAAAATCTCAACGATTAGCTATAAAAAATATGATTCAAGAACATATACTAAGCAAACAAAGTCTAAGGCTTTTGAGCTCAGCATGTAGACACTAAAAAATGTCTTGGTCTATGAGTGTCATTTTTCAATTGTCTTGGTCTTCTTCCTTGCATAATTAAATAATTTTAATTATTTGATTAATTCATTTCTTGATCTTTATTCTCCTTTGATCAATTAAATTATTTATTTAATTACGTCGCTAACACTTTTTCCTTCTATAATTAAATAAATTATTATTTATTAAATTGTTTCCCTTTCACTATTTGTCTATAGTCAAATAATTATTATTAATTGTTTGTCTATTCATTAATATTTTGATTCTTCTATAGTCAAATAAATTTTAAATTATTTGACTATCTTTTGACATTTACCCCTCATTAAATAATTGATCAAAATTAATTATTTAATCTCTTTTTCTATTTCCTCCTATTAATTAAAATGGTTGCATAAATCATTTTAATTAAATGCCCACTTGCCTTTTTCCTTAAATAAATTATTTGAATAAACTATTTATGCATCCACTTGTCCAAAGATTCCTGCTCATGAATTGATTATTTTCAATTTTTAATTTCTCCATATTCTTCCTCCACTATCTCATTTTTTAATCTCAATCGTTGATCGTCTCTAGGCTCTTTCTAATTTTGTCTGTCCATTTCGTAACCTCCCCTTTCTTGTGTTTCATGTCTTCTCATTCGTTGATCTTGGCATCTTTCTAGAAGATTGATCTCAACTGTCCGTTTGAATGGTTTTCTATAAAAGAAGCCTTAATCCTCCATTTTTTCCTTAACAACCACTTATCTCCAACTTTCTTGCTTACAATTTGCAGGTACTTGCACAAATTCAACTCAAAATCTGAGGGCATATTTGCAAAATAAATAGGAGAGACAAGAGAAGTGATTCAACTTCAATTGGGAGTGTTGTGTTTCTTTTGTTTCATTTTTCTCTCTTCATTTTATTGTTTTCTCTTATTTTGGATTGGATTTGGCTTAGTAGTGTTGTGGTTGTCACTATTATCTAGGCTAATTGATTTTAACCAATCTTACACAGTGTTTTGCCACCATGAATTAAAGTTAAAAACTAATGAGAAAAGTTTTCTCTTATTTATAGAAGCTCAAAAGAGTAGGCAACCCTAAAGTCTCTTTGAGTTAACATTGATTTCTTGCCAATTTGCAAGATTTATTCCTATGTCTAAAAGTAGGTAACCTAATAGTTAACTAGAAAGTCTACTTTAGTTAAGTGATTCTAAACTAAAACTAACTCCATATGTATATAGGCGTCTCCAAAAATAGATATGCACGATTGGTGGGATAGCAAGTTAACTTGGAAAGAGGAATCAAGTTAACTCCTGTGTCAAATGGCATCTTTGGATGGGTGGGACATCCTAACTGGTAGTTCATTGGTTGCCTCCCCGAGCAATCATCTCCTCTAAGAAATAGTTAACTCTCATCATCTGGAGATCATCATATGCCTTAACTATCAATTCAATTCTTGTCAATAACTTGAGAAATTTTAGAAATAGCTGCACACTTAAACTAGAAATTCACTGATTGGTAACTTTGGCAGCTTCGTAACTGAAGTGATGGCCTATGTTTCTTCGGCACCTTTACGCTTCTGATGGGTGTGCTCAATGTAAATTGGTGTTAGCCTTTTTTAGGTTATTGTGAAGTAAGACCAATTTGGTCTTGTATTCAACCTAAGAGAATTGCATTCTGAAAACCTTGAATATTGACTAGGCACATGATGGTGTTTGAACAAATTTTCACAGCAGCTAAAAATAGCCTCCTCGAGGGGCAATTTTAACAAAAATTTCTAAGACGTGGGTTTTGTTGGGGATATCTTTTTGAATGAACCCACAACATTAGATTTTTGAAAAGTTGTATTTTTTTTTGGCATGTAATAACCCCTCGAGGTGGAAGCTTTAGAGGCTCTAGAAGCTCTTTTTTTGAAAATTCTAGCACATGGGTATTGTAGGCGCCTATGAGTTGCTCAAACCCAGTTCGTCAGTTTTTGAAAAAAGGTGACTTTTTGCAAATACCCTAAAAATTGGAGGCATAGGGGAAACCTTTCAAAAAAATTCTAGCCTATGGTTTTTTATGGCCAATCTTGTGTCGATCATACCTAGAAGGCCAAATCTTGGAAAGTGATGCCTAGAGATGAAATCTTGTGAAATGTGTCCTTCTATGCAACCTCAAATTGGAAAAATGAAGAACACTAAGAATGTATTACATCAAATCTTCAAATGGCATAAGAGAGAAAATATTTGTGTTTGAGCTATTCAACGTACAAGAAATAATGAATGATGGACACCTATGCTTTGATAAATATAAATTTGAGTTGGAAGCATTAGTTAGGGCACCAAATTCATGGTTAAGGAATCTATTTGCATGATTGGGAGTTAACTTGAAGATTTTCCACCCAACTTGGGATGCCTAGGCTTGAGAAAGTCTTCAAAAATCCTAACTAGGAGTTGACTTTAGATGCCACCTTGCCAGTTTGAAGATTTTCAACTTTTACTTGATGAATAGCCTCTGTTTGGTCCTAAATACCTGTCACCTAATTGATCGTGAAGCCTTTTGAACAGATTCATTACGGAGTTGGATCAAATCTGAAGAGATGTTATTGGGGGTTGTGAACCTTGAAAATTGAATCTGTTGCCTTGAATTTTTGGGCACCTTTTCCCATAAGGGTGATTTTTTCACCAAACTTAGCCAATTTCTTGGATGTTTTTCAATTTTCTCCATTTGACTCTCCTTCGTTTGATCTGTGATCACCAATGACTAACGATTCCAATGAATGTGTTGAGACATGGAATGGAAAACTAATTCAGTCCCGGAAAGGATGACTGGCCTCGCAAGTTCTGAAAGTTGATTTAGAGGTCTCAAAAGTTTGGGTGCCCCTGGCCTGTAGGGTAACTTTGACCTTTTGTGTTGTAATATTCACTTTGCAACCTTTCAAGAACAAGTCTAGTTCAATCTTCATCATCGGGTGTTTGATTTTTCAGTTGAATCTGCCAACGGTGTCATTGCTAGGATTGATAAAAACAAAGGACTTCCTAGAAGTTACAAAGCCTGAAGACGTTTATCTGACTACCCAAAAATTTGGGCACCTATTTCTAGGAAGGTGTGTTTTCTTTATTACTTAGTCAATTTTTTGTGTCCTTCATCTTGCCTGTGCTTGCAATGTGTTACACTTGATCTTTGTTTGTGAATTCTTGATAGGTCCTATGAGCTTGCAACTAGATTGATCATGAAGCTAAATGGATGTTGAGCAGATGCTTTAGAGAAGGCATTTTTTGAAAAGTTCATTTGGTTGCCCAAAATGATGGGCACCCTTGGCCAACAGGGGCACTTTTTCTTTGATGTTCACTGATTTACCCTATGTTTCACGTGCTCAAAAGATCAATAGTTGTCATCATTTGATATGTCTCATAGACTAGCAAGTAGGTTCTTTGTAAAGTTGAGCTGACATTAGGGAGGTCACTTGGAGATAAGCTTACTCAAAAATTGACATCTGGATAGTCTTATTCTTTGGCACCCCTGAGCTACAGGGGCACTTTTTCCCATGTTTTGACTGACATTTTTTATGATACTTGCTTGTAGCATCTTTTGTCTTCGCCTCTTTTTGCTGATGATTTATGAATCAAGTGAAGTTGCTTGATGATGTGTTGGAAAGCCAACACAATTCTGAAGAAGATGACTATCTCAGAAAAATCTAATAGTTGTATTTGACCTCTTGAGCACATGGGTGCCCTTGGCAAGCAGGGGTGCTTTTGGTTATAGTTGTCATCAACTTTCGTGAAGATTTTTTACCCCTCATGCTTTGTGTTCACCATCTCACCAACTACGTTGATCATCGTTGTCGATGACACGAATGTGTTCACCATAGAAATTACTTTCACCATGCTATGTGTATAGGTGTTTGAAAATTTCACCAAGGCATTGACTGTGTAGCATCTTTCTTGTTGCAAGGCGTGCATCTTCCAAACTTTAAAAAAAATCAACATTTTTTGACCTTTGAAAATCCCCTCCGTCATGAAGCATATTTTTTAACATTTTTCGCCATGGATTCTCCCTTGAAGCTTTTGAGACTTGGATTTTGACACCTGGTATTGGCCATTCTACCATTAATGGCCTCAAAGGTCCTACCTTTCTTCTAATGAAATAGGGGACCCATCAGAGTGAAACAAACTATTTGGTGATTTTGACTTGTCTAATGTGACTGTGAAGTCAAATTATCCTATCAAAATCATTTTCAATTATTTCTTGAAAGGTCCTATTTGTTAGGGTTTTCCTAAAAACGGGGGTTTGAAACCCTAATTTTCATATTTTCAAAATTTTGCAAGTATCCTATTGACAATAAACCCACAAAATCCCATGTTTTGTTTGACCTAAAACTAGCTTTTAACAACAATTTTACATGATTTAGACCATTTTGATCAAAATGCCTTATTGAAGCAAAAAATTATTTTGGGTACAAAAAACTCTACAAATAGATAGGATGGTTCTTGTTCACAACTTGACATACAAAAACCTCGTTGGAATGTAAGTTAGAAGTTTAGAATATATCAAACCAAAGCATACACAATAGTCAACAATGTACTCCAAACAACCTCCCTACACACAACTAAGCAAGTATGCACCAAGATTATTTTACAAGTATACCCACAAGCACAACAAACGAAAGATAATGATCGATGCCCCATTCCTTTCTCTCTAAATTGTTTAGACATCATCGAGAGGTCCTCGAAATGGTTCAATAAGATAAATCAGAAGAAAAGATCAAAGAAAAATAGTTAGTGTTATCTATATCTCTTGGCAATTTAGTATAGCTAAGGTGATTTATGATGTTGATGTCCATCGTAGGAAAGATGCATCCTAGGACATGTTATCAAAAAAAAATTATTAGGAAGAGGTGTGTGATAATCCATTGATACAAACTCCACTGACTCATTTACCTATGATCTAGACTTTAGATTTTGACACTTAAGTTCTCACTTTACGACTTGTGATAGTTGTTTTCTATTTGTTTTTCCAAAGTTTGAAGATGATGATCGATTTATTATGGATGAAGTTTTATTGCGAGTGAAAGCAAAATGGGATGGATGGTTTTGGATTTTTTGAAATATTTCAATTTTTTTGGTGTTTTGAAAATATTTTGAGGTTGTTTTTGGTCTTTTTAAAAGTTTATGTGAATGTTTTTGGTTTTTGATCATTTGAGGTTGTTTAGGGTCTTTTTTCAGGTTTTCTAATGTTTTTGGTTTTCAATTTTCAAAATTTTAGGGGTTTTTTTATTTTTTGAATATTTTTTGGATTTTATGAGTTTTGGAATTCTTTTGGAGTTTTTTTGAGATTTCAAATGTTTAGGGATTTTCTAAGATTTATGACCAAGAACCTAACCTAAAAGACTATCTTAGGGGCCTTGGGGGTTGATCAAAGATTAGCCTTGCCTACGTTATACACGCATGGACCATGTAGTTTGACTGAATTGACTTATTGATGATGAGAGATGAACAATTGATGGAATGTCAATTTGTTATGATGAACTCCTAAAGGACTGACCTAGGGTGTCTTGAGGGCACATCAATGATGGCCTTGCCTACATTCAAGCTCAAAGACCTATAGTTCGACATGGTTCCTATTTTTGGATTTTGGATGTTTTGACCTTTTTAGGGATTTTGACGTGTTTTGGATGTTTAGGATTTTGACTTTACAATTTTTGCATGTTTTTAGATTTTAGTTGTACAAGATTTTGATGTTTTTGGATTTTGATGATTTTGCAAGTGTTTTTGGAATTTGATAACGTTTTATGAATGTTTTTGGATTTTAGTTGAGATTTCCAATAACCTCAAGATATGCAAGAACTCGATCTGATCCATAACGAATTTCCCCCAACATTATGCAATAGACTACCTCGATATAGGCAAGACAAGCTGACCTTTGGAATATGCCAAGTAGTGTTAAAGAGGATATGATACTTCACAATATCAAGCTATGATACAGACATGGATGGATGATGGAATAAATAGGATGAACGATGTGATGGATGGATGTGATGCAAATAATGATAGGATAAAGATCCAAAGATAAATAGAGGTGCTTTATTTATGCGAGGTTCTTATTTGCTAGGTTTTCACCATGGTACTTGCCCAAAGCACCACTGAAGTGGTTTTCACTAGAGGATGATTTTTCAAATTTACACCCTTCAAGCCTAGGCATAATTTTTTTTAAGATGCAGACTATTGGTTGGTTCTTGCAAGGTTTAAACTTTAGGTGTTGATAATTGATATGCCCCTGATCCATAGCTTGTTGTGATGAAAAATGGGACTAACCAGTTAGTCTCAAACTTTACTTTACTATCCTGATTAGGAAGATTCTTTTCATTCTACTTTAAAACAAGATCCCCTAACTAGAAATACCTATTCTTTATCTTCTTGTTATGGCTATGTTTTAGTCAATTTCGGTATACTTGCAAGTGATTAAGGGCATCGAGGTGATGCTCATCCAAGAATTCTAGCTCATTTAATTGAGAAACTCTATACTCTTAATCAATGATCAGGTTCTACAGTGACACTCACAGTGAAGGAAGCTCGACCTCGATAGGTAGGATGGATTATGATCCATAGACCAACAAGAAAGGGGTTACACCTGTAGGTGTGTGGATACTAGTTTGATAGGCCTAGAGGATAGGATTTAACTATGGATGCTAGTCATGGCTAGCTTCATTGACCATTTTCTTTAGGATTTTCAGAATGGTCTTATTTGTAGCCTCAACTTGATCATTGCCCTGGGGGTAATACGAGGTAGAGAATTGATGTTGGATGTTTAATCTTTGACATAGCTCATTCACATCCTGATTCTTGAAGGGTGTTATGTTGTCATAAATAAGGGCTTGTGGAACATCGTAACTGAAGATAAGGTAATTCAAGATAAACTTAACAATTTGCTTCCAAGTTATGTAGGTCATAGGAATGGCTTCGACCCACTTGATAAAGTATTCAATGGATGTTACGATGAACTTGTGGCCATTAGATGAGGTGGGAGTAATTTTTCCTATGAGGTCAAGCCCCCACTATGAGAAAGGCCAAGGTGTGACCATTGGTTGTAACTCTTGAGTTGGAGCATGGATAAGATCTCCATGATGTTGACATTGGAAACACTTTTGCATGTATTGATGGGCTTCTCTTTCCATGGTTGGCTAGTAGTACCCCATCCTCAATAGTTTCTTAGCTAAATTCATACCACTAGAATGGGAACCACATATGCCATTGTGTACTTCTATTAAGGTGGTCAAGGCTTCTTCCTGGTTGAGACATCATAGTAATGTCCCTTCGATGCTTCAGCGGTATAAGGTATCACCTAGGATCATGAATTGGGATTCATTTTTAACAAAGGTATTTTTAAGGTTGGAGGTGATATTAGATGGAAGGGTTCCTTTGCTAAGGTAGATGAATATATCATGATACCACAGGGATCCAGGACCAACGGTTACACATGTAAACTCAAAATTTGGGATTCTGAAAGCTGGTACAAGAATTTGTTTTACCAAGAATTCACATTGAAGAACATTGTGCAACATGTATAACAATGATCCAATTGTTTTCATAACATTTGTTGCTCAATTTTTCATGCAAGGAACCTACTCAAAAGTTATGTCTATGAAAAATCCTTTGAGATTTTCTACCATCTTCTTGTAATAAGTGAGTTTATCATTCTTGGTTTAGTAGTAGTGATTGACTTGGTTGATAACCAAATGTGAGTCCCCATAGACCTTCATCTCTTGTATTTTCCATTTAACTATTATCCGTAGACCCATTATCAAAGCTTTATACTCAACAATATTGTTAGTACATGGAAATGATAGCTTGTATGAACTTTGAATGCAATCACCTTGAGGGGTGATAAAAATAGTACCTTCCCTTGATCCATGTTGGGTAAATGATCCATCAAAGTATATTTTTCATTAATGGTTTTATTGACAAGAAACACTAATTCATCAGGGAATTTAGATATCAACAGATTCTCTGCATAGATAGATGGTTCTGCTAGTTGTTCTACGATCACTTGTCCTTTGATTTCCTTGCACTCTATGCACTCTATGTCAAATTTAGTCAGGATCTTTTACCCATTTGTTCATTCGCCCAATGAGAGTTGCTTTAGATAAAAATTATTTCAATGGGTCAATCTTTGCAATAAGCTTGATTTGATGCTACAGCATGTAATATCTGAACTTTTTTGAAGAAAATTACCACCACTAAGCATGCTTTCTCAATGGATGAGTAATTCATTCCATAGCCTACCAAGGTCCTATTGATCTAATAAATAGCTTTTCCCTTTCTATTTTCATCATGTTGTGCTAGAAGAGCACCTAATGTTGTTGATGTTGTTGAGATATATAGGATCAGTGGTTTGTTTGGTATAACAACATGAGCACTAGCGGTGTTAATAGGTAGTCCTTGATTTTTTGGAAATCTTTATCAAACTTCTCATCCCAATTGTACATTATTCCTTTATGGAGAAGATGCGAGAAAGGGTGGATTTTATCTAATAATTGTGCTATGAACCTTTTGATGGACTACAATATTCCTTGTAACCCTCTCATTTTATTTAATGTTTGTGGTGGTTCCATGTCTAGAATGGATTTTACTTTTTCTAGATCAATTTCTATCCCTCTTCGTGATACAATATAGCCAAGAAGCTTCCTTTATGTAACCTCGAAGACACATTTTTTTGGATTCAGGCATACCTTGTACTCTTCAAGTCTATTGAATATGGGTCTTAAGACTTATATGTTTTCATTCCTTTTCTTTGATTTTTCCAAAATATCATCCACGTAGTCTTCAACTATTTTGTGGATCATGTCATGAAATGTGAGGATCATTTCTCTTTGATAGGTCACTCCTACATTTTTTATCCCAAATGGCATCATGTTTCAACAATATGTTCCCCATGGACAAGTTAATGTAGTTTTGTTTTAATCCTCCTTGGCAATCGTGATCTGATTATAGCCTGAAAAACCATCCATGAGTGATAGAATTTCATGCCCAACTAGTAAATCAACAATGAGGTTGATGTTAGGAAGAGGGAAATCATCCTTTGGGCATGCTTTGTTCAGTTCTTTGAAATTTGTGCATATTTTGATGCCCATAGTGGGTTTGTAGATTGGTACCAAGTTGGAAACCCACTTAGGATAATCTATCAGTTGGATGAATCCAACATCAAGAAGCTTTTGTAACTCAAGTTTCACCAAGAGTGATATCTGAGGGTGCATCTTTCTCAATTTCTTCTTCACTAGTTTGGCTTCAATATAAACTGCTAAATGATGTACAACCACTTATGGATCAAGGCCTAGCATATCTATGTATGACCATGCAAAGTTGGCTCTTCTCTCTTTCAGGAATGTTGCTAGCTTTTTTTATTCTTCATCTAACAAGGATTCAACACATAAATTTATCTTGGGTGCTTCTTCTATTCCCACATTGACTAGGCTAACTTTCTCTGTGAGCATCATTGACTTCTCTGGATGCTTCACACTAAGGGGGAGATTGAATCCCTTATCCTTGGGTGACTTAGAGAGGTTTTCACCCTTGGATGCATCCATTCTTTTTACTATTTTAAGAACAAAAAGTGCCATATTTTGGTTTTCACTCAAAGATTTGCATGTTATTTGTATGTCATCAATTTTGCAACTGAAGGATTCAATCATCTCCCTATAGTACGCCCCCGTGTCTAGCTCTATGTCAAAACTAGCTTTGTGATTTACCCATGGTAAATTGTCATGGAGTCTCATGAATTTCAAAATTGCTTCGTCATTTTTGAATAAATCTAAAATCGGTGGTCCTCGTCGGTCCCAATCAATAAGTTGGGGATATAACTAGGCTTATTTTAGTGATTTGGTCATTTGGAGTGAAGGATGTTGTGGATATCAAGAAGAGATAGTTATTCTCAAATAGGTTAGTAACATCGAGAGGGAAGTCATTTAGGGTAGTATCATCCAATGTTGGTAACCAAGAGGAAGCCTCAACTCGTTTAGCAGAAGTACATTTTTCAAGAAGGGTAACCTTAGTAGTAGTACATCCTAAGCCAAGATTCTTTGGAAATTTCTCAGGAATGATGGGTTCTAGCAAACCATTTCCATTTTTTCCTAGTTTCTAATTCTTGTTATAGCCCCACCCCTTCATTAGTTGTAAGCCTTTATTATCATCTTCCATGGGAAGAGTTAGGATGAGTCCTTCATCTTGATATAGAAATTTAGAGACATCATCCTCATTGGCATCTTCTTTGTTCAAATCCCCCCACTTGGTGAAGGTAGTGGTTTCCATATTTATTGTTTTAACCACTTTGTTGATAGGTTTAGGCTTCCCATGAGACTTAGGATAAAGAGGTAACTCCCCCAACACAAAAGTGTCCTTTGTTATTTTATAGTTTCCACAACCATCATCTTGGATCACTACTTTTATGTCAGGAATTATTTCCACAATAGGTCTTTTAGTTTCTGAGGTAGATGCAAGGGATGATGGGTCAACAAATGAGGTAGAAGGTGTAGGCCCTTCATCATTCTTGGGTATTTGGGGAATTTTATAGAACTTGGCCTCAAGATTCTTGCAGTAGTAAAAAGGCTCAAGAACTCCATGGATGATAACTTCTTCGTCCTCATAAGAAAACTTTACACATTAGTGGTAGGTCAAAGCTACAAATTTTAGGGCATGGATTTATGGTCGACCAAGCAATATTTTATAGGGAAGATCAAGGTCTAACACTTGGAATTTAGTATCTACAATGACGGGTCCCACTTGGATGGGTAGTGTGATGATGCCTTGTGATACTCGCTCCTGATCATCATATTCTCTAATGGTTGTACTCTTTTCTTTCTTAATAGCATCTTCTGAATAACCCAAGTTCTTGATCAATTGAAGGGTGCTCATGTTCAAACCAGGACCTCCATCCACTAAGACTCGTTTAACCTTGTTCTTATGAATAATGACCTCAAGGTGCAAAGTATGGTTATGAAATGGTTGTGATGGTAGGTCTTGTTCTGAGAAGGTGAGAAGATGATTAGTTATATACCCTACCATAACTTGAAACTGCTATGTATCAATATCCTCGGGGATAGATGATGAAGATAAATCCTTCTCTAAGATTTCCCTATGTGTGAGGGATAGCCTCAATAGTTCCAAGATAGAAATATGTGTGGGGGTCTTCTTAATTTGATCTAGGAGACTATACTTGCTAGGGTTTGATGTTGGCAAAGTAGGTTGTGCCCTATATTGAGATGGGACTCCTTGGATGGTGAATTTTCCATGTTACGTGGTGACTCCACACTCTACACTAGGCCCTTTTATGGTGACGATGGTGATGACACTATCACAGGAAGCAACTAAATTTGAATAGACATGCTACACATTTGTGTAATCCTTACCTTTTCCATTATTGTTTCCTTTGTTGTGATCTGGCATGGGGTTCTTGTATATATTAAGATACTGGTTGCCAGATGGTACCTCAACAGATATGTCTTCATTCTTAATAGGATCTTGGATAGCATTTTTGAGCCTCATAAAATTTTATGTTTTATGTCCCTTGATTTTGTGAAAGTCACAAAGATCATTTGCATTGTACCAGGGTGGTTTATCTTGTGGTTCTTAGTAGTTTTTGAAATTGAGAAGTGTTATCAAGTTTGACACTACCAACTTCTTCATGATAGTTTCCATAGGTTCTAACAACTGTGTGTATTTACATTTTAGATAGTTGTTTTTATTTAGAGTTTTTTGTTGTTGCATTTCGGTGTTACTGATCTAATGATTTTGTGATGACATTGTTTTTTACACAGTTGATTGAGCATTAGCTATTTGGTTGTTGTTTGGCTTAGGATCACTTAGGACCACCTTAGCATCTACCACACCATCATTTTTTATGTTCTTGTTTTTAGTCCAAACACGAGGCTTGTCCTTTGAACCAGTTGATGGGCAGTTGTCTTTGTAAGCTTGTGTCTTTCCCTATGATATTGGAGCTCTCTTGATGTTAAGGGCTCTAGGGACAAGTTTTTCATATGAGATAATGCACTGCATCTTAAAGTGGAAGGATAAATATGGATCTACATTTTCTATGATGATCCCCACTTGTTGCTCATCGGGAAGGGACCATTTTCTCTTGCTAGCTCTTTGCCTCGATCATTGCAAAATATTGGTGAAATATTCTCCTTTGTTTTTTTTGAGAGGTACAACTCTTCTAGGCTTACGTCCATGTCAAGATTAAAGGAGAAGAGATTTATGAATTTAACGGTGATTTCTTGGAAAGTTTTGATTCCTGGAGGCAACTGAGAAAACCAATTGATGGTTGGGCCTGTCAAGCTTCATGGAAAGAGGTGCATCAAATAGGAATCATTGTAGGAAACCTCTATACATGACATTAAACTCTTTGAGGTGGTCCATAGGACTTCCTCTCCCTTTGTATTTATCAAATTTGGGAACCTCAAATCCGGGAGGGAATGGTACCATTAAGATGTTTCGATCGAATGGATAAGGACATAGGTTTTGTTTTGTATGGGGTTTATTCATTTTTCCCATCTGGATATCTTGAATTTCTTGTGTTAATTCTTTAAGTTGGAATGCTACATCATCTTGGGGATTTGGTGGAGGAACATATGTTGCATATTGTGGGATGGTGGATGGGTTGTACATGGGATTCTGATATGATGAGGTGTTGTATGGTGTGTATGGTGGTGTAGGATATTGGGAAGGTGATTGTGGTGTAGGTGTATATGTTCCTAATGCGTTTGGGTTGACAATGTTTTATTGAGGGTTGTAGTATAAACCTTGTTGTTTTGTTGTTTTTGTGTGAGAAATTGTTGTTGTTGGGCATACTATTGAGCTTTTTTTTGGGATTTTTGTTGTTGGGCTACTAGGGCTACATATTGTGTTGCTAAATCTGCTTTCTATTGTTGCTACGGTTGTTGTGCTGCTAGGGTTGCTTGTTGTTGTGTTGCTGCTAAGGCTTCTTGTTGTTTTTGTTGTTGTTGTTGTTGTGCTGCTAAGGCTACTTATTGTTGTTGTTGCTATTTTTGTACTACTAAGGATGCTTGTTGTTGTTGCTATTATTTTTGTGCTATTAGTGATTCTTGTTGTTGTTGGACAACTTTTTGATAAACCTATTGTGCTTGTTGTAAATATAAGGCATGTGCTTGCAATGTAGGATCAGTTGGTTGTTGGGACATCTATCATGGGTTTTGGGTATTGATGTTTTGTGTGGGTTGTAGGTTGTTTATGAGAGGTTGGGGGTTTCCTCAGTTTAAAATTCCTGAAAGATAGTGGATTGAGATGGAGGAATATAAGTTTGAGGTTCCATTTGATTTTTCATGATGAGGGGGACCATGGGGAAAGACGATGATAGTGTCATTAGATATTGTGATGGTAATGACACATTAGGACCTTAGTCCATTGATTGAAAGGATTCCCTTGATTTATGTTTTGGGGATTTCCTTGTGTTTGGGATGTGGCCAAGGTATTACCTTGGTTGATGGGGTTCATGACTAAGGAGTTGTTTTGATTCAGGTCGGTGATGGTTGGGATGGATGTGTTTTGTGAAACCAATGGTACGATTGAACCAATGGTGCGGTTGGATAAATATGTCCCTATTTACATTAAGGTTTGAATTTGTGTTAGGGTGTTGACATGCCCTTTTGGGTTGATTTGAGACACTTGTCCTATACTACCTTGCATGATATTGGGTACACTTGCGGTACTTGTGGGGATGGATGAACATGGATGCCCTCGATAAGTTGAGGTTTTTGTGGATTCATGAAGTATATGTTAATGTATGGGATGTTCAAGAACTGTAGGAGCACCAAATTTTGGTGTCCAAGTGGTGGATGGATTGGTGTTGAGAGTACCCACAAGTGTGTTTCTTTCGAATGGAAGAGTGTGGCCAAAGTCTTTAGCAAGACTAGTTGCAATACTAGGAATGGATGTTTGATTTATCCCTAGTGATGGAGTTGTTTGAATGGTGGATGAATTCAAGCCTTGTGTCAAGGATTGCACAATAAAATATGGGGAAATTGGAGCTACATTTTCTAAGGCTTGATGTTCTTGTTTGTACTCCATGATTTCTTCCTTAGTAAGTTCAAATGGGTTGTTCATAATATATTTTATCTCATATGGCCCTAATAGAGATGAGGTTGTTGTGATGGGTAACATGACATGTTGTAATATCTTCTAGAGGATTTGGATCACTTGAGGTGAATGTGACTTTTTTTTTCTCCATGATTCTCTTGTATTGTGATCTTGTCTTTACCATAAATTTTGGGTCACCTATGGGAGAGTCGTGTTGAGATTTGTAATGTTTAAACTCTCTAGTTGACTCAAATCTAGGTGAAAGGTACATTCTTAGTCATTTTGGAGCAATGATGATAATGAGAGATGAAAATAATGAATGACATGGGAAGTGATCTTTGAAAACATTTTGGGACAACACTTTTTGACTTAAGTTTGATGCTTTGATGTTTGGATAAAGGAAGTTTATGAACTTGTGAATCTTTAGGGTAGACTTGTGACCTTCAAGATAAACTAGTCCAAAGATGATAACTAACTTATCTAAGTGCATGGAAAAGGATTCATTTCACATACAAAGTAACTAAGTTAGGGTGTGAGTTGATAGATGTCTAAGTTAAAAAGTGTTGGTGTGTTTGAAATTTTTGCAAAGCTTAGTGAAGTGAAGGATGAAATATGGATAAGGGTGGATGAAATGTTTGAACCAATGTTGAACTATAGTGAACCTTTGTTTTCCAAGACCAAGGTGGCAAGAAACATGCTATACCTCTAAAGTGTTCAAACCCTAAGGACCTAATGATTAAGGAAAGTTCTTGTCAAATGTGTAGATCTAGTTCATCCTGAAATAGTGTAGAAAACGTCTCCTTAGTGATTTATCTCAGTTGTGGTGATTCCTTAAGATACATCTCCAAATATACTTTGCACTATGATGTTTAATTTTGAAATAGCGGCATTTAGAACTTCTCTTGAGGATTTTGATTTTACGAGATATCATTTAGAGAAGCACAAGATCATGAAAAAGGGGATTTTTACTGTCATGCGGGAGGTGGTAATATGGGCCTTCCAGCCACAATATCAGCTTGTTCCTCTTGTTTGTCTAAGATGCTTGTTGTTTTTCTCCACTAGATTGGTGTTTCCTTTATTTCTAAAGTGAATCTTATGTAACTACTAATTATATCCATTTTTTCTCCTTCAATTAGTTCAAATATTGCTTGAATGATAGCAGGTGTAAGGTTTGGTTGTTCAATTAGAGTGATCAAACAGGGGTTCAATTTTTCAATTTATCTTGCTTAAATTAGTTTCTTTTTACCACAAACATTTTTCTTGCTATATTTTCAAACTAAATGTCTATGTCAAAAACATCGTTCATTTCACAAAGTCCATTTTGTGAAAAGGATGAAGTTAGGGGCATATTTACCTAGGTTAAATTTGGTAAGTATGGATTGAGATGTAAACCAAAATATTTAGAGGTCTCTAAGAATAAATCCTTAGGGCACACATCAATATCAAGGTTTTTTTTAAAGGATGTCCATACTTAGACCAAAGGGTTTGAAATTTTGAAAAGACTTGTTGATGTTTGTTTGCAATTGTTTGGATCCAAGCAAGTGTTAAACTAACTCACAAGAATTTACAATCCTAGATAGAGTGAAGTACGTATTTCTTAGTAGGCTTACCATCATCCCCTAAGAGATGATTAATCTGTGAAGATGAAATGGACAAATAGGCTATATCAAGTAAATGTACCCTCTTGACACGCAAAGCAAAGGAGTCCCTTCCTCGTTTTCTTTATTGCTTCAATCAAAAACCAAACATGGTAAGTAATTTATGGGAGTGGTTATCCTCCCATCCACTACCTTAAAATACGTTTTGGAATTGGACTTGGTTAGCCACTACAAATAAGTATTTTAATGACCATATTCAGGATAAACTAGTGCTATACATGTGACGATTCACTCAATTAAGATGCCTCCCAGCCCTTAGAAATATCTAAGGGTTTTAATGCATCACAAGGATACTAAGGGAGACATTCATCGGTATAGGACAACCACAAATAGTTGGTAAATGAATTTAGTCACAACCAATTATTTATATAGCATACCAAAACTAAAACATTATGTGAGGGGGAATGATGGACGTTAGATCAATGATTTAAAAGGGACATTAGAGCAATCTGATGAAGAAATCTGATCTACAACCAAACAGCTTAAATCTAAAATCTAGAAACTCCTACACATACAAAATTCAAACTATACTAATCCAAACATGATAAGGAATCTACTAATTACCAAAATGAGAACAAAATATAGCTTTTACCATCCCATAGCAGAAGGTATCCGAATGATGTTGGATTTTTCTTATCAAAGTGAAGCCTCCAAAGTTCATATGCAAAGTGTGGATGAATTCTTGTTTGTGTTTGGTTGATCGAAGACGATGGATGAAGCTCTCTCTCTCAAGGATGATCTTGATAGCACTTTTTTGCTCAATGTATATGAATTATGTGATCCTTATTTGTGAGGAAAGGGGTTTGTTATATAGAAAATGAGATTTGAAATGGATGATCAAGATCGTTTTGAAGAATATCTGGATCAATGGTCGAAGTGTGTTGAGAGGATTTAGACATGAGATAATTGTGCAAAGTTGATTGCACAATTTGTGTGAATTGGGAAATAGATTGACCAGTCAGGACTGTGATTGATCAGTTAACAAAATAGATTGATCAGTCAACTTTCCGATGGCTTAGTTACGAATGTGATGTTTTAGTTAACTGAATAGATGGATTAGTTAACAAATTAGATTGCTTAGTCAACAATCATAATTTTCTCAATAAGAAAGTGGATGAGGAATATGAATTAATTGATTTAATTAATTCCTTTTTGGAGTTTGAATGTGCAAATCAAGTTTGAATTTTGCAAACAAAGTTGCATTAGTTTGATTTGATTTTGATAATTGATTTGAATAGTTTGATTTAATTCAAATTTTTAGAGGGAAAGTGTTGTAATTAAATTATTATTCAATAATTTAATCTACTTAGGTGATTTAGCAATGTAATTAAATAATTGGCGTTATTTAATTAATCAAGATGAAATAAGGTGGGATTAGGACTTTATTAAATAAATGAGATTTATTTAATTGGTCGAAATGATGAAACGTGAATTAATTAAATAACGTTGTTTTATTTAATTAATAGAGGAATTAGGGTTTTGGGGACTTTATTAAATTTGTTTGAAATGATGAAAAAGTGAATTAGATAAATAATGTTGTATTATTCAATTAATAGAGGAATTTAGGTTTTTGATGTCATTTTGATGTGATGCGATGTGGTGTGATGAGGGAACGTTGCAGTATGATTCTAAGTGTTTCAGGATGATTATGAGATAATGCGAGACATTACAGGATGATTCCAAATTGTTTCGAGGTGATTCTAAGATGATTTGAGATGTTACGAGATGATTCTAAACTATTTCGGGGTGATTTTAAGATGATCTAAGATGTTATGGGATGATTCTGAGTTATTATGAGATTTTATGGGATGATTTTGAGTCATTCTAAAGTGTTACGGGGTGATTCTAAGTCATTCTGAAGTGTTACAGGATTATGTGAGATTATGTTCCATATCGTTTGACGTTGCTTGAGGTTGTTTGATGTTGTTCAGTGTTGTTTGATGTCATTTAGTGTTGTTTTATATCATTCAGTGTTGTGTGATAGGTGTCAAGTCAATTTTACATGTCTACATTTTACCCCTCTTTGATACAAAGTATTGGTTGCTTATTTCAAAGATTCTATTTTTTAAGTTTTTTTGAAAAAATTTGTGCCCCAGTGTTTAGTGGAATGATGGTAGGACTTTGTGTTGCCCCCTCGAGAGGTTGATCAAAAATTTCAAGTTTTGAGGTCAGGCTCTTAACACTATTGTATTCGTCATTTTGATGTTTTCAGATGGAATATTCTATTAATGTGCATCGTTTCTCATTCTAAGCTTCTAATTTGTAAGTAGGAAGATTTCCTTAAGTGTAATTAGGGTTTCCTTGAGGTGTTATATAGGCAATTTGTCTTCAAATTGGATCATTTTTTCTTGGTTTTGTTTGCTAATTCTTCTTTGGATTCCATATTTTGTCAGTTATTGAGGGAGAATACCAAGAATTGAGGTTGCCCCACATCATTCTGAGCTCGTTCAAGAGTATAAATGACCTTTAGACATCGGTGCCCCGCTATGTACCTTTTCGCCCTTCACTTTCATCATGTTTTCATTCTCATTTTGCGTGTGCAAAGTCCTGTCAGACAAATGCGTTGGTTTTAAGGTTTTGGCGCATCTATCTCAGTTTTGGTGCATTTGTCAGGTGTTTTTGGTGTTTCTATCCAAAATTGGTGCAATTTTCCAAAATTGGCGCATTTGTTCTAAGCACTTGTTCAAGAACTACACGGTTGTCTAGAAACTGTGCATTTGTTCAAGAACTGCGCAGTTGTCTAGACACTACGCAGTTGTTCTAAAACTATGCACTTGCCTGGAAACTGCACCCAAAATCTTGTGCACTTGTCCTAAAACTAGTATTTGTTTAAAACTAGCACATTTATCTATCTCCTATTGAGAATTTGTCCCAAAATCTGGTAATTGACTCTTTGTCTATTGTTTTTATCTTAGCTTTGTCCAAACCCTAGTATGTGTTCGTTTACCATCATGAATTTCGTTCTTGATCATGTTTGCACTCTAAAACCATGGCTTGTGTTTGTTTTTTGTTTAAGTATTGTTTTGTCTCCATGCTTGTGTTCAAAACCCTAGATGTTGTCCATTTTTTTGTTAAGCATCATTTTGTTACCATGCTTGTGTTCAAAACCCTATCTTGTGTTTGTTTAGCATCATACATGTCGTTTGTCATCTAGCATGTGTCGTTTTATGTTTCTTCGCTTGTTTAGAGTGAAACCCTAACATCTTGGTTTATATCTTTTGCAGGCGAATCTTCAACCGCTTATGACGAGAGAGAGATATCCTCATCACTTTTTTGATGTGATTGCCCAGTTTGATGTGTTGGAGTGGGACTTTCTTAATGCAGTGGGATTGCATTTTGAGGTCTTTCCATTTTTGGGACTTGATCTTCATGTTGTTTCATGTTACAGAGGTATTTTGTAGACATGTGTTATATATATATATATTCATTGATCTAGTCGAGAACTCGTATATATGTTATGATTTTGTACTTTCATATCACACTTGTGGCACTACTGATTTACTTATAACATATTCCTTTTTGATGATGATATATATGAGATATACCTTCTTCGATTTAGCCTCATTGTATGTATATGTGATGGTGATATAGATGAAGGAATCATACTTTGTCTCATTTTATGATGTGATGGATGTTGATAGATGAATGCCCCATACATGCTACATGATGTTTTTTAATTGGTTTATTATCATCATGATATGTATTGATAACATTTGTGGATGTAGAATAGATATGGTTCTAATGATGTCTATGCAGGATAAATGTCAATTAGAAGAAATATGATGATAGATAGATAAATGATGTTAATTAGAAGAAATATGATGATGTCTTTTAGTTAGTAGAAATTTGATAATGTGACTTTGCTTCGCTTTAGAGACTTCATTGTTATAACAATCCTGTTTGATGTAGCAAATAGAAACAATGCACCAATGTATGAATTACCAAGTAGAATTTGTATCTATTGCATGGACTTTGACTCTACAAACAAAGAGTATCTTTGTTCATACCAGACATACGGAAACTTTTCTTAAAGTATAGGGAGGAATGTGTGAAAAATGTTTCAAACCAATCACACAAAGAGGTATAGAACACCTAACATGTAATTGCTTCATGAACTATTTTAATACAACCTCCATACTTAATAAAGCAAGTATTCGCCATGGTAATATTACAAAAATATCTAACAAATTGAAAATTGAAATGATGCTTAATTTCCCCCATTCCTTCTTCTCTAAATCCTTCTAGAAATCCTTGAGAGATCTTGGGAGTGAGTCAATAAAATAAATCACAAAAAGTAAGACCATAAAAAGATAAAAACATAGTTGCAGTATCACTTGCCATATTTGTATAGGGTGGTTCTATTATCCTTTGTTGATCCTATCTATCATAGGAACGGATCCGTTAAGGCATATCTTAAGATGTTGTTGGGACTTTTAAAAAGATAGGTAGTTGATACTTTGGCATTGTTTTTGTTTGTTTTATAGTCAACTCTTTTGTGATCTTTTTTGCTTGAAAGCTCTAGTTGTTGATGTTTGCTTTGTTTGTTTGTTTTTTTTTTGGTCAAAGGATGATTGGGATGGTTTGTTTATTATGGTTGAAATGTTTATTATGGATGTTGATGATGGGATGGGCCTTCTTTTTTTTTAAAGTTTTTATGATGTTGTTTTTGTTTTGTTTTCTGGGGACTAACCTAGGGCCTCGGGGGTTCATCAAAGATAATCCTTGCCTATGTTGTCCATGCAGAGGCTCATAGTTTGCTTGGTTTGACCTTTTCCTATTTCGTAAATGTTTTTGGGATTTTGTATTTTGAATTTTTTTGGATTTTGTAATTTTTGACTAAGTGAAATAAAGCATGCTAGAAACCTAAGAGGACTGACCTAGGGTACCAGGGGCTAAAAATTCCTTGCCTACGTTGTACACACAAAGACCACGTAGTTGGATCGTTTGACTCAAAGCATGAACTATTTTTGGGTAAACAACATTGATAGCATGGATTGATATCATGTTTATGTGTCTAGAGGACAATGTTTGGGAAATTCACTTGAACTAGCTGTGAGGTTCAAGAAAATGTTGATATCTAAGACTATTTGAGTGAAGGAATAACCCAATGATGTTTTGTTTTTTATTTTTTTCAGATGTTTTTGGATTTTTACCCTTTTGCCTAGGGGGTAAGATGTTTACAACTTGGATTGATACTTCACCTTGTTTTCTTAGAGGATATGTTGTGGAAAATCTTACTTGAACTAGTTGTGGGGTTCAAGCAATTGTTGATATCTTAGAATTATTTAGCGAAGGAATAATCCAAGTTTTTGGCATCTTCGAAGGTTACCTTGGTAGTGCATTGGTGGTACACCTTTTTTTGGGATGAATTGTTTCAAAGGTTACCCTGATAGTGCATTGGTGGTATACCTTGTTGTTGGGATGATGTCTAGATCACATTGTGAGTTAGAAGACATAGATCAAGATTTTTTTTGAAGCAAGATGGAAGCATTTTCCCCCAATGTCTAGCAATGTAGGTGATGGATTATCTTGTGATAGGATAACATGTTTGGATAAATTATGCCCTTTGGATAATGCTTCATGGCTTAGATAATTTTGGATAGGGTAGGATCAATGATAGTGACCCATGTCAAGATTTTTTCCATAAGCAAGTTAAAATGTATATCAAACATTTGTCAAGATCAAGATAAGTTTAATAATGGCTTAGGTTTTTATGGATAGCCTGAGATGCTTCCACTTGAAATCGCACACATAGATGCTAGATTATTACATATGACACCTATTCACCAAGTTTTCATCATGGTACTTGTCCAAAGTGCCACCATAGTGGTTTTCACTCAAGGACAGTTTTTCTCTTGATTATTTTTCTTGATTTTATTAATTTTTGATGTCACACAAGATGCCTCTTTACTAGGTTATCATCATGGTGACACATTTTTTTCTCATGTTTTACCACCTGGTGGTGCTGATGTAGATGATGTCGGTGCTGATATGGTCATTTTTTTTTCATGACATGCCAACGATATCCTACTTGGAGGAGTTTTTTTGCTAGGATACAGACACTCGAATGTAACCCCTGGTAATTCGTATCTTCATTTTCAATACCGAAGTTAACCTTATCTTGATGTGCACATCACGATAAAGTTCCCTTAGAGTCCTTATGATAAAGAGTTGTTGCCAACACATGGTCAATGTGAGATTTGGATATCATGGATAGAAAAATGCAGTGAGGGATATGATATTTAGATGGATTGGTTGACAGTTTGGAACCTTTGGCTCTCCAAACTTGGGATGATGAGAAATGATGGGTGGATATAGAGATTCGATTGGGACCAACATCTTGATATACTTTTTAAGTTGCTCTTGAAGCTTTATTTTACATTGTTGAATATCTTTGATGGATGAACTTCCTTTTTTGATTTTTCCCCATAGTTTCTTTGACTAACGGATTTTGATAGGGATGATTTTCTTGATCTTTCTTTTGTATCCATTTGAATCTTTCTTGTCTATTTTTCTTTGCTAATTATTTTTCTTCAATGACTTGTTCCTTTCTTTGATATATCTTTTTCTCTTGTTGTTGGTCCCAATCAGAGGATGGAAATATATGTGGATGATGATTCATGACATGGATAGTTGTAGTGTTGGTAGCAATTTCATCATAAGGACCCTTCATGCTCTCTATGTTGATGTTTGCATTAGATAAAGTTTCCCCCAATATTATGGAGGTATCCTTGATTTGTTTAGCTCCCTTAGTTGATGAATAATCAAGACCTCAATGCTTAGGATTTCCCATAATTTGCATTGGTTCTATGATACCCTGTTCATGTAGGTCTAATCCTCTGTCTTGATACTGAATCTGTTGAGAGAATTTATTTGCAATGGGATATGTCTCACCTTGGAAAAATAATGCTAATATTTCTTTTCTCTACTGTGGATCTTCAAACATGGCAGATTCCTCACTAATAGGCTCCTTCAAATGTGGGATACCTTCCTGATTGATATCTTTAGCCCGATCTTGTAAAATATTAGATTTTAATGCCTCTTCAAGAGGTGTTTTTGATTTACTATTCATGCAAAAGTATTCCTCATGATTTATTTTTGATATGTCTTCATAGGATTTTTCTGATTCACAACTTATGTATAAGTCTTCTTTATGATCCATTTTTGATATGTCCCCATAGGATGTTTCTGATTCACAACTTATGTATAAGTCTTCTTCATGATCCTTTTCTGATATGTCTCTAGCTTCTATTATGTCTTGATCTTGTGTACAAATGTTAAGAGTAGGAGACTCTTGTTCTTTGGAAATGATATCAAGAGTATGTGACTCTTGTCTTAGATGAATATCATCTGCATGTACATTAGGAGTAAGCATCTCATGGGTAGATGTATGTGTGCTCTGTATATGGATTTTTTCTTCTTTTGGAAAGCATGGGATGTCTTGGAAGATATCTACCAAGTCATTATAATATTTTGATGATAGGGATTCTTGATCTTGAGTTTGTGTGGTATCATCTTTGACATGCTTTGGATCAAATTCTTGACATGGATCAATTTCAAAGAAGGGGTTGCTTGTAAAGGACCCTTGTCTTTTCTCAAAATGTGGATATATGGGTAATGACTCTTGGCTTAGATTTTTTGCATTGGGTATAAGAGTTGGATCAAGAGTCTCTTGATCATCAATAGGTACTACCATGAGTTTGGATGATGTCAATATATCTTGTATTGAATCATTTCTATACTTGGGTACTTGATTTTGATCGTGCTTGGGATTAAATTCTTGATGTATGTCCTCTTGCTCACTAGATGATGTAGAAACATTGTCAATGTGATTGGTGATAGATATATCTTGATCATTTCTTTAAATTGTTTAGGTTGAGACATTATCATTTTTGTCTTTAGTAGATGGCCCTTGAACATCATTTTTAATAGCTATTTCTCCCTAATCAATGAGGTCTTGGATGAGTTTTTTGAGTGTTGCACATCTGTTCGTTGGGTGACCCTTGATTTTGTGGTACTCACATCGTTCATACTAGCTATACCAAGGGACATTAAAGCTTGGTTCACCATAAGTTGGACTATTTCTGATTTTGATAATTTCTTATTATACTAGTTTGTGCATAATTACCTCTAAAGTCTCTCCCAAAGGGGTGAATTTCTTTCCTGGTTGGTAATCTTTCCTCGGTGGATTTTCTTGATTGTTTTGCTCTTGATTTTGCATAATTCCTTGATACTTTGTTTGAGGTATATTTTGATATTGCACATGAGGTACACCTTGGCCTTGCAAAAATTATGGATACTATGATTGCGGTACATTCTGATATTGCACTTGAGGTACACCTTGGTGTTGCGGGACTCCTTGATATTGCTAATATTGAAAGTGTTGTTGATGTGGATATTGAAGTGTTTGAGGATTGTCAAGATGTTGATATATAATGTTCTGACTTTGCACATGGAATTGATGATGTGTTGTATTTCTTCTTTGTTTAATTTCCTCAAGATATTTCTCCATTTTATTTAGGGCATTTTGATGTTTTGGACTTATTCCTTGATGGGGGTTTTGAAACCCTTGATGTTGTTGCCCTATTTGATGTGGTGACCCTTGATAAGAATGATTTGGGTAATAGATTGACATGTTTTGGGGATTTTTTGATTCTCAATACCCTATCAAAAGGTCACTTGGTTTATATCCTCATGAGCCACTTCTATCACTCAAGGCATTTGTTGATGGTATACTGATAGTGTTCTTGCTTGCTTCCATTTTCTTCCTATGTTGTGATCTTGTGGTTGTCATAAAAAACTTGGGTCTCCTATAGGATATTGGTTTACTCTCTAGTTGACTCAAATTCTAAAGACTTGACGTTGTCCTAAATGTGGGTATGTAAATCTGGTTCTTTCCTCTAGAGAAGTTTAGTATCATGGAAAAGACCAGGATTTTGTCCAAAGAACATATATAACTCTAGATTGTCCTTGGAAGTGCATCTATAGAATTTTGCTACCAATTTATTTTTATTTTTATGTAGCACTGAGAGGTTTTTCTTGAGAGCCTTTGGACTCAGATGTCTAAGTCTGAAATGACAACCTGTGGATTTTACCTTAGGAATCTTGACCTTTCATGAGATCATGAATGGGATAATTATTTCCATGCGGGTGGTAGTAATATGGGTTTTATGGCTGCTATGTTAGCATTTTCTTCCTCTTCGTTTAGGATAATTGATGTGGTGAGAAACTAGTGGGGGTGTCTTGTTTTCTTCCTCAAATTGCTTATGATTTTGGTTTATGCACTTGTAATGTGCATGAGACATGGTTGAATAATTGGTGCTACAAGGTCTGGTTGTTGAATTAGGGCAATTGGTCGCCAAAGGGTCGTAAAGTTTGATAGTTTTTTTATGGTATGGTTGTTGTGAAGGTCAATACCCTAGGGTTTGAGTGTTATTTTGGATGACCCTACTTCTTGGAAATAATTTTTTTGAAGAACTAAAGTGTTGAAGAACTAAAGTCTATATTCCACTTCCTTGTGTAGAGAATATGTTGTGGGAAAGTCTACTTGTACTATCTGTGAGTCCCAAGTAATTTTCAATATCATGGATGTCTGAGTGGAGGAATGACCTTAATTTTTTATTTGATTTTGATTTCAAATAGGTAGGATGGCAATAATGATGTGGGACTATCTGAACTTATGTCTTTCCAATTGTTTTGGTTCGAACAATGATCTCGTGAACAACTCTTTTTCAACTTTTTCTTTGTGTTTTTGAAGTATGGCAAGTGATAAGACAACACTTGGACTGACTCAGCAAGCATGGACTTATGTGACCTTCATGTCTATAACTTAGCTTGTGAAATCACAACACCTAAGCCATAGTTCCCAAATGTTTACTTTGATTAATGTACCTTGAAATCAAAGCCAGAATGTTCAAAAACCTTTAAGGAAATATCCTTTCAAAGGGGTGCAAACATAAGGCTTCTCTCACAAGTGTGCACTAAATCAAAGGGTTTGTGGTTTAACCATCTTGTTTCAGTGTTTGTTTTGAATTTGTTCTTTTTCTTTTAAATCAAACATATAATTTGATGTTAAATTGTTTTGAATGTAATGGGCCAAGTTTAACATAAACTAGCAATTACAACCCTAGGGGATAGACACCATTCTCTTAGGTAGGCCTGCCTCATGCTCCAAAGAAACGATTTTACATGCAACTTATGGTGCGGGCCTGTAGTTAGACATGGCAAGTAACTTCTCAGAAGTAAATTCTAATGCACCACTTTCAAAGAATGTTATTGGATAATAGGGTGGCTTCTAAAAAAATTTGGTTCTTAGTGATAACTATGAACATGGAAATCTGACAGTCACCTACTGGCCACTTAAGGCTCTTCAACCATTCTCGTTCCACTTAAGGTATGGGATTAGGTGTAGTTTTTTGTTAGCACGGCTTGAAGCTACTTTATTATGAGTTCACAAACTTTAATATATCCCTCTAGTAAACGTGCTTCGAGACCTTACAATGAGCTCTCCAACGTAGGATTTATCTCAAGGCAAGCCCCCTCTTTAAGGTAAACCTAAAAATAAAGTGCAATGCTCAAAAATGTTCTTTCACTCACCCAAGATCGCCAAAAGGTGTGAGGGGAGAAGATAAAACACTTTAGCTTTTCTAATCAATGAATGTATAGTGAACAATCCATAGAAATTTGATTCATTTTAAACACCTCGAGCGATGTTATCCCCAAAAAAAATTGAATAAACAAAAAGTTATTTTTAACTTGCACCAATATGAAGTGTTCAAGATATCAAGTAATTAAGATATCAATGGTGAGAAATCACAAAGAAGAATTTGTTCATTTTTATGAGCTCCAAATGAGGTGTTTCTAAGAAAGGCAATCCTTATCCTATCTTGGTCAACAAATGAAAAAAGTGTGCGTGTGTCAACAAAATAAAAAAATGATTTTTCTCTTTTTATGCACCGATATTAAAGGTTCCTACTTATGAAAACATTAAATGTGTTCATTTTTAGAGCCCAAAACTGAAGTGGTTTTGTTCTTTTTAAGAGCACCAAATGAAAAATTCCTAACTTAGCTTAAAATTTGTTCATTTTTTAAAACACTAAAAACAAGTGCGATTTTGTGTTGTTCATTTTTAGATCACCAAAAGAAAGTTCCTAAGTTAAAAAGCTTTAAAATTGTTTGTTTTAACAGCACCAAAAACAAGTATGAGTTTGTGTTGTTCAATTTTAGAGCACCAAAGAAAATTCCTAAGTTAACTAAAAAGTAATTTAGAAATTGAGACTGATCATCTTCCCTATGATAAACACGTTAAAATGATTGAAATCTTGCATCAGATCTATCAATTCCTACCTCCACATACAAAAATAAAAAAATTGTTAGTGAAACCTATTACGAGAGTGCAGGATTGGTGCATTTATCCATCAAAACAATTGCTTAGAATAAAAAATATAAATGCACAAGTTTCAGACAATTGCACAGTTTTAGAAACAAATGCTCAAAACCCTGTTAGAAAATGCTAACTTAGGAAATTACAAATGCACCAGTCTCAGACAAGTGCTCAGACTTTTCAGACAAATGCTTAGGTCTTCAGAACAAGCAAGTAAAAACTGTGACAGAAGCGTTTCTGGGACATGCAACTTCAAAAATTTCTCAAACGAATGTTAGAGAAGGGGACAAGGGTCCCACCGGGTGTGCCAAAATGTGTGAGGGGGAATGATGCACGTTAGACCAATGATCCTGTTGTACCCAAAATTTTAAAAAAAATTTACACTTAGGCATTTTGAAGAAATGAGTCCAGATACTATTAAAATCTGTCAAAAAGGTCAAAATTGGGATTTGCATGTCCTGAATGGGGATCAAAACCTTGAAATTTTCAAAATCTAAAAATTTGGGTCGGTTCAAAGCGACCAAATCAACAATACCCAGATTTTAGTTTTTCATCCCTAAATTTTAGGAAAATTTCTATTTTTAGCAGTTTTCTAAAAATATAAACTTTTTCTGGGTTTTTTTGGGTTTCTCAAGAAACGGATACTTGTAAAATTTTCTAAAAATATCAATTTTGGCTTCTAGGGTTGAGACTGATTTTGATTGGCTTAAAATAATTCTTCATCGGGCTGGTGCAGTCAGAATCACGAAAAGATCAATTTTGCCCTAGTGGGTCTATTCTACTTTTTCAAAAGCTTCCTCTGGAGAATCAAGGTTATCAATGGAGGTCAGTCAACTTCCAGGTGTCAAAATCAGATCTTCAAGTGTCAAACAAAAGTTGTCAACAAGGAACGTGCACCAAAAACGAGGAACGAAGAAAGGAGAGTAGAAGCTGAAAAAGTTGGAAAATACAAAAAAATTGGCTAACTCTGGTGAATCCAGGCGCCTCCAGTCAAGAAGGGCACCCATACTCCCATGCCTTAGAAATTTTATGTATTCGGCAGTCGAGGCCAAGGAAAACACGTCAAACGAGGAAGATTTTTGAAATTTTCAAAAAAGTTTCTAAGTATGCCAAACTTGGGCACCCCTGAGGAGAATAGGCGCCCATCTTTTTGAAGGATCGGATAATGAAGTCAGGGTTGGCTTCCCCAGGCAACATTGTTCAGTTTCTCCTCAGCTTCGCAGTGGATGTCTTCGTCAACTCATCTAATCACTCAGTTGTCGGCAAAACCAGATCAAACAGGGGCCATGACGAGAGGTGTTTTAGAAATTTGAAGGTAAAATCGATGAAAATATTCTAACACTGGTGAGTCTGGGCACCCCTAGAGAAGAAGGGCACCCAAGTTTTTAAGAGGTTAAATGAATGAATTTTCTGAAGGAATCTCCAACATGACTTCGTCAAAATTGATCAAGTTGTCCAACGCAATCATCAACGCGTTTGTCAGAGCAGGCAGTCATCAGATGTTACAAGCTGAACAGAGGAGAAAAGTGAATGAAATGATAGAAGTCAAAAGCAACAGCGAAAAACTCGAAATAAAAACCATCTCTGGAAGAGATGGGCGCCCCTGAAGGAGAAGGGTGCCTAGGGTTTAGAGCCTCTAGATGTCAGCTTTCAAAGAAAAAGTATCCAGGATACCCCTTCTAGAATCTCCTCAGCTATCCACTGGACCTGACAGCCAGTCAATCTGACCAGTACAATGCCCAGAATCATGAATTCATTTGAAGGTCATTTTACAAGTATAAATTCAAAGATCATGAAAATGATTAACACTGAAGAAAATGGGCGCCCCTAGAGGAGAGAGGCACCTAAATTTTTGAAGGGTCAAACGAAGTTTTCATCAAAAGTCGCCTCCAAAAAAACTTTTTCAGATTCGATCAAGCTCTGCAATGAATCATTTAGCTCGTTCATCATATCAATCTAGAGGCCATAAGTCATAATCAAACTAGGGTTGAAAATTGAGTTAAAGTTGAAAATGATGAAAAAATGGTTAAGTCTGAGTGAAATAATCACCTCTAGCCAAGAAGGGTGCCCAACTTCCAATGGCTTAGTCAAATTTTTGAAAATTTCAAAAATTGAAGATGAAGACAAAAGTCTAAGTTCATTGCACAAACTTGAATTAGGTTTTTGAAGAATTAGGGCAAAAGAAAGTTGTTTTCTCAAGGCAAAGCATATTTAAGGCACCTTTGTGTTTCATTATTCATTATTTTCTTGCAAGTGGTCTTCAAGGAGAAATAGAGCAGCAACTTCAAACTCATATTTTAGAGATTCAAGAGTTTACCTTGCTAGTTTTTCAATAAATTTTCAGATCAGCACTCAAGAAGGCTTGCTTTTTCATATTTTTTCATCCAGAACATCAAATCTTTGAATCAGGAGGCCATTACTTTCAATTTTCAGTGAGTTTTTTTATACTAGATCTATCTTCTGGATAATTTTTGAAGAATTTTCTCAAGGTTGCAGCAGTTGCTTTTTATTTTGCATGTCAGAGAAAACTTCAAATTTTACAACTTCCAATCTTCTGGGTCTATCTTAAATCTTCTTCTAAACAAAACCCATATCATAGCTTTTTTTATGAAACTTCAAGTGGCTACTTTTTCAATGAAACTTCGAGGTTTTCAAAATCTAATCAAATGGGTTCATCCAGAATGTGCTCAAGAACAATACCCAGATGCCAGCATTTTCTACTTTTTCAAAGAAAATTAGGGTTTGTTGCTTTTTCAGTCTACACTCGAAAATTTCAAAAACGGACGATCTGGGTTTGCTTGTAACAAAATTCTAAACAAAACCCATATCTCAGAAAAATTTCTGAAAAATTCATTCGTTTGATGAAGAAAATTAGCAAGTTATTTTTAGGGTTTGTGTTGAGCTTGTTAGAACCTAGGCGAGTTTACAATCAATCTTCAAGTTTTTCAGCATGAAGTACTCTCCCATTGAAATCAGAGCCAAACAAGTGTTGTATCATAATTATCTGAACGAATGATGTTGGGAAGTGCTTTTCAATACCATCATGGACATAAAACGTCATCATCTTAGTTGAAGAACATGCAGAAGGAGTGGTATGAGCGAAAGGACAAGTGTTAAAAAAAATTATGCAAAACTCTTTTGTGGGAGAATCAAGAGAAGTGTCAAAATGCACAAAAGTTGCAGAGCCTCCAAGTTATCAATCAGTAAGTCGTCTTTCAAGAATAGAACTCATAAAGAAGCTGAAGATGTCAAAGATTCTCTAAGTTTGATTGCAAAAAGGGAGAAGGTCTTAGAAAAGCGAAATATGGCTATAGATAGTATCAACACTCCCACCACATATGAAGTTGCCCACTTTTTAGTGGATATGATCGAGATTTAAATCTGCTTTCTTCTAGAAGCTTCTTCTACCCTTTCTTTCAATTCTTGTCTCAATTCTTATCAATTCTTTGAGGATAGAAAGAAAACAGTTGTAACAAGTTGTCACGAGTTGGCACTTTTTGTTTTAGATGCTTTCTAGGGTTTATATGTTTTATCTTGTTTTGGGTTTAGAAATAAAGCTTGCATGTTGGCAAGTATTAGTTGTAAAAGCAAGGAGATTTTAGGGTTCCCTTCTCCTCTGCTTGTGTATAAATAAGAGCAGTGTTTGCTCATTTTAGTGGAGCCATGCTAGTGATAACAAGACACAAGTGCCTTTAGTGCCTTCTCTTTGTTATTCAGTGTTGTTCAGAACTGTGCTTGTGATAACAGAATCGTTGAGCTTATGCCTTCATGTTTGTTATCATTTAGTGTCAGTTCACTTTGTGTAAAGAGAAAGTTTGCATGCCTCCTTAGCTGAAAATCCTTGTTTAGTGCATGTGTTATGTGTCAATTATAATCAGGTTGATCGCATGTTGCAAGTATTTTGCTACAACTTGTTGTCCCGAAATTGTAATCTTTGTTCCAGAAGTTTGAGTAAATAAAATCTTGAAGCTTGCTTTGCCACCCTCGATATAAATATCTTAGATTTTTGTTTATTATTTTGTGTTAGAAGTGTGAGGAAATAAAATATTGAAGCTTGCTTTGCTACCCTTGAAATAAAGTCTCATATTTCTGTAATACTTTTATGATCTCCTTTTCAGCTTGCATTGAAATTTAGTAGATGTATGTTGAGGAAAGATTATTCAAATATCTTTGTCAGAAAATCAACCTCGTCCATTTCTAGACTCTCTTGCTCTGGGTTTACTCGAGAGGATAGAAATGTTTTACCATAAGTTAAGTTGTATTTGTCAAGTTTGATTAAAGGGAAAACCTCAGCTGCAACATCTAGAGTTCTATAACCTTGTGTTCTCGCAGCTGAATCAAAAAGATAGGCAAAAATTAGTTTTGGTTTACTTACTTTATGCAAATCAGCAAAAGAGGGAGCTTCCCCTCCTAATTCGAAGAGCAGTTTACTGCACATAGCTGTTTGTTTCCAAAGCACATTCTAGAGGTGAGATTTGAAATCAACAAATCCAAAAGGGACATTAGAGAAATCTAATGAAGAAATCTGATCTACAACCAAAAAGCTTAAATCTAAAATCTAGAAACTCCTACACATACAAAATTGAAACTATACTAATGTAAACATGATAAGGAATCTACTTATTTCCAAAATGAGAACAAAAGATATATTTTACCATCCCGTAGTGGAGTGTATTCTCTTGATGTTGGATTTTTCTTATCATAGGGAAGCCTCCAAAGTTCATGTGCAAAGTGTGAATGAATGCTTGTTTGTTTTTGGTTGATCAAAGACGATGGATGAAGCTCTCTCTCTCAAGGATGATCTTGATAGCACTTCGTTGCTCAATGTATATGAATTCTTTGATCCTTATTTGTGAGGAAAGGGGTTTGTTATATAGAAAATGAGATTTAAAATGGATGATCAAGATCATTTTGAAGAATATCCAGATCAATAGTCAGAGTGTGTTGAGAGGATTTAGACATGAGATAATTGTGCAAAGTTGATTGCATAATTTGTGTGATAGGGAAATAGATTGGCCAGTCAGGACTGTGATTGATCAATTAACATAATAGATTGATCAGTCAACTTTGTGATGGCTTACTTAGGAATGTGATGTTTTAGTTAACTGAATAGATGGATTAGTTAACAAATTAGATTGCTTAGTCAGCAATCGTCATTTGCTCAATCAAAAAGTGGATGAGGAGTATGAATTAATTGATTTAATTAATTCCTTTTTGGGGTTTGAATGTGCAAATCAAGTTTGACTTTTGCAAACAAAGTTGCATTAGTTTGATTTGATTTTGATAATTGATTTGAATAGTTTAATTTAATTCAATTTTTTGGAGGGAAAGTGTTGTAATTAAATTATTATTCAATAATTAAATCCACTTAGGGGAATAAGGTGATGTAGCGATGTAATTAAATAATTGACGTTATTTAATTAATCAGGACAAAATAAGGTGGGATTAGGACTTTATTAAATAAATGAGATTTATTTAATTGGTTGAAATGATGAAATGTGAATTAATTAAATAATGTTGTTTTACTTAATTAATAGAGGAATCAGGGTTTTTAGGACTCTATTAAATAAATGAAATTTATTATATTTGTCTGAAATGATGAAAAAGTGAATTAACTAAATAATGTTGTATTATTCAATTAATAGAGGAATTTAGGTTTTTGATGTCATTTTGATGTGATGCGATGTGGTGTGATATGGTAATGTTACGGTATTATTCTGAGCATTCTAGGATGATTCTGAGATGATGCTAGACATTAGAGGATGATTTCAAACTGTTTCAGGGTAATTCTGAGATGATTCTGAATTATTTCAGGGTGATTTCGAGATGATCTGAGACATTATGGGATGGTTTTGAGTTATTATGAGATGTTATAGGATGATTTTGAGTCATTCTGAAGTGTTACGGGGTGATTCTGAGTCATTCTGAAGTGTTACGAGGTGATGTGAGATGATGTTCCATATCATTGGATGTTGCTTGAGATTGTTTGATGTTGTTCAATGTTGTTTGATGTTGTTTAATGTTGTGTGATAGGTGTCAAGTCAATTTTGCATGTCTACAAGCATCACTTGGGTCGTTCCCTCTCATAAATTGGTAGGCAGGCCCTTCTAAAGGTAACACATGTTTGAAGCGTAAAATAATTTTCATCACCCAAGGTTTCCAAAAGGTGCAAGGGCAGAGGATAAGCACTTCCAAGAAGAAAAGGTATACTTGTGTGTTTCTCTTCACCCAAGATCGCATGAAGCACAAAGGGAGAGGATACGCACAACAAGCATACTCAGTAAAATCATACACATGTTCATTCTAACCTTGAAAATCATGATAAATTCATTTTAAGCACCAAACAAAGTATGGAGATCATTTTGTTCTATTTTAAGCCAACAAGCAAAATGATGTGAGGGTTCAATTTTAACCAATTTGGATTTTCATTTTATACCCAAAAGACGTCTATTTTGGTCCTAAAAGGTGAAATAAAGCAATAAATGGGTTATAATTACCCCATAAGTGTCAAAACACTTGTTACAATTCTATTTTAATGATAATACACTCTTTCACTTTGAATTTTATTGTCCAAACCTGCAAAACTAGTTAGCATAAAAAACCAAAATGTGAAGTCAAAGATATGTTAGCAATCAAATGAAATGAAAAAAAAATCAAAACATATGTCAGAATTCAAGTTCAACTTGTTTTTACTAGTAAAGCACGATGCTAAAATCAATTGTGTTGCTGAATTTCATGAATAGTATCGCCATATCGAAAGTGCGTCGTTGTATTGAAAAATTGAAGGCGTCACTCCAAAATAAACAGTGACATCAATAGTGTCACCAAATCAAATGTGTCGCTTATTAAAATTTTATGGCGAGAGGAAAAATAAAGTTAGCGTTGCTATTTAAATACACATTGACAAAATTTAATGTGTTGCTAAATTGAATATGTATCATTGTTTTCAAAATCAAATGTGTCATTGTATGTCGACACGCACAAGGTGCGTCGGTGAATCTTCAATAGCATCATTGAATCTGCAAACATGAGAAACATGAAAATCTAAAGAGAAATTTTCCAAAACAATTAGTCATGCCCTCCTTCTAGCGCCAAATATGATCGACGACATAGTATGGGCTAACTACACTTGATCCATGAGAATTCAAAGTATAATTAAGCCACTATGCATTAATCCCAATAAGATCATTCAATTTAAACTAAACTATGAATCCATTAAAACTAACATATTAAACTATGAAAGATTCAAAAACACCTGTTCTAATCCATTTAAACTTATCCTATTGGGGGATTGGTGTTGCATTGATGTGGAATGGTGACCCTTTCCCAATCTCGTGGATAAATGAGCTTTTTCTAATCGATTATATTGAAGAGAATCGATGAAGCTAATGAGAGATGTGTATGAAAACATGATTTTAAAATATTTTAACATGATATATGCCAAGACGATCTATATGGATGTATGAAAAGCTATTCTAAGTGTATGCAAGATGTGAAATATTAAAACCCTAGTTTCATAATATGCTAAATGGATGAAACTAAGTTACTATGGAAGCCATTAATGGAAGCTAAGCTAATATGATGCAAGAAATTAACCTAAAATTCCTTTTAAAAACATGAATTATGAGTGCAAATGGATGTGAGTTTAAACGGCATAAGTTTTCTTTGAAAAGGTGGATCCATTTGTCTCCAAATAGTGACCTATTCATAGGAGGACAAATCAGAAATGAAGGGCTAATATTGAAAAAGTTAATCAATGGTCAAAATAGAAGGAAGAGGGAGGAATGGATCATGGATTCCCATCAAGGTTTAAGAATGCAAGTTGAATTTTAATCAAGGGCTTAAATTCATCCAAACAAACACACATTCAAAACTTGCCCAAGAAGTCATGTTGAAAGTGTTGGAACCAAAATTCAACCCCAAATTTTCATCAATTTTAGCCACCTTAGTATGACCACTTTATTATACACCATATGCATCCATCCTCAAAATTATCATTTTTATATAAATAAGCATAAAATATTATAACTATAGTCTCCCTAACCCATTCTAGTAGAAAAAATTATCATTCAAATCACCCTCCCCATAGTCGTTTCCTTAAGTCCATTACTAGGAACTCATTTTGCCAAGACAATGTCATCTCGAGGAGAGTTTCATTATAGTCTCCCTAAAAAATTGATAATAAACCCAACACAAAATATCAGTGATACCACCATACTTCGACGTGACTAATGAGGTAAAAATAACCTCGTCATGATAGCATAATAAAGCCCTTCCTCATACATGAAAATAACTTATTCTCTGCCAATTAATTAAACTTTAGGCATAATAATTGCTTGTCTTTTGAGAAAAATAGTAGAAACTTTATTTCTTGTGATTTATTGAAGTATCTTGCCAATGCATATTTAATGGGTTGTTTTAAGTATTTTGTAGGATAATAATCGGTCATCATTCAGCAATTAAAAGCGTTCAACTAGCATGAGCTCCAAAACAGATTGAAGATAGGCGCTAGAGACATTCTCCAAAACTTTAGGATGATGGACTGAAATCATAATTTATTTTAGTTAATTTTTTGTTATGTTTTAAAATTTAAAAGACTTCATGGCTCGACTCGAGCCTCTTTAATATCTATGTAATGGGAATTTAAAGACAAATTCTATTTACAATCTGTTACAGACTTTTTCAATGGTAATCTAAGCCATCTAAAATACAGGATTTAGTTAGAAGTTTTCTATAAATATAGATTCTCCAGAAGAAAAAGAGGATGCATAATAGTACTATTATGTTGTCGACATGTTTTCTTAATATAAATATGAATAAAGAGACTATTTCATATCAATCTCTGAGTTGTTGAAATTATGGATGGAAATTATTTTTAATGAAAGAGCTTTCGAATATGTTGTGCATGTGACCTGAGAACGAACATAGGAACCCGCGAGCTAGCCACTCAAGGGAGAATAGATTAAATAGATGAGTATTTTCCTTTCTATTTTCTTTATTAATTGAATATTAATTATGAGTGTCATCATTTTTCTATGTTAATTTTGTAGAAGTCATTAACAATGTTTTTTTAGAGTTTGAAGTTCTAGAGCACTCATTGTCTGCCATTTTTGTAGTGTGCTAATTGTTACGAACCATTATTTGTTGTTATTAATTAGATGTTCCATAATTTTTTTACAAGTTTTGCTACTTCTGTAGTTTATATGCTTTTTAGTTTAGTTATTTATGTGCTTTCTCGTTTAGTTATCATGTTTTCTAGATTAGTCATTTTGTGCTTTCTAGTTTAAATACTTTCAGTTTTCTTTAGATAAACTTATTTTCAATTAGATAGTTAGACAGCCTTAGGTTAAGAATTAATATTAGTTTCTCTAAAAAGTTAGAGAATATAAGAGAGTTAGTCAAGTCACCTTCTATTGCAAACAGCCTTGGACACTGGTCGGTCAATATTGAAGTTTTATCTTCTAAAGTAATGGGACCTAACGACAGCCTATCACTTTTTGGCACCATTGTCGGGGACATCTTTATTTTTGAGTGTTAATAGGAGATACCTTGAACACCTCTTTTAGGCCAAAATTCCCTCTTCGGCTTCCTTTTTTGCATGGTCAGGAAAAGAGGCCCTCACAGAAGATTTATACCAAAGACCCCCCCAAAATACATTCCAATCATACATAGGGAGGACCAAGGCTCAGAAGATCACTCTGTTGAAGAATTACTTGATCCTAGTCCACAAAAAACTTTCCATTATTTTCTTGAAGGTCACCCAAAAGAACAAAAATTCATCGAGGAAATTATCCAAGAGGAACACATTCCTCTGGACATCATGGGTGATTGAAGGGCTGAAGCTAATCGGAATAATACCAATTGTAACAACAATGATCATCCGGTTCTTCGAACATTCACTTATCCAATCACCCTGGATGCAAATGATGATACTATGATGAAAAAAATCTCTCTAGCCTTCTTGCCAACTTTTTGAGGTTTGCCCTCGAAAGACCTAGACCAATTTCTCTTCGAATTTAAGGTCCTCTATCAAACTTTGAGTATAAAAATGATAACCGAAAGTTGAATCTATTCCCTTCTACTTTGAAGGATATGGCCATGCGATGGTTTATGGGATTATCTGTTGGGTCTATTACGTCTTGGGATGACATGGAGAATTCTTTCCTGCAAAAATACCAGATCTAGTGTAGGGTGAGTGATCATAAGGAGGAGTTGTTCAAACTTAGGAAAAATGAGGATGAGATTCTAGAGGACTACCTAGATAGGTTTATTTTCTTATCTAAATGATGTGGAGAAGAGACCACTAGTGTTGAGATTCTCAAGACTATATTTCTTAAGGGACTTGATGAGGATGCAAGAAGAAGCCATGATCTAACGAGACAAGGAGATATTTCTCAGTTATGCCTTGATGATATATGTAAATTGTGTCAGAATTTCTCACATACTCACGAAGGAATCTGCAAAACTACTCTTTTAGAGGGTCCAACAAAATAGGAAAGCTCCGAGAAGAAATAATAAACCTCAAAATGGACATACTTGTTCAATTAAACACTACATTGGATGGCATACAAGCTAAGACACGTAACCCTGAGATTTTGTCCATCTATTGTCCAAGGTGTCGAAATAAACATCTTTTGAGAGAGTGTTCGCTAGACAAGGTTAATGTTTGTCAACTTTGTGAGAAAAACCATCCTACAAACTAGTGTGAGCTTCTTACTGATCTTAAGAATTCTAAGAAAAGGATTGCTCAAACTGAGGAAGAAATAAATGTGGTAAATCAATGCCAAGGAAGGGACTTTCTTATGGACAGAATTCCAATCTTGCTTGGAGACCCCAAAACAACTGGACTAGTAATCAATGGACTTCTTCTTGGCCTCAACCACCACCTCAACAACCTAATTGGGGAACTCGCTATTGGGGACCCCCTGAATGGGCTAACCAATCATGGTGAACTCGATAATGGCCAACCCAAACTCAATAATAGCATGGTATCCACAACATACTGCTCCTCAATGGAACCAGGGATAAAATCAATTCTATACTGGCCCTCAAAGGAATCAACAAAAAAATATGCTACCGCCACCCTAGAATCCTCCATAGACTGAATAGATCAATCAACCTTTGCTCCTAGTGCAACCACTTCCCAATCCTAAGAATAATCGACAAAATACTCTGGTATACTCCACTGAATAGGACAATGTCACCGAACTTAATGTAATACATTATGGAAATGTTCAGTTACGTTCTGGTAAAACACTTCAACCACAAACCATTGAGGAAATTATGGATGAACCTATTCCCAAAACTCCTGAGATGGTCACTCCACCCACCCAAACTATTACCACACACACTACTCTACCACCATCATTAGTAGGAGCTTCTGACTTACCTTAGGAGAAGGAGGAAGGTCAGTCTCTAGTTGATCTTAGAAAGGATACCACTCCAAAAGAGAAAACTCGAGCACCATTCCCGAAGTATCTAAAACTGACCATTCTGAAAGATACTCTGGAAATGCCTTTGACCTCTGAAACTGCATTAATACAGGAAATCAAACAACTACAAATAGAGGTTCCCTTGTTGCAAGAAATAAAGGAGATTCCAGAGTTGAACCAGCTGACCAAATAGTTGTGCATTAAAACCCCAGGAAGGTGCACATTGAAGGTTATTTAGCTGAATTTTTGTCTGGAAAGACCATTACTCCAAAATATGATGATCCTGGTAGTCCACTTATAACTGTCACAATTAATTAGGTAGAAATACCTAATGCATTAGTGGATTTAGGAGCAACCATTAACATAATGACTATGGACGTGATGGAAAAATTAGGCCTTACTAATTTACATCCCACAACTACAGTCTTATAGATGGAAAATCAGTCCATAGCCATTCCAAAGGGCGTTATTGAAAATATTCTTGTCAAAGTTGATGGATGGGAATATCCAGTCGAATTTCAGGTCATCTAGTCACTTACACCCAAAGATAGCTATCCAATAATTCTCAAAAGACCATGGTTGGCCACTATCGCAACTAAAATTGACTGCAAAGAGGGAGGAATGACCATTTCATATGGTCCAGATAGTAAATGCTTATTCTTGTACCCTATTGCTAAACCCACCGAATATAACAAACTCTGGGTTGATGAACCAGAAGAGTCTAATGGTCAGGACAGTCTGGCCTCGTTAGCCATGGTAGTCATTAAAAAAAATGGAGAATAATTATAGGATGAGTTAGTAAGTGATGTAGTGCATCTTGCCATAGGTTCAAGTGATGAGGAAAATGTGGATGCTCCATAAATTTTGGGACAATCAATCGATGTACACGGGATGGAACAAAATTATACTACTATGGGAATGCCTTGTCCTTTGGCCAATATGATTCCTAGAACTAGTCATTTTTTTGAGGACATTACTAGATTTCATTAACTTACACCTCATAGCTATCCTCTCAACACCTTGTTACAATCGATACATACTATCACTTCCACCCATCCAGGAACAAAATCAATTATGCTACTACCAGGAAAAACCTTGAACGTCAATAGTTGGCTGATAGAAACACAAGAGGATAGATTATTTAATGTTTTGGTAAAAAGGTCTAAGGATTTTTCTTGGGACTATACAAACATGAGAGGAATTCACCCAAGTGTTTGTATGTATCACATTTACATTGATCCTAATGTAAGGCCAGTACGTCAGCCGCAGAGGAGACTCAACCCTGCATTAAAAGATCTTGTCAAAATTGAAATTGAGAAACTCCTTCGAGCAGGATTTATTTATCCCATTTTTAACAGTAAATGGGTGTCACCTATGGTTGTAGTGCCAAATAAAAATGGGAAGTGGAGAATATGTGTAGATTACATAGAACTTAATAAAGCCACTCATCAAGATTATTCTCCCTTACCATTTGTAGACTAGGTTCTCGACAATTTGGTAGGGAGGAAATATTTCTCCTTTTTAGACGAATTTAGTGGTTACAACCAATTTCAAGTAGCACCAGAAGACTAGGATAAGACAATGTCTACTTTTCCATGGGGAACATTTTCATATCATGTTCTTCTCTTTGGACTCTGTAACACTATTGCAACTTTTCAGAGAGCCATTTTGGCTATATTTGTTGAGCTTGTAAATGACTGTGTAGAAGTCTATATGGACAACTTCACTATCTACGGTTCAACCTATGAAGAAGCCCTTTAGAACTTGGATAAGGTTTTAGAGGTTTGCGAGGATCACTGACTATCCCTTAGCCACGAAAAGTGTTTGATAATGGTGGAACAAGGAATAGTCTTAGGTCCTCATATCTCCTCAAAAGGAATAAAGGTTGATCCCAAGAAAATTGAAGTCATTCAACAACTGACTACTCCTTAGATGCAAATGAATGTTAGAAGTTTTCTTGGGCATGCTGGATACTATCGAAAGTTTATAGAAAGCTTCAGTAAGATAGCAGCCCCTATGTTTTCCCTTCTCAAGAAAGATGTGGAGTTTAATTGGACACCAGAGTGTCAACTATCATTTGAAACAATAAAGGAGAAGCTTGTCTCTGCTCCCATCCTGCATAGGCCAAATTGGAATCTTTCATTCCATATCTATGTCGATGCTTCAGATGATGCAATTGGTGCAGTATTAGGGCAAGAGGATGAGAATGGGGGTAAATATGCCATATATTTTATTAGTAAAAACCTGACATCTGCTAAGAGGAACTACACGACAACAGAAAAAGAATTTTTGGTTGTGGTTCATGCCATTAAAAAGGTCCACCATTATATTACAGGATATAAAGTTACTGTCTATACAGACCATTCAGCTGTAAAATATTTGATGAATAAACCTATAGTTAATGGATGAATAATGAGGTGGTTACTTCTCCTTCAGGAGTTCAATGTAACAATACTTGACAAGCCAGCGAAATTTAACATAGTGGCAGACTTTTTGTCTCGAATTAAACAAGAAGATGGAGATTGTGCACCGGTCCAAGATGAGTTTCTAGATGAAAATTTGTTTGCTATTTTTACAAAGACACATTGGTTCACTGACATTGCCAATTATTTAGCCGCTTCAGAAGTATCGCCTGGTTATACATCAAAAAAAAGAAGTGACTTATTAGAGAAAGTGCCCCATTTAAATGGATTACTGGGATTTTATTTCGTTGTGGCCCTGATATGGTCTTGAGAAGATGTGTCAAGGCAAATGAAACTTATAGTATCCTTAGGGCCTGCCACAATGATCCTTCTGGGGGTCATTACTCTACAAAAAGAACTTCTGACAAAAATTTGGGCGTTGGGTATTATTGGCCTTCAATGCATAAATATTTCAAAAAGTATATTCACGGTTGTGATGAATGTCAAAGATTAGGAAGACCAACTACTTTTGTTGAAATTCCCTTGCAGCCCCAGGTAGTCCTTGAACCATTCGAGAAATGGGGATTGGATTTTATTGGTCCCATAGATCCTTCCTCCCAAGGGAAAGAATACATTCTATTTTGCACTGATTACCAAACTAAATGGGCAGAAGTTCAGGCCCTACGAGTTGCCAGAGAGGGGCAAGTCGCTAAATTTCCTTTATAATAAGATTTTTCTCAAGTTTGGAGCTCCCAAAACTATTGTTACAGATCAGTTACCCTAATTCATGTCCAAATTTCTTTTGGAAATCACGAACCATTTTTAAGTGAGTCACAAGAATTCATCTCCCTGTCACCCTCAGTAAAATGACCAAGTGGAGGTGACTAATAGGGAGTTAGAGAACATATTGACAAAAACAATTTCTTCAGCGAGAAGAGATTGGGCTAGGAAATTGCTTGAAGCTGTTTGGACATACAACACAACATGGAAATTCACAAATAGGTACAACCCCTATGAGTGTGTTTTTGGAAAGAAACCTCTCTTTCCCATTGAGTTTGAAATCAAAACTCTAAGAATAGTTATAGAGCTGGGCCTAGATCTCAAATGAGCCCAAGTGGAGCAAGCTTTACAGTCAAGTGAGTTAGATGAGCTTCGTTTAGATGTTGTCCGTCAAACTGAGCTAATTCAACATCAACGAAAGGTTTGGAATGACAAGCACATTAAAGAGAGAGAGTTCCATAATGGTGATTGAGCCTTATTATTCGATTCTAGATATAAAGATCACAAAGGAAAACTCAGAACTCATTGGTTGGGCCCATATGAAATTTTTGAGGTCTTCTCAAATGGCACAGTTCAGCTGAAACCCATTGATGGTGATACACGAACTCTCTTGGTAAATTGTCATCACCAACATATCTACCATAAACCTATCAACAAGGAAGAATTTACAAAATTGGTAGAAATGCAGGGAGAAATTCAATGCATTAACTTTTCCAAGGCAGAGTCAATCTAAACCTTGCATTTTGCATTTTTTTTTTAAACTAAAAAAGTGTAATAAAAAGACATGTGTATAAATGTGTTTCAAATAATTCTTATTTTCGGACTTAACTACATTTTGTATTCATTTTGTAGGACTTCTCACAAATCAAAAACAACTTCCAGAGAACCTTGCTACGATGCTCCGGAACTTACCTCCTATCACTGTGAAGCTCTGGAATGCATGAACTTGGTTGCGATGGTGCTCTGAAACTTGTAAACTTTGATGCCTAAATGCTCCAAAACTTGCATCTCAACTAATTGTATCATACTTTTGTTCTTGTAGAATGGTGATTGGTAGAGAAAAGCTTCACAAGATCGAGGTCATTCATATATAGCCATTTTTCTTCTTTTCGACTACATCTTACGACGATGCTCTGTAATCTTCCTTCGATTGTTGCTCCGGCTGCAAATTGCGACGATGCTTCAGAATCTTCCTTTGATTGCTGCTTTGGCTGCATCTTGCGATGATGCTCCAGAATATTCCTTCAGTTTCTACTCCGGCGACATCTTTCGGCAATGCTCCAGAACTTATTTATCTTCTTCATTTAGAATGCATGCCTCAAAGTGTGCTCTAGAACTTAGTCATTTGTTTTGAGCACATGTTCATAAGCGTGCTCCAAAATTTATCCATTTCCATTCCGCCCACCTTTTTCCATAAAATTTGAATTTATTCTCGATGCTTTGATTTGTCACACCTTTGTACACATGCCTTACTTTTTTTTATTATTATTATCCACACTCACTGTGGTTATTCCCATTTTCACCATCTTTTCATCATAAATAAAAGCCACTATGAGAGCCTATCCTCATTGATGACTTCATCATTCACAAGCTTCCTCACTCATGTCAAAATAAAAATTTCGTCACCTCAACCAATACCATTCCATCATCTTGTTAAATCGGTAAAGGTACGTAATCTTCAGGCGATCACAAAATGTAAGTACAATTTTTTGCTTAAAGTAGGTAGTTATTTTTTAATAAGGTGTAATTAATTGGCATAGATTCTCCCTTCCTAATTTAGTAACTTGGGCCACTCATTGATTAAATTTTAGAACGCCACTCTTTTCGCACTCCTCCATGCAAATTATCATCATTGCACAGTAAAGATTTAAACAAAGACAAAATAAACAATCACTTTTTGATTTGTTGGCATTTCAAATCGCACCTCTGGAATGTGGTTTGGAAACACACAACTATGTGTAGTAACCTACTCTTCAAATTCAGAGGGGAAGCTCCCTCTTTTGTTGATTTTGCTAAAAGAAAGTAAACTAGAGCTAATTTACCTATCTTTTTGTTTCAGCTGCGAGAACACAAGATTATAGAACTCTTAATGTTGCAGCTGAGGTTTTTCTCTTTAATAAAAACTATCAACTACAACTAACTTATGCTAAAGATGTTTTTAGCCTCTCAAGTAAATGAAAAGCAAGAGAGTTTAGAAATAAACATGATTTGATTCTTTGACACGGATACTTAGATAAAATAATTCCCACATATACTAAATTTCATTGCAAGCTAAAAAGGAGATCATATAAGCATTACACAATAAACGAAAATCTGAGACTTTATATCGGGGCAGAAAAAGCACGCTCAAGAATTTATTTTCTCAAATTTCGAGCACAAGAGATTACAATTATGGGACAACAAGTTCTAGAAAAATACATGCAACATGTGATCAAACTAGATCAACACTTGACACAAAACACATGCACTAAACAAGGATTTATAGCTAAAAGAGGCATGCAAACTTTCTCTTAACACAAAGGGAACTGAAACTAATCGATAACAAGCTTGAAGGCATAGGCTTAGCAATTTGTTATCACAAGCACGGTTAAAGAAAATAATGAGCAAATGCTCTTATTTATAGACAAGTAGAGGAGTAGGGAACCCTAAAACCTCCTTACTTTTACAACTAATATTTGCTAGCATGCAAGCTTTATTTCTAAAACTAAAGAAGATAAACATCTACAACTAAGAAAGCATCAAAAATAGGAAATTCCAACTCATTACAATTATTTTCTTTCTCTTCTCAGAAGAATGGATAAGAATTAAGACAAGAATAGAAAGAAAGTTGGAAAGGAAGCTTTTAGATGAAAGCTAATTTTATATCTCAAGCACATCCCTAAAAAATCTGATTTGTTTCTTGATTTCAAGTGGAGAATGTTGTTGAAAATAGAATTTTGATCTACCTTGAAAAAGCAATTTGTCCAAAAAAAGTTGGGACATGGGTTTTGTAAAAAATCACGTTCCGAAGAAACCCAGATGCTCAGAAATTGAAAAAGCTAAATCCATCCTGAAAAAGCAGCCAAAAAGTAGTTTCTAGAAGGAAAATTTTCCCAATGTTCAAGAGGATGAAAAAGCAAAAACCCATGTGATCAGAAATGGAAAAAGTTGAGTGGTTGTTTTGAAAAAGCAACGCCCTAGAAGTTTGGAGCATGAAAAAGCATTCCTCCTTGCTCACTGATCTCGAAAACACGAAGAACACTGAAAAATCATGTCGTTTGGGCCTTCAAATCTTTGTTGAGGAAAAAGAGAAAACCTTCTTGCTCTGGACTCCAACCTACAAGAATGAATAATGAAAGACAAAATGTCCTTAAATAAGTTGAGGCTTGAGAAAATCTGCTTTCATTTGCTTTAAATCCTTCAGAGCCTATCATGGGCAAGTTCATTAAATGTAGACATCGTTTGAACATCGAATGATGAAAATTGAAAAAATATTCTAAGGCATTGAGCCTTGGGCGCCATTCTCCTTCTGGGGCGCTTTTCTTCTCCATACTTAGCCAATTTTCTTGAAATTTCAACTTTTTCTTGATTTTTAACCTTTGTTTGATCCTCGATCCTAGGAGCTCGGTGAATCCTATGAACTGGTGGATGATCTTATCGTGGAGTTGGAGTAAATCTGATGAAGTTGTCTTGGATGTAACTTTTCATAAAAGCTTCATCTGACCCCTCAAAATGTTGGGCACCTATCTCTTGTAGGGGCACCCATGATAACCAATGTTAAGTCATTTTTCTTAAAATTTCAACTTTTTATGTTTTCTTGATCTTCTGATGAATTTTCGATTTTGGGAGCCAAATTGATCAGATCGGTTGGCTGACTGCTGTGTTGGATAGCTTGGCAGAATGTGACGAGATGATTTTGGAGACTGCAACTGCTAATACTGCCATCTGAATCCTCAAAATACTAGGCGCCTATCTTCTCCAAGGGCACCCATGTTCACCAGACTTAACCATTTTTTTATGTTTTTTAGGTTTCAAGCCTATCTCCTCTCTTTCAGATGATCTTTCCATTTTGGATATTCCAGATCTCAGATGGACTAATGGTTGGGCTCGTCAGATAGCTTGAATGATTTCAGGAGGGGTCTTCTGGGAGTAACATCATCTGAAAGCTGAGTTTAGAGCCCCAAAAGCTTGGGCGCCTATCTCCTCCAGGGGCACCCATCTTTACTAGAGTTAGTCAATTTTTGGGAGTTTTCATCTTTTCTTTTGACTTTCTTCATTTTGCACAATTTTACCCCTCTGATCATTCTGTGATATCTAATGATTAACAAAAAAGACAAGCTCGTTGTTGAATCCATTGTAGAGCTGGACTGAATCTGAAGAAGAGTTGTTGGGGACTACAAACCCTAATTTTATCTTTTGAGCACTCAAATCCTTGGGCGCCCCTAACTTCTTGGGGTGCCCAACACCCCCAGACTTAGTCATTTTTATGAGATTTTCAACCTTTCCAATTTGCTACTTTTTCAAGACTTCTTCTTTCGATTTGAGATTCTGGTTAACTGAATGATCAGATGACTATGCTGCATAATTCACTATGGAGCTAAGAGGATTCTAAGAAACAATGGTCTGGACACAGAAACTCGAACTCTGACATTTGGTGGCTTGAAAATTTGGGCACCTATCTCCTTCAAGGGCGCCCATGACTGGCAAAGTTAGTTTTTATCTACCATTCTCAACTTCTCCCTTCGTTTGACATGCTTTCCTTTGCTCTAGTTTCCGGAGATGAAATTTTTCTAAGGTATGAAGGTTTAGGCACCTAGACTGAGTTGGGGTGCCTAGAGTCTCCAGTGAGCCAAAATTTCTCATTTTTCAATTTTTACAGCTTCCATTTTTTGTTCCTCATTCTTCGTGCGCGCTCGTCATTAGTAGCTTTTTTTCAGTGTTTTGATGTTTGATTCTGACACCTGGCAACCAACTGACCTCCATTGATGACCTTGGTGCTCTTGAAAAAGCTTATGAAAAAGTAGAATAGACCCACTAGGGTAAAATTGATCTTTTCGTGATTCTGACTACATCAACCTGATGAGGAAGTAGTTTAAGCCAATCAAAATCAGTCTCAACCCTAGAAGCCAAACTTTCTATTTTTAGAGATTTTATATTTTTTTTTTAAAATCCAATATCTGTTTCAAAAGAAACCCAGAAAAAGTTTCTATTTTAGAAAAATACTAAAAATAGAAATTTTCCTAGAATTTAGGGTTGAAAAATTGAAATTTGGGTATTGTAGATCTGGTCATTTTGAGATGACCTAGATTGTGAGATTTTGAAAATTCTAAGTTTTTGACCCCCATTCAAGACATGTAAAACCCCAATTTTGACCTATTTGATAGATTTTGACAAGACTTTAACTCATTTCTTCAAAATGCCTAAGTATAGCAAAAAAATTAATTTGGGGTACAACATGATTATATCTTCAAAACAATTGTGCACAAGCTTCTTGCACTGTTGATTTTTTTAGCAGAATCATAGGTTGGAGACAAAAAAATGGGAGGTGCAAAGAAGAAATTAGAGCAAGCTTTAGCGGATAAATTACTCGGATTGAGCAATATTTCCAATTTGTTTCAGGAAGTGGGATGGTTGGATTTAATTAAAAAGTTTGAGGGATACAATGAGAAATTGGTGAATGCATTTGCAGAAAATTACTCCAATGGTCAAGTGACACTACATGGGAAGCATTTTCAGGTGAATCTGAAAGTCATTTCTTGCCTCTCAGGTTTAGATAATTATGGTATTAAATTGTCCTGAAACTTCTCAAATTACATATCAAAAGTTATCAGAATTATTTCTTAGAGAGCGAGACCCTCAGCCCATGATAGTTATCAGTACTAGAGGATAGAATAAAGGGTTTCAAAGTAATTCCACATTAGAACCTTGGGGAACAGTTTTTGCGTGGATTATAAAATATTTTACTTGTGAAGGCCAACTTACTACTGTGGTAGGACCTCCCTTTCGTATGTTGATACATTTGCGACATGGGAAAGAAAACCCTACTCTTAGGGTTAATTTGCCTGACTTTTTGAGTGAATCTATTATTTCCTCCATAGAAAGATATAAGACTGGTTCGGGTCCATTGAAGCACCATGGGTTTATTCAATTAATCTATAAATATCATTTTCAAAGGAAACCTGAAAGCAAGTGGGAAAAATTTCTATGGAAATTTGAAAAGTCTCTGCCCAAAAGAAAATTGGAAGAAGGGGAATCCTCCAAAAAAGTTGCCTCACCTTCTAGAGGAACTTCCCTTGAGGCCTCTAGAGCTCGTAAAGCCCAAATTCCTACAACTCCTGGTGATGAAGCGCCAAAGTCTTTAACCAAAGAATTGAAAACCCTAGATCAGTCAATAGATGTTGAGATTATTCATGCAGATGTAGGAAGCATTCCCCCTAGGAAGAGGAAAAGAAGATCAACTGTTAATTTTTAGAACACTCCTCTTTTGAGGAGAAGCAATAGATTATCCTTTGAGTATACAAAAACCCCAATTCAAGAAGCAACTAAGAAACATAAAAAGCCAATAGAAACCATGGATCTTGTTGATGACTTAGAAATAAGGGAAATAGGGGAACAAGTTTATCAGTCTCCAGAGAAAGGAACCCCTATTGAGGAAATATCTCCCCATCTAGAGCAAGAGGAAGAAACCTTTGTTGAGGAAATACAGGAAGAGGAGAGGGAACAATATTCACCTTTTATGGAGGTTGAGGACAATGTTTTAGAAAATTTGTCCCCCATTGTAAATAAAGTTATTGAAATAGCTGAAAATGATAGTGCTAATGAAAAATTAGAAAAACTGAAATTGGAAAGTGATGAGTTAAGAAATCAATTGAAAAAAATGAAGATATTGTACAACAAGAAGAGGAAATAACAATACATATTACTATAATAGGAAAAAGAGATCAGGAGATTCAAAATTTGAAATTGTAGATAGAAGAAAAGGATACATTTATTAATGAATTGCAGATACAAATTCAAAAATGGAATCAAGAGAATAGGACATATAATGCTAATCTATCTGATAGGGATAAACAAATTGAAAGTTTGAAAATTAATTTTATGCACATGTTTCAAGATTTTGAAGAGGAAAAGAGCAGACAGAGTGAAGAACTAAATATTTCTCTCAGTAGGATTGTGGAACTAGAACAGGATTTGCAAGAAAGCACCAATAAACCAGTAATGGAATCAAAAGGAACTTAGACCAAACCAAATGTAACTAAATGGTTCCAAGTTCGAATTCCCCCATTATTAATGAAGTGGATGGAAGAGTGATATTTCTTGAAAGATGCTAAGATTGAGAATATCAGGTTAAAAAAGGAGTTGGTACTTTTGAAAGAGTCATTTCATAGGGTCTATAGGGAAAATAAAGATGCATGTTAAATAGGAGAATTTCTATTAGCATGTAGGAGACCATCAAGGCTAAGATAGAAATTGCTAAGAATTTATCATGACTAGGCACATGACCCTGATGACAGAGTAATTGTTAAAGTGTTTATAGAAACAACTCCTGAACAACAAGATATGCTATGTGAATTCTTTGTTCCAAATCTACTATTAGAAACACATATTGATTTCTTTATTAAACATTTTGTTGGAGAAGTGCAATTGAGATCTTTGTTATCTACTATGCGTAATCAGGTTCATTGGAAAGAATGTACTAGAGAATACTCCCAGGTAGAAAAGAATGTGGTTCTTCAGATAAGATGCCCCAACAATAAACCTGCAGCTTTTAAAGAAACCTTTTTAGTTGTTAAAGTGGATGAAACTATGAAGCAGAGATATGATGATAGCCTCTGCCTTTCTTACAATCATTTCATAGGAACAAGGATAGAAATTGATTGGTAGAGCTTAGAAAGCCTGTGAAGAGAGATACACCCCATTAACAACATATCTGAAGAAAAGAGAAGTGATCTCCCCTCTTAACATCAAATGGTCCTTCAAAAGAACAGATACCCTAGCAAAAATCCTGAAAAACCTTAGAACAAATTGGATAGGGATGAGGAACAAACCTCCCCTGTTGCTCTTTCAACCTCCTTCTTTTCATATTAATACATATCAAGATGATGGAGTCTTCAATATGTGGAAAAAAAGAGTTACTTATCATCAAGGCTTCCTAGGTGCACCTGAAGATTTTGATGAAACAACAAATGATCTCTATGATATTAGTGCTAAGTATGAAGAATTGAACAGAGATGGAGGGAAAGGATCACAAAAAAGGGCAAGAGGACCTACTAGGAATTAGGAAGGGGAGGAAGTGATGGGGTAAAACTAACCTCATCGCGATAACATAATAAATCCTTCCTCATACATGCAAAATACTTATTCTCTGCCAATTAATTAAACTTTAGGCATAATAATTACTTGTCTTTTGAGAAAAATAGTACAAACTTTATTTATTGTAATTTATTGAAGTATCTTGCCAATGTAGATTTAATGGGTTGTTTTAAGTATTTTGTAGGACAATAATCGGTCATCATTCAGCAGTTAAAGGCATTTAACCAGCATGAGCTCCAGAACAGATTGAAGATAGGTGCTTGAAACATGCTCCAAAACTTTAGGATGATGGACCAAAATCATAATTTCTTTTAGTTAAATTTTTTTATGTTTTAAAAGTTTAAAGACTTCATGGCTCAACTTGAGCCTCCTTAATATCTATGTAATGGGAATTTAAAGACATAAAGTTTGTTTACAATCTATTATAGACTTTTTCAATGGTAATCTAAGCCATCTGAAATATAGGATTTAGTGAGAATTTTTCTATAAATATGTATTCTCCAAAAGAAAAAGAGGACGCAGAATAGTATTGTTATGTTGTCGACATGTTTTCTTAATATAAATATGAATAAAGAGACTATTGCATATCAATCTCTGAGTTGTTGAAATTATGGATGGAAATTATTTTTAATGAAAGAGCTTTCAAATATGTTGTGCATGTGACCTGAGAACGAACGTAGGAACTCGCAAGCTGGCCACTCGAGGGAGAATAGATTAAATAGATGAGTACTTTCCTTTTCATTGTCTTTATTACTTGAATAATAATTATGAGTGTCATCGTTTTTCTATGTTAATTCTGTAAAATTCATTAAGACTGTTGTTTTAGAGTCTGAAGTTCCAGAGCACTCACTATCTATCATTTCCATAGTGTGCTAATTGTTACAAACCATTATTTGTTGTTATTAATTAGATTTTCCATAGTTTGTATACAAGTTTTGCTACTTTTTTAGGTTACATGCTTTTTAGTTTAGTTATTTATGTGCTTTCTCATTTATTTATCATGTTTTCTAGATTAGTCATTTTGTGTTTTCTTGTTTAAATACTTTCAGTTTTCTTTAGATAAACAATTTTTCAGTTAGATAGTTAGACGGCCTTAGGTTAAGAATTAATGTTAGTTTCTCTACAAAGTTATAGAATCTAAGAGAGTTAGTCAAGTCACCTTCTATTGCAAACAACCTTGGACATTGCCCAATCGACATATTCAAGTTTTATCTTCTAAATTAATGGGACCTAACGACAACCTATTAGTGACATATTCAGATATCTCTTTGACAACTCGAAAGGTAACATTTCGAAGAGACTTAGGTGTCTCGGAGTGAAAATTCACCTTGTCTCTCTAACTACATTACAGAGAAACATTGATGTTCTAAGGATGTTGAATCATTTTCATATTTAGGAAACATAAAAAAAATTCTCAAACATTGAGATATTATTATATAATAAATGATGGACAACTGGTGAATCTAAGACTGGGAAAATACAGTAGCAATTTTTAAGAGACATCAATGTGTCAAGCTAAGAAATGAGGAAGTCTCTTTGACACCAGGAAAAAAACTGAGATTGAAATGTCTAGGAGATGAGCTTGTGTCAAGAGGATATGGAAAAAATTCTCTTCGATCCCCCGACAACAAGAACGTGGTTGTAAGGAAATACTTTTAAGGAGACTATGGAACATCAAAGAGAGGTTATGGTAAGTCTCTTCAACACTCTGAAGTGAGAAATAAATAATGAGAGATATCAAAGAGAGAAACTTGTATCACGAAGACATAACTAAGAGTCTCTTTTTAGCACCAATAAATGAAAGAATATTGGTATGTCAAAGAGACATAAGCTCATCAAAGGAAGAGGGTCACGGGTCTCACCAAAAATTAAGATGGAAAGAAAGAAGTGCAAGATCAAAGTAAAGTTGTTTGAAATACTTTACGATGTCGAAGAGAAGAACTCAAATGTCTCTTCGACATTCGCAAAGGAATCAAAGATGAAAACATATCGAAGGGAGTACAAGGTATTAGTGACAGTATGATCAAAGTCTCTTCAACATGGAAAAATGATTTCTCACCCAATTGAGGTGACTAGTGAGGTTGTCAGAGAGTTAACTTAAATTAATGCTAATATTGATTAGAAAGGTGGTGCGAGTGTCATTTATGAACTAGAGTTGGTGGAAGTGTGCTAAATTTTGATATATCTCAATCGTAAGATCTTGAAATCTCAAATGAATTGTAGCAAAAAATAGAGGATATGGGGTTGGGCGATAGCGAGTAGTTCAAAAATGAAAACATTAATTAAAATAAGTATTTAAGGCCCAGTTGCAGATATTTTATCAAAGTATTTTTGAAGTACAATGAGGATAGGGTTTTAAACATGGAGAGAACACCAAAGAAATCGAAAGTGGAAAGACAAAAAACTGAGACTAGGCCACTAAATCAAGATCTAGTCGAAGAATTTCTTGGTTCTGGGCTGAAGTCCAAGAGGACATCCCAATTGAACCCCTCATGTGAGAAATTGGAAGATAAACATAAAAACCTTGGAGATGTGTGGACTCCACAGAGAGGCTACAACCTATTTATATATCATTATAGGAAGAAATACAGGCACAAACCTGTATCAAACCCATGGAACATGAAATTGGAAAAGCTTTCCATGCCCAATGTATTCATCAATGTAGAGTTTATTAAGGTGTTAGTTAGAAAATATAACCATAAAACAAGGTCAATTCATTCTCATGACAACTCATAGTTTATCGTCATAACAAGAGATTACATTTATATGGTCTTTCAACTAGACACATCCAAGAAAATAAAACTGAGGATAAGGGATCTTTTGGAAGAGTATAAAACCATGGATACAAGCTACAAGAGATGGAAATTACCTTTGCACAAACCCAGGGATGTGAGAAACCAACTTAAAATATTCTCTAGTGATGAGAAACCCTCATTTTTTGTGAATTTATTTGAAGAGTACTATTAGTATACCTACTTGTTGATGGTGAAAATGACACAAACAATGTTAAAATAGAATATTTCTATTCTATTTCTCCTGAAAAAGAAAGACAACATATAGTGGCCTAACTCCCAAGGTCCTGGTACTTGGTTCTCAACTATCTAGTGTCACTCAATCGGTCCATGCAACTGTAATGTTCAAGGGGCCTGTGTTGGTAACAAATAATAGAAGCAATGACTTATTCATTGAGCTATTTTAATAAAGAAAGGGGTATTAAATAAAAGAAAAAGATAGATCATAGGGTAAATCAATAAACATGAATCAAAATTATCTAGCATCCGGACATATATCTTCAACAATGAATGTTTTCCAACAGATCAAGAAAACCAAAGCATGACACAATTTATAGAATAATCCATACCATTGCATGCATCTAAGGTTCTTATTTTACCATCACAATTCACTTATCACAATTATTTCAAAGATTCCAAAAAGAACACATATTCATTCATTGCCAAGATCATAGATCAATAGACTTCAATAAATTCAATTCACTGACAATCTAACGAGATAATCCTTAAATCCAGCTTCTTCTAATGACTTTCATCACATAAGAAAAAATCATGCTTCAACACAATCACTGGCATATAGATAGATTATAACCCATCAACCTTCTTAAGTAAAACTTAATTCTAACACCATATTGTGTAAACCTGTAATTTTATTTAACTGTCAAAATGAAGTAACAATGTATCGTTGTAACAACTATGAAAATTATATCTCCTAATATCATGTGGCCAATTCTATTCTCCATTAGCCGACCCTTACAATATGATACCCCAAGGGTATTTATAGATATAAAAAATCTGAAGTCCTCTTCTATTTTAAGTCAACCCACCCTTTTAGGGATAACAATTATCTTTGGAAACTCAGTTAAATTGGAAGAAAAGAGAATAGAAGAGAAGAAAGCCATGCGCTTCAGAAACTTCCAGTGTTGCATGCAACATGCAAAGAAGAAGAAATTCATGCATGCATGGGATTTATGCATGCCAAGTTTGTTCCACAATGTATTCGTCATAGCTGGAGAAGACTTGTTGTAGATTATCTAATTCTGGCCCATCCACCCAACTGTCTTCAAACTTAATTCTTTCCAATTCCGCTGCAGCAAACCCTCTCATATCTTTCAACTTTTTCAACTCTCTCTTAGCTTCCCTTATCTCTTCCTTGATGTCCATCAATAGATCTTCACCAATATCTCCTCTCTGCATAACCTCTTTAAACCTTTCAGTCCACTTCTCCTTTATTTGGTTTAAAGGTAGGCCTTCTTTTATAGGTACATTAACGTTTACTATAATAGAAATGATGGCCTCCAACTCCTCAAATTGTTCATTTAGCTCCTTAACATAATATTGAACCTCATTTCTATGTTTGTATAGAAAATTTGTTCTAAATCGGAGTATACAATAATTCTTTTCCAGAAAATCTTTATTATCTTCTTCCAGTATCGACTGTTCTAAAAGGGTAGTCTTAGACAATTTATTGACCTCTTTCAATTTTTGGTTGTATCCCTTGTACTCCTCCTCTTGTGCTTCCAATGTTTTAACATATTGATTCATCTCTTCTATCAATCCCTCAGTCATTTTGTAAACCCCAAAATTGTCTTCTAGTACCTCGTCTATTTCTTGATTCAATTTACTAACCCACTGATCCAACATTTCCGCCTTGCCCCTCACCTATTCCAAATCATCTACTTCCTTCTTACTCAGCAAAATTGGGATCTCAATAGTAGCAACCTGTTGTGATCTTAGAGCAGAAATATTCTTAAGGAAAACATGCAACTGATCTAATTGAGCCTTACGCTCATCCTTCCTTTGTTTATCCTTCAACATCCTTGACTTGGTTAAGGATTCTACCACATCAATTAAATTCATTTGTTGATCCCTGGTAGGTCTCCCCAAATTGACAGTGCCTAGCTGATAATCTATTAATTGCATGTCTCTTGCCTCCTTTTCTATCATAGGTATAGCACATTCAGCCACAATTTCTCCTTTGTCAGTTAGCCTAGTAGAATGTAGAATCTTGGCCATCTTTTTAGGCCTTTATTTTTTAATTTCCTTCATCATATCCTCCCAATTGAGAGGTTGAGAAGGTGTCTGTGTTCTCTTTTTAAGGTCTAATTTCAACCAAGTCGGAGCACCTGGAGTAATAGTCATCATAGTTGAAGAAGAGGAGGCAATAGCTAAGGGAGGTTCCACATTTATTTGAGGTTGAGAATTAACCCTCTATTTCTCTTGCTACTCTTGTTCCACACTTATTTGTGCTAGCTTTTCAGCTTCCTATTTGTCCCTTTGTTCTTGTATTCTCTTATCTTCTTCAACCTTTCTTCTTCTAATCTTTCTTTCTCCAAAGCTTTAAGCTTTTCTGCATCTTCTTTTTATTCTTGTTGTTTTTTGATTAGTTCTTCAACCTCTTTCTCCTTTTGCAATCGTTTTTCTTCCTCTTTCTTTTTGTGAGCTTCTTCAACAAGCTTTAGCTTAGCCACTAGAACTTCTCTCTCCCTTCGGTGTCTTGCCTTTTCCTCCTCAAGATCATGAATTTTCTATATCAATTCTAATTTATCATTCTCCTTCTTGACCTTGAGCTCATGCTCTTTTTGCCTTTGTTGTTTCTCTATTTCATCAGCTTTTGATTTAGCTTCTATGTGTTGCTTCTACAGTATGGAATCAACTTGTGTCTTGGCATCAATTACCTTTTGTTTCTCTATTATTGTAGCTTGATCATCAACAACCTTCTTGACTTCTTCAAACAACGCCCACTGATCCTTCTCTGTCATTACCTGTTCAATATCCTCCTCTAGAGGCATATTTTCTTGTATACCCTTCTCTGACAGAGTCTCATCATAATCTATTCCAACATCATGAATTTCTACCTCTACTTCTTTTCCCTTCATAGTTTCAACAATATTATGAAGAGTCCCTTTTTGCACTTCTTCACTTTGTTGTTTTGCAAGTGGGACTTGAGTAGAAGACTCACCTAATGTAGGTGTTGAAAAAACCGGTCCTATTTGGGCATCTCCCTCTTGTGTCTTTGGTTCATCTTGAACGGTTGCTTCAAGCTCAATTTCTTCAATATCTGGAGGAAGGAACTCCAAAGGCTCCTTGGGAGGTTTCTTTCTTTTGATCCTTTCATATTTCGTTTTGGTTCCGCTTCCGCCTAGGTTATTGCTATTTTAAAAGAAGACTTCTCACTATAAGCTGAGTCAGAGATGGGATGGAAAATGGAATTGACACTAATTATAAAACATGACCAAAAATCTAAATCAATTATGCTCCTGCTTCCGCCTAGGTTGACCATGACGTCATCAATGATTTTAATATTTTGATGCATAACTTCATGATTAAGGACTAAGGTCATATTAAAATGAAATGAGGCTTAAATATAACATGAAAGGACCATGCCCATATGACCGTGGGGGCGACTGTACTCTTAGGGCATCATATTTAAAATTTGAAAACACGAATACAAAAATCCATCTAAACCCTAATCTAAAGCAAACTCGATATAAAAACTAGGGCACGAATTTAACCTTTCCTAATTTAACCAGATGAATGTGCAACAAACCCTAAGTAAAAACAAGATTTAACCAACCCTAACTCACTATAAAACCTGAATTTAATCTATCTCATTGTAAAAACCCTAATTTAATCTACACAATTAAAATCCAAAGCAGCACGACGCGATCACGACAAAAACATGAAAATGACCATGCCCTAAAACAAAGAAAACCAGATACAAAAGAAAATAAAATAAATGAAGACAAGAACAAAAACAAAGAAAAACTAAACATGCAAACCCACTGAGAAACACGAACCTGCCCAAAGAAAAATGATCTAACAGAAACAAGAAAACACAAAAGTAAAATAAAAGAAGAACAAGAACAGGAACCCTACCTCAAACGTAAAATAGGCAAACCTTCTAAAGAAATCCGCAAGCAACTGTCTCCTCTCCTTTCAATTGATTTACTCCAGAAAAACTCCACTGCTACTCTACTTCGCTCTTCGATTTCTTAACAATAATAATGATAACCACTCGTTTAATCCCTAATCAAGGTAAAAATAAGAGTTTCTACCTATGCATGGCAGCTATCATTAACGCATTAAATGCAGTAAAGCAGAGTCGGAACTGGAGAAGAACTAACACATCACTGCATTGTGACTTCAATAAAAAGTCAATGACCAAGAAATGGCGGGAGTGGAATCGAAATGAAAACAGATTTGGAAACATGAATAATTTCCCAACTTCATTCCTGTTCTGGGTCTGGTTCCGCCAACAAAGCATAAAACAAAACCAAGCACAAAAATAAAACAAAAAGACCAAAATAAGAAAACTTAACATAAACAACTTAGTCTAAAACAAAATTCCAAAAAGCAGAGGCGGAGACAGGATGAATTTTGATTTTGAAACTTCAAATAAATATTGACTTAACGTCCACTCTGGCTCTGACAAAGACAAAGACAAAACAAAAGGCCAAAAAGAAAGACTGTCAGGATGGGGATCAGAATGAGTTTTGAAAGAAGTTTCAAAACCCGATGCGGTTCTGGTTTCGGTTCCAACAAACTAAACCAAAGAAAAACAAAGTGTTGGAAATAAAAGACTCCAAAATTTGTTTGAAAAACAACAAAACATAAAAACATAAAGGGGGGCCCATTTTGACCAAGGCAAAAGATGGGGTGGTTATGCGAGGCATAACACTACTACTTAGTTGGCCAAGTCTTAGGAGTAGATGCTCCTGTTGCAATCGCCACAGCTCCCATGTTTTTAAGTAGCAGATGTCCAGAGCCAAGATGCTAGGTCATATGATTATGTAGAGTAATTATCTAAGGTCATTAATACCTCACTTTCTTCTATCAAAAACAATAGTGATGTTATCAATGTCAAGCAATACTCCCTACTCATACATATGATATTGTATGAAGGAAAAGCAATGGGTATGTGGGGAGAGGAGTTGAGGATTGAAGATTTGGATATCAATGAAAAAATAAGACCAATCCAAATTTGTACCTCTATAGGGGATAGTAGGTGTGGGAGGTCCCACTATTCCCTGTACAAATTGCTTGGCCACAATTGTGATTACAACTTATCTCCAAAGATATAGAGATTTCTCATACCAAAGGAGGAAAAACCTAAAGGAAAAATAAACCACAACTGGGAGGACTGGTATGTATTTTAAGACTGCACTATAATAAGAGTATATAGATTTGAGGCAGCTCCATTCCTTCTGTCGAGAACAGTGCCTGACAAGGTTGCATACTTGAAAATTGTGAGGCAATTGGCCTATTCAAATTATATGCACCTCAAGAGCTACAAAAGATAGTCCCCTATGCCTTCTACGTTATGTTTCAGTGACTTTACCATAATTTATGAGAAAGGGTATGATTCAATTGGTAGAAAACTAGATTATTATGGCATGCCACTAGGATGGAAAAGGGAAAAGCTCAACCCTGAGCATTTTATTCATAATGCCAAGATGACACATAAACTTAAGAGATATGAACATGTGTTTTTCGTAGATAATTTTATTAGAAATTGTGATGAGAATCAAGCAATGGTGAGAAAGGTTGCATACAATAGGATAGTTATGGCAGAAGTATGGAGAAAAGGCCATGACCCATCATACATAGATGCCTGTCATGAAATATTGGATCCCATGGACAAAATTGAGCAGTTGCTTTTGCATGAAGAAGAGTTGACCAAATATGTACCACTTGTAGCTTTTGAGGAAAGGAAAGGTGCTTGTTTGAGAAGCCAAGTTGAAAGCATAAAAGCCTTGAGTCACTCATCAACACAGCCCACTCCAGATATGAGCTTCTTAGTTGATACTCCTATCATTATTCAAGATGACATCGAGGAAGAAAATGAGGTCACACAGATTACTAGTCCTACCATTCCCCAATATGAAATACCACCAGAAATAAGTGTGATCATCTTCGAGGCTTCTGACAAACTATATGATGATGTAAGACATCATGCAAGATAGGATTTCATTGCAGATGATGCATTTGTTCAAACTCTTGAATTTAAAACTTTCATTTATGAATACAAGGGAAGAACGATAAGAGAAAGGATAAAAGAGATCAACCCTGAATAGGAGGTAAATGCCCTCAAAGAACTCCAAGATGAGGATGATAAGGAAATGAACAACATCACACCTAATCAAGGATGAGAGTTACTACAAGAAGCTAGGTTCATGCTTCTTCCAAGGTGGGATATTAGTTCAGAAATAGTCTTTGACAATTTTATGAAGAGAGAAAACAAAGCTTTGCAATTAACAGATGATGTCACTGATAAGATATATACAAAATCAAGGTATAATCCTGACAATACCACTTTATAGATTTAGGCCCTTCACCCACCAGGAAAGAGGCCTTCTCTTATTGATAATCCTGACCAGGTCTTTGGTCACCTTCTAATGCAAAGAATAGGGGACATAGACCCTATTGAGATGGTTGAACTAAATATAAATATTGCTAAGTTTACTAAGGCTTAGATTAAGAAACTAATTAGAGATAATAAGGGGTTGACCGCTGAGAATGAAAGATTGAAATAAGATGTAATCAATTCTACAAATAAATTACCTTCATCTTCAGGTCTTTACTCACCACTAGTAAAATGTGAAAGGAAATTCTTGAAGCAATATATGAAACTACATATTGGAAGTAGAAATATGAAATAATCTAGAAAAAAGAAGAAGAATTAAAGAAAGAATTAAAAACTACTACATTTGATGTGGTATCATAATTGGTTTGCGAAATATTCACCAAGATGTTTGAGAATGCCGACAAGGTGTGGATTATCCATAGTGAAACATTTGTAGCTTTCCAAGAGCATGGTAGATTAAGCAACAAAAAGAAAGAAGTAGAAGCACAAATAAAGGTTGATGGTGATGACCATATGCTTCAGGAGTACCAGGGGTTGGTGAAAATGTACAATCATTTCCACAATGTACTTACACAGGAACTGAGTGACTAAAATCATCCGTTAAGTATGGCCCTTCCAAACTTCTTTGATGTAGGGGAATTGAAGGATCGAGATGTGTGAAAATATGAGATCTCTTTGTATCTACCAATGGCCCTAGATGAAGTCAATGATGAGGAGGAGATGCTAGAAAAAACACATGTACAATTAGGATGAATCTTTGATCTGGAGTATGCAATGAAAGACATTATCAGTAATGCAAACATTTATGCAAAATCAAGGTATATTGAACATTTGTCAAATATCAATCTGTTTATTGCACGAACCAAATGAGGAATATAGGATAATGAATTCTCACAATATCTGGTGCACTATCACGGAGTATGGACCTTGAACAGATCTTCAATGATCACGGGTACCTATTGAAGATTAATGAATCATGGTGCATCTACCTGTGAACTTATAAGATTTCATGTTTTATGTTTAATGAAGTTCTTAATAATTTTAGTTATCAAGCAATGTGAATTTCTGTAAAAGGTTTGAAGCTTTTTGCTTCCTGCATATAAAATGGGAAACCAAGGCCTAATGAAAATATATAGAATAGGATTATCATTACGACAGTAGTATTAGAAGTATATCGTTTTCACAAAAAGAATAATTTCATATATAATGTTCATCATTTTGAAGTAATATAAAATATGGAGGAAGATAATTAATTTCCCTACACTGGTGTTGATTTTTTGTTGTTATTATCTAATTTTTTGACTGTATCCAATTTATTGCTTCCATATTATTTAGGTTGATGTGTCAAAACTCAATTTATACAAACATATTTGTTGTTCTGGTGTGGTTTCATTGATTGGTTTCTTTCAAAGAATTAAATATCCTTTTAATAAGATCACAATAATTTGGGAGTGTTATTTGGATCAATAAGAAGAGTCATATAATCACTAAAATTGTCGTACTATCTCCAACTTGGTTTTATCTTGTTATTCAAATAAAAAATCCATTTTCATTTGTTAGAGAACATTTAATATTTTTGTGTGATTTGATTGTCTGGTTCCTCTAAAGGATTAAAATTCCCTATTGATTAATCACAGTAACCCGATAAGAACCACTTGGATCTATAAGAAGAGTCTGATAATTACATCCTTGCACATTTATACAAGGTGTAAACAATCATAAGTGCCAAACAGTCTGAATTGTATCAAGTAAGCAGGTCATACATCATTCACCTCTTGACTCTATCAGCCCAATAGTAGTAGGCATTGGTCTTACCCATCTCATTTTAAAACCCCATAAAATCTCATTTATACCTTCACATTTGAGTTTCAATATTAGGAGTAGGAGTAGTAAACAAGCCTTCATCTATTCCACACTTCATGCCATTGTGGATAGATACACAAAACCGAATTAAGTCACACATCTTTCTCAAATCGGCTTCAATCATTAAGGTCCACCCGCATAGGTTTAGTAGAGCTTGAAGTGTAGGGATTCATCAACCATATAGGTTAACTCTATTCGTTAGTTCAAAAACATTGTAAGTTTGATCATAGAGCCTGACATCCTCTTAGGATTTACAACCTACATTTTTGAGACCTAACAAAAAGTTTGTTTTAGAAAAGGGATATTCCTTTTTTCCAATGAGTGAAGAAAGAGAATATTCTCATGGGTGAGGAAAATTAGATATTTAGCTAATTAAAACCAAATTTAATTGTGCAAAGGAGAAGGAATATTCCCCTTTTGGAGGAATTTGTAAAGGAGGAATATTCTCTTAGAATATTCCCTTGCAAGTGGGAAGATTAGGATTTAATTAGTACTTTGATAATTAAAACAATGTTTCAATTATGAAAATTAGGGGAATTATATGATATTCATTAAATAAATGATTTAATGAAAAAGGAGAAAATATTTAATTAAATAGTTTGGGGTTATTTGATTAGATAAGGGGACTTTGGGGATTAAATTAAATAATTTGATTTATTCAATTTAATAGTACAAAATTTTAGCATGAAAGAGGTTGAATTAACCCAATTAGGTCAATCAAGTTAATAGATGAAAATGACGTGATTAATTAAATAGTTAGGAAAATTTAATCAATTAAGCAAAAAGAAGATGGGTTTGAGGATGAAACAGTTTTAGTATATCAGATTCGAGTGCATGATATCATTCAGGATATTTTTAAGTGTCTACAATATAATACTAGAAGGAATCAATGAAATTTCAATCAACCTACTTCTTTACCACCTTCTCAATTGAATCTTCCTTAAGCACATGAACTTGCATCTAAGCCATCGAGTGAACTTTGTGTTACTCCCTCCAAGATCTTACTTTGGGATTTTCTTTATATTGCTCCAATTTACCAAGTTATACTTTAGGAATCCTTACAAAAGATCCTCTTTCCCTCTTTCACTAGGATGATGGATGTTAATGTGTTAATAGATCATATTCATGTAGATTCATCGAATATTACGTTCCATCCATATGAGCTCTCGCCTTTGAAAGTACAAAAGAAAGTAGATCCTTTGATAATTATAGTTTACATTAACAATATTGGTATTGTGAATGTATAAACTAGTTGACCAAATGACATGAATTAAACCAAAAATGGATATTTAAACAATCGATCAATTAATCATACTATTGGAAAAACAAGAATAGATAACTGAGAGGGGGGGTGAATTAGTTGTTACATAATTTAAATCTTATTCAACCTTATTAACCTTTAATCTCATATCTGATAATTAACAGTGAAAACATGAATCAAAAACACCTCATAAACACACATAACACCAATATTTTATACGTGGAAACCCTATTAGGGGAAAAACCACAGTGGAGGTTAATCCACAAGATTATACCCTGTTAGAAGTATAATGAAAATGAATAAGGAATGCACATCCATTCAAGAACACTACCTAGAGCTCACTGCTCAAATGGGAAGGCTCATTGCCTTACAAAAACATTCAGATTAAAACCATCTGAAGCATATGAACTGATAAATTAGCTTCTTCAAAAGCCTTATTACAATTTCGATTAAGCACAAAAATCCTTCTTCACACTTCGCTCAATATTCTTCACACTCTACTCTGCAATCAAATGATTTGATCTTTATTCACACTTTTCACACACTTCAGACTCACATCTTTGCACACTTCAAAATGAAGAAACAATCGCTCTTATATATTTGCTACATGGAATTACATTAACAACTCTGTCAACCAAAAATAAAAGGATAAATTACAAATTGTCGGCCCAATTCATGAACAAATATTAATGTGCACCAACATAATTTGTTCATAGCATAATGAAGACCTAAATCAACTTCCTTAAACATGCTAAACAATAAAAGATTAATCCACGAGGATCCACAACACGCTACAACCACCATGTCGACCAAGAACATAAAAACCCAAACACACAATAGAAAAATATTTGATCACGATCACACCAATCAACATGGACGTGCAATAAGGATAGAGCACAATCTAAAATCATCAACGAACATCACACAAGATAGGATTAACAACAAACCCTTTAAATTGTAACTTTTGAATAAAAACATGCTAAATTTTCCACCACACTAAACTTCACAGCTTCACAAATAGCCTACAACATATTTATTATAATTTTATCAATATCCTCGACATATACATCCTTCAATACATCAAATACTAATAGTGTTGATATCAATGAAAATCACATATCAAAAACACAACCACAACATCCAACAATCTCCCCCTTTGGCATTGATGGCAACACATGATGTGAAAAATACCATCAACACAACTAACATTTTGTTCTTCTCTCCCTTGAATTACTCTTCTCCCCTTTTTTGTTCTACTCTTCTCCCCCAAGGATTTTACAAGGTTTTTAACATTATTCTTCTCCCCCTTTTACGTCAATGGAAAAGGTACACAATCTTTGAACCACATATCTGAATCATCTGACTACTCCCCCTTAGTAGCAGCCACCATAACATCAATCTGGAACAAGATATGACTATGAGTGCACGGATTGATGCAAAGACTTGCATCTTAGTTCAGATTAGGAGGGGAAATCACCCCCAACTTTCCTTTGAGATACTCAAAAGTATCCTTAGGAAATGGCTTAGTAAATATATCTACAATTTGTTCCTTGGTAGGCACATACTCCAATCTGATTTCTTTATCAGTCACTTTGTCTCTCAAAAAGTGATATTTGATAGATATATGTTTTATCTTTGAATGCAGCACCAGATTCTTAGAAATGTTTATTACACTTGAGTTGTCACAAAATATAGCAATAGGCTCATCATACTCATTTTTTATATCTCTCAATATTTGCTTCATCCATATTACTTGAGTGCAATTGTTTGCAACAACAATATATTTTGCCTCAGCAGTAGATAGGGAAATGAAATTATGTTTTTTACTTAACCAAGACACCAAATTATTCCCTAAGAATAAATCACCACCATTGGTACTTTTCCTGTCATCCACATCTCCTGCCCAATCTACATCAGTAAAGGCACTCAAAGTAAGATCATCATCTTTAGGATACCAAAGAGCAAAGTCAACAGTCCCTTTCAGGTATCTAAAAATTATCTTCACGGTAGTCACATGAGATTCCTTTGGATCAACTTGATATCTAGCAACCATACATACAACATTCATGATGTCTAGTCTGGTCTGAGTCAAATAAAGTAATCCACCAATCATTAACTTGTATCTTGTTTGATTTTCTTTAGAATAATCATCATTTTGTGATAACTTGCATCTGGTTACCATGGGTGTACCAACTAGATTTGAGTCTTCCATACGAAAATTTTTCAGTAAGTCTCTTACATATTTGGACTGAGATATAAAAATTCCATCATCTAGCTGAGTAATTTGCAATCCTAAAAATAATTTCAGCTCTCCAATCATAGATATTTCGAATTCACTTTTCATTTCATCAGAAAACTTCATACATAATTCATCATCACCTTTAAAAATGATGTCATCAATAAAGACTTCAATAATCAACTCTTTATCCTAATCCATCTTGAAATACATATTACTGTTAGCAGTACCTTTATTGAATCCAAGCTTCAACAAGTATTTATCTAATCTATCATACCAGGCTCTAGGGGCTTGTTTGAGTCCATACAGTGCTTTCTTCAATCGAAAAACCATATTTTATTTATCAATTAGATGAAATCCATCTGGTTGCTCAACATATACTTCTTCTAGCTCACCATTCAAAAATGTTGACTTTAAATCCATTTGATAGACTTTGTAGTTCTTAAAAGTAGCATAAGAAAGAAATAATCTTGTAGCTTCAATTCTAGCAATAGGGGCAAAGGTTTCTTCAAAATCAATACCTTCCATCTGTGAGTATCCTTTACATACCAATCTTTCTTTTTTTTTGGACCACTTCACCTTATTCATTCAGCTTATTCTGAAAGACCCATTTGCTTCCAATCACATTTTTATCCTGAGGTCTGGAAACAAGAATCCATGTATCATTTTTCTCTATGTACATCATTTCTTCCTTCATTGCTTCCATCCAATATTCATCTTTACATTCTTCATTGACATTGTTGGGATCAGTCTTGGAAATCAGACAATACTCTTATGCAATTCTTCTTCTAGTTTGCACACCTTTGTTCTTATCTCCTATAATATGAATTTCAAAATGATTTAGCTTTGCATACCTTAGAACTTTAGGATTCTCTCAAACTTTTGGTTCTTCTATTCTTTCTTTTGCACTTCCACTAGCTTCTCCTTCTTGATTCTCTTGATTCACTAGATCAATTTGAAATTGATTTTGTCATTTGAATCATATCCACAGTATCTAGATGATCTAGCAATGTCTTCATCAACTTTGACATTTGCACTTTCAACCATTTTTCTTAATCTTCTATTATAGAACCAGCAGGCTTTCTCTTAGTAGAGTAACCCAGAAAGATTCCTTCCTCACTCCTAGCATCAAACTTGCCAATATCTTTATCTCTCTTGATATAACATCTACTACCAAAGATTTTGAAATATTTAACAATAGGCTTATAACCAAACCATAGCTCAAAAGGAGTCATACCAGAATTACCGTTGACATTTACCTAGTTGATAGTATATACAACAGTACTTACAACTTCTCTCCAATAGATATGAGGAACATTACCTTCCAACATCATAGTTCTAGCAACATATAAAATTGTTTTGTTCTTTCTCTCAACAACTTTGTTATGTTGAGGGGTTCAGGGAGTAGATAACTGTCTTTTGATTCCATGCTCTTCATAGAATGAATTCAACTCCTGGGAAGTGAATTCACCACCTCTATTTGACCTTGAGCATTTAATATTTAAACCTATCTCATTCTCGTCCATAGCTTTGAAACTTTTGAAATTTTCTAATGCTTCATGTTTTTTCTCTCAAGAAAGCAACCCATGTCATCCTAGAGCAATCATCAATAAGCAACATAAAGTAACTTTCTCCTTGTAGACTTCTGATTCTGGAGGATCACATAGATCAGTATCCACCAGCTCCAATACTCTATTAGAATGATGTTGTTTGCTCTGAAAATAAATTCTTGTCTGCTTTCCCATCTAACATTCCTTGCATATGGTGTTAGTAGGCTTCACTAACTTAGGAAGATCTATAGCTGCTTGAGTGGAGATTACTCTGATAATGTTATAAAAATTCACATGACACAGCCTCCTATGCCATAACCAGCTTACATCAGCTTGAGCAATTAAGTAACTTTCACTAGCAGCACTCAGTTGAAAAATATTGCCTCTTGTCTTTGTTCCTGAAGCAATTATATTTCCAGAACTTCCTAATATTTTGCATTTTCCATCTTTAAACTGAAGATTGTATCCCTTTTCTACCATATGTCCAACACTCAACAGGTTATGCTTCAATCATTCAACATAAAGGACATCATCAATATTATATTTACCACCAAGAGAAATAGTGCCTCTGCCACAAATCACACCAACACTGTAATCTCCAAATCTTACAACACCACCGTCATATTTCTCCAAGCTTATAAACTTGCTTTTGTCACCAGTCATATGATGTGAGCATCCGCTATCAATCACCCATTTATCCTTTTCTTCAATTTTGGCTACAAGAGCTTTCTCAATATTCTTATCACTAGAAGATTCAATGGACATCGTACCATTTTCCTTGATAGAAATGAATACCCATCCATCTTCATTTCCATTTTCTTTATCAGATTCATCATCAATAACACCTTCTTCAACAAAATAACATTTCTTTTGAAATTTAGGCTTATCAGGTTTGAACCTAGGAACTCTTTTAGGACACCTTAATGCAAAATGACCTATCTTATTGCAAGAGAAACATTTAATGGGAAAATTTCCTTTGTGCTTACCTTGTCCTCTAGCTTCTCTTTTCACAATCAATGCTTCCAGCTCTTCTAACTCTCTTTCTTCATCTTCAATTTGTTTCATCTCATCTTCATACTTGAATGTATTTCTTGAAATTTCTCTCAAATCATATCTTTGTTGGTTTCTTCCGGATATAGTAGCTTTGAATGCAGATTATGTCTTAGTATTAGATTCATCAAATTCACTTAATTCAAAGGCAGCAAGCTTACAATCAGCATATCTCTTGTCACATTTGTAACTGTCCAGAGTTCTTCAATAACATGAGCTTTAATTTTGTAAGAAGTAGGCAATGATCTGAGCACTTTAGCCATAATCTCTTCTTCATCCAAAATTCCACCGGAACATCTAATACCCATACTAGTTCATTCACTTTTTACATGAAAGAAATGATGTTTTCATCTTCACTCATTTTCAAGTTTTCCCACTTACCTTTCAGACTTTGTAGCTTAGTAACTTTCACTTGTGCATCTCCTTCATACAATATTTCCAACTTCTTCTAGATCTCATATGTTGTCTTCAGACCTATCACATTTGTCATCTTTGAATCTGTCAAAGCACTCAATAATGCTTCTATAGCCTCGATATTTGTTTCAGCTTCTTTGATCTCATCAGGAGTAGAAGGACCATTCTGAGGAATAATATATTTGTTCTTTGTAATGTTCTAGAAAGGATCACCAATGCACTTCAAATGACACTCCATTTTGACCTTCCACAAAGAGTGGTTTGTTCTATCGAACCTGGGACTATCCTTCTTGTATGATTCCATCTCGTATCACCTCAAGTTGTTAAGCTTCTTTGGAGGAACTTGCTCTAATACCAATTGTTGGTAAAACAAGAATAGACAACTAAGAGGGGGGGTGAATCAGTTGTCACAAAATTTAAATCTTATTCAACCTTATTAACCTTTAATCTTAGATCTGATAATTAACAGTTAAAGTATGAATCAACAACACATCAGAAACACACATAACACCAATATTTTATGTGGAAACCCTGTTAGGGGAAAAATTGCGGTGGAGGTTAATCCACAAGATTATACCCTATTAGAAGTATAATGAAAATGAATAAGGAATGCACATGCATTCAGGCACACTTCCTAGAGCTCACTGCTCAAATGGGAAGGCTCATTGCCTTACAAAAACATTTAGATTAAAACCATCTAAAGAATATGAACTCATAAATTAGCTTCTTCAAAATCCTGATTACAGTTTTGATTAAGCACATAAACTCTTCTTCACACTTCGCTCAATATTCTTCACACTTTTCTTTGCAATTGAATGATCTGATCTTTATTCACACATTTCACATTCACACTTCATACTCGCATCTTCACACACTTCAAAATGAAGAAACAATCACTCTTATATATCCACTACATGGAATTACATTAACAACTCTATCGACCAAAAATAAAAGGATAAATTACAAACTGTCAGCCCAATTCATGAACAAATCTTAATGCGCACCAACCAAAGTCGTTCATAGCATAATGAAGACCTAAATCAACTTCCTTGAACACACCAAACAATAAAAGATTAATCCATGAGGATTTGCAACCCGCTACAACCACCATGTCAGCCAAGAACATAAAAACCCGAAGACACAACATAAAAATATTTGATCACGATCACACCAATCAACGTGGACATGCAATAAGGATAGAGCATGATCTAAAATCATCAACGAACATTGCACGAGGATACACAACAACTGAAATTACCATAATCACGTTCTCTTCTTCCAAAAACATCAGCTACAGTAACAAAATAATTGTAGGAACACATAAACACACAACTTGCACAAATCTTGATGCGCACCTCTAAAACCTCTGAAGTATACACTAGATAGGCTTAACAACAAACCCTTTAAAGAACTTTTGAATATAAACATGCTGAATTTTCCACCACATTGAACTTCACAGCTTCACAGACAACCTGCAACATATTTATTATTATTTTCTCAATATCCTCGACATATACAGCCTTCAATACATCAAATGATAATAGTGTTGACATCAATGACACCCGCATATCAGAAATACAACCACAACATCCAACACATACAATCCAAAGAAATTTTTCACAAAACCAAACTATAAATCAAAAGCATGAAATACCAAAGCAAATCAAATTGAATTATAACTAAGAGATGAACACCTCAATCCCATTGTGGTTTTATGTCCAAGTTGGATGTGGAGTGCTTCAACCTAAACAAAATCCATTTTTGATGCAAATAAATTGATGAATGGATGAATTCAAATGTCTCACAAGTTCTCTCAAATTGATCAAATTGGAGATTCAATTCAAGAGAGTAAGTTTACTCAAATTGTGGGATTATGTCAAATTTGGATGTGGAGTGCTTCAACCTAAACAAATCCATTGTTGATGTAAATAAATTGATGAATGGATGGATTTAAATGTCTCAAAAGTGCTCTCAAATTGATCAAATTGGAGATTCAATTCAAGAGAGTAAGTTTACTCAAATTGTGGGATTATGTCCAAGTTGGATGTGGAATGCTTCAACCTAAACAAAATCCATTGTTGATAAAAAGAAATTGATGAATGGATGAATTCAAATTTCTCCCAAGTGCTCTCAAATTGATCATATTGGAGATTCAATTCAAGAGAGTAAGGTCACTCAAAGCCTGTGGATGATTATTATGGAAAAATGCTTACTATTTATAAATTTTTAAAATCAAGATCAATGGTGAAGATCAAAAAAGGCTAATCAATGAATGGAATGGAATGAAAGGAATGAGCATGGATCAAGGTCATATCAAATGGTTTAAAATACATGAGGCATGGATCAAAGATCAAATCAAGGGTTCAGGATCCATGAGAGACTCAAAAAATTCCCTAATTTTTAGGAATTATGTTGGAGAGAAGTTAGAGATATTTCTATTTGGGGGGAAATATTTGAATTTGAAAATGGAATATTCTAAAGGAATATTCATTGTGCAAGTGGGAAAAGTTGGATGATTTGGAAAGAAATTATCCAATTAAACAATTAATTAAAATCATTTAATTTTGTAAGTGAACGAGAAAAGACTTTAATTAAATAATCATGAATTATTTAATCAAAATGTTCATGAAAGATGACAATTAATTAAACAATTTGCATTATTTAATCAAATAAAAATGAAATTAGTATGAAGCATAGTGAATTAACTAAACAAATTTATTTATTTAATTAATAGGGGAAAAGGATAATTTAACCAAATAATTGAAATTATTTAGTTAAATGGATGAATTGGGTGAAATAGACTAGAAACAGTGTTAGTATGAGAAATCAAGTATACATTATTATCGAAGCAATTTTAAGTGTCTATATTTTGTCCCTCTTTGAAGCAATGCACTCATTGTGTTTTTTCAAAGAAATGATGTTGCTTGATCAAAATTTAAAATTTACCTATTTTTTCTCGATGCCCCACTGTGCCCTAGCAGAAGGAATGATAGAATTCAAAAGCATGAAATAACAAAGAAAATCAAATTGAATTCTAACTAAGAGATGCAAGTTACCTCAATCCCATTGTGGGATTATATCCAAGTTGGATGTGAAGTGCTTCGACCTAAATAAAATCCATTGTTGATGCAATTCAAATGATGAATGGATGAATTTGAATGTCTCAAAAATGCTCTCAAATTGATCAAATTGGAGATTCAATTCAAGAGAGTAAGTTTACTCAAATTGTGAGATTATGTCCAAGTTGGATGTGAAGCTCTTAAATCTACAAAAAATCCATTGTTGATGCAAAGCAATTGATGAATGGATGAATTTAAATGTCTCACAAATGCTCTTGAATTGATCAAATTGGAGATTAAATTCAAGAGAGTTACTCAAATTGTGATATTATGTCCAAGTTGGATGTGGAGTGCTTCAACCTAAACAAAATCCATTGTTGATGCAAAGAAATTGATGAATTCAAATGTCTCACAAGTGCTCTCAAATTGATCAAATTGGAGATTCAATTCAAGAGAGTAAGTTTACTCAAAGCTTGTGGATGATTATTATGAAAAAATGCTTACTATTTATAGATTTTTGAAATCAGGATCAATGGTGAAGATCAAAAAGGACTAATCAATGGATGAAATCACATGAGAGGAATGAGCATGGATCAAAGATCAAATCAAGGCTTTAGGATCCATGAGAGACAACCAATTCCCTGATTTTTAGGAATTATGTTGGAGAGATGTTGGAGATATTTTTATTTGGGGGAAATATTAGAATTTGAAAGTGGAATATTCAAAAAGAATATTCATTTTACAAGTGGGAAAATTTGGAGGATTTAGAAATAAATTATCCAATTAAACAATTAATTAAAATCATTTAATTGTGCAAGTGAATGAGAAAAAGACTTTAATTAAATAATCATGAATTATTTAATCAAAATGTGAAATATGACAATTAATTAAACAATTTGCATTATTTAATCAAATGAGAATGAAATTAGTATGAAACATAGTGAATTAACTAAATAAAATTGATTTATTTAATTAATAGGAGAAAAGGTGAATTTAATCAAATAATTGACATTATTTGGTTAAACAAGAAATCAAGTATGTAATATTATCAAGACAATTTTAAGTGTCTACAGGTATTACTATATGGTCCCATGGGGGGGCTTGGGCTTCTATTTTCATGGAGTAGGAGGTCCCATGAGAAAAATAAATTATGCTACGGGATTAATTAGAATCTTTTCAAGAAAAATAGGAGCCCCTACCTTTTAGAAATGAATCTTTCAGCTGGTGAAATTGGGGTGGGGCTAGAAATTGCCCCTACAGCTTAGGAGTGTTTTATGCCACTTGTCTCTCATCTAAAATTTTAAATTCTTATTAGAAAATAAAAATGAGATAATTTTGATTTATTTATTATTATTTATCAAAGCACTACAGTTCATTCCTTAAATTTTGGAGCTTAAAATTTTAAGCAAAATTGTAAGATTAAATCCATGGGACCAAGAACTTTAAAATATTCCTAAAAAAACTAAGTAGCATACGCTAAGATTTTTAAGGAATCCCTCCTCCATGGGACCTTACCCTTAGATGTGTTCTCGTTGATACCGGTTTGGCACTCAACGTATGTAGCATTGATTTGTTGTCTAAAATTAAAGTTGATTCAATTTACTTTTCTAGTTCTTCCTTGCATATTTGTGGGTTTGATAATATCAATTGACACACCTTAGGCACAATAATATTTCCTTTAAGGTTGGGACTTGTTACTGTGCCCACCTTAGTATATGTTATGTCAAGACCATTACCATAGAATATTCTCTTGGGAAAACCATGGATTCATGCTTTGGGAGCAATTACTTCTACCTTGCATTGTTTCGTAAAGTTTATTGCTAACAATGAGTGATCACAATCAAAGTTGGCAGGTCATGATGTTGTACACTTATGTGATATGGCAACTGTTGGTCAAAATTTGGTTGCACATACTCTTAAGAATTTAATCCCTTCACTATCTTCCAATGCACTGGCATCTACTCCAGTAGTACCTATCACAAACGATACTCTTGAGACAAATGTCCCTTAAGAAGATCCTCTTGAAGCAAAAAACCTTGAATCCATTTCTTCCACTTCTTCTCATGAACTGAATGCATATCTTGGTGATAAGTGGGGATCCTTGAACTTTATCTAATCCTATGTTGGGGAGTACAAAGTAGATCCAATCCACCTTTATCCCAAAAATCTCATTCTCTCATGCTAAGAAAGATGATTATGCTTTTGTAAATAAGGGTGATACTTATAGTATGGATTACACTCTACACTAATCCTCCTTCTTTTTAGGAATTACAATCATGCTACGGACTGGGGTTTAATATCTTCTATAATTTTGGTTACAAAGGTAAAGGTTTTCAATGTAATGAACAAGGTATTAAAGTCCCCTTAGAGGCTGACCCATGTGACTTTAACATTGGACTTGGATATTGCCACACAAAATCTAAGTCTAAACCTTGGCTAAATGTCAACATGGTTTTAGTGGAATCCCATCCTCTTAAATTGATTCATCCTGAATACATTGAAAGAAAGGTAGACTCTAAAGAAGTCCCTCTAGATGTTTTCTCTTTAGATAAATGTCACGTACTGATTTATCATGTATTTAATTGCAATTATTAAATCATGAGATTTGCATGTTTATGATAGTGATTATAAAAATTGAAATTTAAATGCAAATGAAATGATTTAAAATTTATTATTATGAAATTTGGGGATTGTCATTGTTGATGAGAATTTGAGTGCAAGTGAATGCAGGAACAGGTGAACAAGAATGAAGGCGAGAACATTGATTAGGTAGAGTCGTTTTAGCCATTAGACGTTAATAAGAATGATGGAATCTCACACCACTTAGTTATTATAATGTATTTTTATGATGATTATGTTTGGAAATTTTTAATAAGTTTATTTAATTGCTCAAATATATGTGAAAAGGAATATGTTTGTTTTGAAATGGAAAGATTGATTATTTGCGAAAAGTGTAGCCAATCTGAGTATAATATGTTATTGTGTGGAAAGAAAATAAAAATGTAAATCCTTTTGAAAACTAAAATATTTTTTTTATATATAAATAAGGGGATAAATTGATTTTATTTAAATAATTAATTCTTTATGTAAATCTTTTATTTTTAGTTGGAAATAATAATGCTTTTTAATTTTAAATTATTAGAATATCCATATATAGAAATTTATGTTTGAAGAGATCTATATTAAAATCTATATTTCAATGAAGAACCAATTATGAGAAATTGGATTCTGATATTTATTGCAAATATAAAAAGAAGTGATATGTACTACATGTCAATTAAATTGAAAACAGTAGAAAACAATTGGTAAACGATCTCTTCTCAATCAATTTTCGCATGCAATCGAAGAGATTAGAACTAGGAGTTATGACCATCACTGTTGGGAATTAGGCATGGAAATTGGATTGAAATTTCTTGTTTTACTTCATCATTCACATGAAAATAAAATCTATTTTGAAAAATAAGGAAGAGTTAAGGATAGCAAAAATAAAGTGGTTTTTGTATGTTGTTTAACTCATGCGCATGTGGAAGTAGTGTAGAGGAGAGGCAGCCAGAGGAAGGGAGAACATAAGATATCTATCTTCATAATACGCAGGTGAAGAGAGGACAGGGCACGACCAACAAGAAGGAAGGAGGAGACGAGAAGAGAGGTGCATGGGAAGGAAGGAGGAGAAGAAAGGAAGGCGTGACCAGAAGGAAGAGAGGCGTGAGTGGATGGAGAAGAAGGCACGACCAACATAGGAACAAGTGAAGAGAGGAGGATAGAAAATTTCTATCTCGAGCATACGAATGGGAAAAAGAAGAGAGGGTGTGGCCAACATGGGGGGAAGGGAATTCAGAACATAAAGAAGCAAATCCTCATACACAAGTGAATAGGAAAAGGCGCAGACAGAATTGGAGAGGAGTCTAAGGGTGGAAAGGAGAACGTTGTTGCAGAGAGCTTGGAATATAAGATACTCATCAAAGATCATAAAACAGAGACTCATCATCAGATTTAGGAAACACACAGCTACAAGAGGTTGACAAGTAGATTCAATGGAAAAATTATTTACCCGAATTCACAGTCAATTAATATCTAAGTTTAACTATTTTTCTGTTGTTCTTTAATTTTATCAAAAGGAAAAACATATTACTATTTTAATCGAATTTAGAATATAGTTCATACACGAGACTATATTTTTGTGGAGACAAAGAATGAACTTGAACAAAAAACTATTTAGAGACAGTAAACTTCGTTGATTAGAGAATGTTATTTTATTATATCAAAAGATACGCATAGAAAATAGTATGTTTTTAGATTTAGAAAACCTGCAAAAGAAAACTATATGCGTTAAACTGTACAGACAAAGAATTAGAAATCACCAAAAAAGGAACATAAAAGATAGGGAAATTTTTACAGAATTATACAGTTGAATGTTTTTGGTTTAAATAATATTGTTGAATGTTTTCCAGAATGACAAGATAAAATAATTGTGTATTAAAACATGCTTAAAAAGTAAAAGTGAAAAATGATAATTCTCTAGGAATGATATTAAATTGTTGCGAAATAGAAGTAAATGTGAGGTGTTTACGTTTTTAAAAAGATATTATTTTAAGGGAAATATGAAAAAACATAAAAGAAAGAAAGTAAAATAAAAATATAATTACTTTGAAATGAAATGAATTAGAAGATGAATATATTGAAGTGTTATTCAATTTTATGGGTAAATGAACCAAGAGAATGTGTGTTCTTTTATTTATTTAGAATATGAGCATAATGTTATTTACGATGTAAATCTATGAGATTGTTGCATAAAACCATGTATGCTTGATAATTGACTGTGCATGACATGTGTTGGGAAAAATAATCTTAATTTTTGAATGGAACCATGCATGCTTGATAATTGAATGTGCATGACATGTGTTTGGAAAGTTACCTTCCGGGACGGGTGCCGAATATGGGTTTTTAGAGAGCGTAGTTTTGCTTTTCCAAAACTACTATTTTTTGTCGTGCATGACATTTTACTTGGCCAAGTAACTTAAGGACCATTGAAATAGATGGAATTAAAATAAATCTCTACCATATCCTAGTATCAAACTTGCTTGTTTCTTAAATGAATTAGAAAAATGAAAATGCTTGTGGATTTACTAGTTATACTAGGCATGCATCAGATTCCATCTTCCTTGTCGACTTCTTTTTGCTAAGCGATTCATGCAGGGTTGGGTATTCTTTGAATGATTAAGGAATTCCGAGGAAGTGTAAGCTTCGAGGTTGGGCAGAAAAAGCGCCTAAACCTTGTTCTCATCTTCATGTTTGAAGATAAGCAATTGGATTGAAGATCAAATGAAGATTCCTTCATATATCTATTATATTTTATTCTTGTATGATCATTGTAGAACTTAAGGCGATAGAATGCCTAAGTCTTGAAATGTAAATCTACTTTACAATGTTTTTGTATTATTAAATGTCGTGTAAGATGACACGTATTTGAAATCAATTGGAAGTATTATGAATCTTATTTATAGACTTTAAGTCGATGTTTGGAATCTGTTGATGGTGAAAATGACACAAACAACGTTAAAACATAATATTTTCTACTCTATTTCTCCTGAAAAAGAAAGACAACATATAGTGGCCTAACTCCCAAGGTCCTAGTAGTTGGTTCTCAACTATCTGGTGTCACTCAATCGGTTCAAGCAACTGTAATATTCAAGGGGGTGTGTGCTGGTAACAAAAGATTCAAGCAATGACTCATTTTTTTTAATCAAATCGTTCTAGTAAATAAAGGGGGTTTCCAACAAAAGAAAAAGATAGAACAAAGGGTAAACCAGTAAGTATGAATCAAATTTATCTAGCATTCAGAAATATACCTTCAACAATGAATTTTTTCTAACATATCACAAAACCAAAGCATTACACAACTTACAGAATAAACTATACCATTGCATGCATCTAAGGTGCTTAATTTAATACCACTATTCGCATATCACAACCATCTCCAAGATTTCAAAATAACACACATCCATTCATTGCCAAGGTCATAGATCAACAGACTTTAATAACTTCAATTCAATGATAATCTAACAAGATAATCCTTAAATCTGGTTTCTTCTAATGACTTTCATCACATGAGAAACTAGCATGCTTCAGCATAATTACTGACATTCAGATAGATTATAACTTATCAGCCTTATCAAGTAGAACTCAATTCTAACACCATATTGCATAAACTTTTAATTTTATTAACTGTAAAGTATCTAGTAACAATGTATCTCAGTAATCACTACAAAATTCTATCTCCTAATATCAAGTAAGCCAATTCTATTCTCAATTAGCCGACCCTTTACAATATGATACCCAAATTGTATTTATAGATATACAAAATTTAAACTCCACTTCTATTTTAAGTCATCCACCCTTTTAGGAACAAAAATTTCATGGAAACTTAGATCGATTTGATCTTGAGTTCTTACATTAGACGTTTACTTAGACTGGAGAATAGAAAAACAAAAGAGAAACATGCCATGCATCTCAAAACTGTCAGTGTTGCATGCAACATGCAAAGAAGAAGGAAATCATGCATGCAAGAGATTTAAGCATTTGAAGCTGGATCTGCAATGAACTCATCATAACTAGTGAAGACTTGTTGTAATATATCTATTTCTGGCCCATCAACCCAGCTGTCCTCAAACTATATTCGCTCCAACTCTTCTACAGCAAACCTTCTCATACCTTTTATCTTTGTCAACTCTCTTCTAGCAGCTTTTATTTCTTCTTTGACATCCATTAGTCGATCTATCATCAGATCTTCTCCATCATCTCCTTTATGCATGAGTCCTCTCAATCTTTCATCCTATTTCTCTTTTATCTGACTCAAAGGCATGCCTTCTTTTGTTAATACATTTACATCTACAATGATAGCAATGACTGCTTCCAGCTCCTCAAACTGTTCAGTCAGATTATTAACAGCCTCTTGAACCTCATTCCTATGTTTACACAAGAAATCTGCTCTGAATCGGAGTATAAAAGAGGTCTTTCCAATAAAATCTTTATTATCTTCCTCAAGTATTGACTGTTCAAGAAGAGTAGTTAAAGGCAATGTATTAACCTTCTCCAATTTCTGACTATACTCTTTATACTCTTCTTCTTGTTTCTTTGATGCTTCAATGTATTGATGCATCTCTCTTATTAACTCTTCAGTGCCTTTATAAACTTCAAAACCCTCAACCAAAACTTCAACTACTTCTCAATTCAACTTTTCCATCCACCTTTCTACCATCTTCGCTTTGCCTCTTACCTGCACCAAATCATCTACCTCCTTTTTACTTAACGAAATTGGAGTCTCAATGGCCGCTACTTGTTGTGACCTCGGAGAGGAGACACTTTTCAAAAATGAATGCAATTGATCTAACTGAGCCTTAAGCTCATCTTTCTTTTGTTTATATTTTATCATTCTTGACTTGGTTGTTGAAGCCACCACATCAATTAGGTTCATTTGTTGATTCCTAGTGGGCCTTCCCAAGTTGACAGTACTCAACTAATAATATGTTAGCTGCATGTCCCCTACCTCCTTTTCTGTCATTGGCATGGCACACTCAGCAACAATCTCTCCTTTGTCTATGAGTCTGGTAGAGTGTAGGATCTTGGCCTTCTTTTTAGGCCTCTCTTGTTCAATCTCCTTCATCATATCATCCCAATTGAGAGGTTGTGAAGGTGTTACTGCCCTTTTCTGTAGATCCAATTTTAACCAAGTAGGAGCACTTGGAGCAATAGTCATCATACAGGAAGAGGAAGCAATAGTAGTAGAAGGTGGCTGCACATTTACTTGGGTTTGAGAGTCAACCCTTGATTTCTCTTGTTGTTCTTGCACCACATGCATCTGCACAAGCTTTTCAGCCTCTTCCCTATCTTTTTGTTCATGTATCTTCTTCTCTTCTTCTTCCTTCTTCAACCTTTCTTCCTCCAATCGATCTCTCTCCAACTGTTCCCTTTCCAATCTTTTCTTTTCCAGTTTTTCCTTATCTAATTTTTCCTTTTCCAAAGCTCCTAGTCTTTCTTTCTCTAACCTCTCTGCCTCCAAAGCCTTAATCTTTTCTACTTTGGCTTCTTGTTGTTGTTGTTTCTTAACCAGCGCTTTTGGCCTCTCTTTCCTTTTGTAATTTTTCTGCTTCTCCTTCTTTTTGGTGAGTTTCCTCAGCAAGTTTTAATTTGGCAACCAAGATTTCTTTCTCCCTCCAGTTTCTTGCCTTCTCTTCTTCAAGGTCATGAATATTTTGTATTAGTTCCAACTTGTCATTCTCTTTTTTAACCTTGAATTCATATTCTTGTTGCCTTTTTTATCTCTCTACTTCATCAGCTACTGCCTTAGCTTCAATTTGTTTGGCTTATAATTGTTGCTGGTGCAGTATAGCATCAGCTTGTGCCTTGGCATCAATTTCCTTTTGCTTCTCTAAGGCTGCAGCCCTTGCATTAGAATCATTTTTTGCCTCTTCAAACAATGTCCATTGATCTTCTTGTGTCAAAACCTACTCAGTATCCTCCTCTAGAGGCATATTTTCTTGCATATCTTTTTTTGACTCAATCTTATCTGAAACTGTTCCAACATCATGAATCTCTACCCCTTTTCCCTTCATATATTTAGCTATGTCATAAAGAGTTTCCTTTTCCACCTCTTTACCTTGTCGCTTTGCTACTGGGACTTGAGTAGAAGATTCTCCTAAGGTCGGTGTTGAAACAACTGATCCTATTTGAACCTCTTCTTCTAGTGTTTCCAATTCATCACCTGCTGCTTCAAGTTCTATCTCTTTGATGTCTAGAGGAAATAACTTCAAAGTCTCTTTAGGAGGTGTCTTCCTTTTGATCCTTTTGTATCCCTTACCCTTTTTAGGGGCTGGTCCTTTAGGAGTCTTGGTTCTTAGAACTAACCATTGCAAACTCCTATCTAATATTGTCCTTCTGATCTGCTTAATATCAATGGTTTCCTCACTGTCCCAGTCAATTGGATCCAGACTCTTGGTGCCAATGTTCAAAGCTTCATAGGATGGATCCAATACAATTCCATCATCAACCAATGTGTTAGGAATGTTATCTTTAACACCAAGCTTTGACATGAGTGAGACAAATAATCTTTCATAATTCTTCTTTCTTAGATCATACTCATCTTGTCGGTCACTCCAGAAGTCTTCTAACAAATTGAAATGTTTGTCAAATACCGAAGGCAACAAAGCATACATCTTACCCTTCAGGTCAAAATACTTACGATCTATGTATTAACTCAATTTCAACTGTATCAGCTCCCTACAAACAACCTTTGCTCCTACCAGATGCTGAAAACCATACTCACACAACTTCATGGGAAACTTGTGACATCTTGTCTTATGCTTTAAACCAAATTGAGCATTAACTCCAAGATCCTGATATACAAATTCCATCAACAATATTTTGTTATTGCAACACCTTGGAAGCAGATGTGGATGGCCTTCAAAACCAGCTAACCTGAAATATGTGAATTTGGGGTATTGAATGTACCAACATCCCCATTCAATAATAAATTCCATGGCTTCTTGATTCAACCTGTACCCTGCATCTCCATTCAATTGATTGATGAATACATATATGAATGCATCATTGGCTCTTCTGAACTGAGTCTCAGCAACCTGAAGAGACAACTGGTCATAATGCTTCCACACTTTCTTCTGTCCATCCAAGACTCCCATTATGCCCACTATATTCAAACCTGGGAAAATACCCAATCTTGCTACTACATACACAATGTAAGAAGTCATAAAAAAGCATTTAGTCTACCTGATACTTGTTAGCTGATCATGAATAGAATTTGACACAATCATTGGCCAATCAAACTGATGGGTACCATGTAAAATTTTCTGGATGAAAGGAAACATCCACTCCTTGAAGAGAAACGTATCTCTCTTCCCAAAAACCTTGGACAACATCATTATTAAATATGATACCTCCTTATAGAAATCTGCCCTCTTTAGCTGGTCTGCAAGCTTACTTAGAGACTTATTTTTTGTCTTCAACCACTTTTTGTTCAAATGAGACTTATTGGAGTCCTTATACTTATTATATTTTTCCAAGGCCTCTGCCTCATCCAACTGCACCAAGCTCTTAGGATCTGGTACATTAAATATATTTTGAAATGCCTAAGGAGTGAGATCAATGATCACATTATTCTGTGAATCCATGCATTGTCTAGTCATAGGATTGTAGGCACTAGTTGCTGTCAAGATCAACTCCGGGCACTGGATTGATAAAGGAAATACAATGATATGTGCCAAGCCGGAATCAACAATTCTTTGTGTCCTTCCTGTTAGACCTTCCTGTTCTACAAAGGTTTCTACATATAGCTCCTCGAAATTCTACTGGCCCAAATTAGTATCAATGATGTCCGACCAATCTGATTCTACTTTTCTCACTTTCACAACAAGACTCCGGTGATTATACCTCAAGGTATAAGGTAATTGTTCAGGCTTGATCTTCTTTGGTTTGGGCACTGCCTTTGATGTTCCTAGAGGCCGATTCCTTTGAGCAGCTTCTCCTGATGTTCCTGACATTTTCTAGCTTTCCTGCCACACAAAAACCTCTAATTAGATCCTTGAATATCATTATAAAACATGTTTTAAAACCATACCTTTCATGTATACATCAGAGGCGGAACCAGGCATAATCATAGTCTAAACAATCTCTTTTAACACACTGTCGAGATCGAAGTCGAAAATGGAATGGTAACTCTACTAACAAGAAGTGGGCTCGGAGTTGAAATAAAAATGTGATCGGAACCGGAACCAGAACCGAAACCGGAACCGAGATGGAAACGTACTTGGTTTTCCTCATATTTTCAATTTCATATTCTTATTTCATTCTGATTCCGGTTCCGTCTAGATTATCATTATTTTGAAGGAAGGCTTCTCACTATAAGCAGAGTCAGAGACCGATGGAAATGGAATCGATACCTTTTGGAAAACATAATTTTTCAAGTTCAAAATCGATCCCAATCCCGCTTCCACCCAGGTTGACCATGATGTCATAAACGACTTCATCAATTTTATGCAGAACTTCATGGTTTCAAACTAGGCGATTTTCAAAACGACATAGAGCTAACCTGGAACTGGATAAAACCATCCCCATATGACCAGGGGATGACTGTATTTTAGGGCATCCTATTTTAAACCTTTTAAATGCAATCACCGAAACATACAAAATCCTAATCTAGAAAACATGACAAAACTAGGGCACGGATTTAACCCCTCTTAATTTACCAGATTGAATGTGAGACAAAAACCTAAGTACAAACAAGATTCAACTAACCCTAACTCACTATAAAAACATGAATTTAATCTACCTCACTATGAAAAACCCTAACTAAAACCACGTATTAAAAACCTTAACCCAACACGACGCGATCACGACACAACATGAAAGCGATCGTGCCCTAACTTACTATAAAACAAGAAACGCAACACAAAATAAAGAACATCAAACAAAAAGAAAGAACCCAAACACACAAAACTTCAAGAAAATGATCTCGTTCAAAGATCCAAATCAAACAATATGAACGAAGAACACAAAATCCAAAATAAAGAAAAACGAGAGTAGAACCCTACCTCGAACACAAGACCCAACTAACCTTCTGAATTGATTTGCAACAATTATCTCCTTCTCCTTCAATTGATTCGCTCAAATGAACTCTACCGCTACTCTTCTTTGCTCTTTAATCTTTTAACAATGATAATAATGATATGTTTAATCCTTAATGAAGGTAAAAATGAGCATTTATACCTACGCGGGCAACTGTCATTAATGCATTAAATGCAGTTTAGGCGAAGTCAAAACTGAAAGAGAACAAACACTTTACTATAGCGCGACTTCAGTCAAAAAGTCAACGACCCAGGAAACGACAAGGGCAGAATCGAAATGGAAACTGATTTGGAAACTTAAGAAATTTCCTAACTTCATTCCCATTCTGGGTCCGGGTCTGGGTCCACTAACAAAGCACAAACCGAAACCAAAAACAAAGACTAAAACAAAAGACCGACGTAATAAAACTTAACACAAGGACATAGACTAAAACCAAAATTTAAAATAGTGGAGGTGTAGGCAAGATGGAAATGGAATAGCCATTTTCAATAAACACCAACTTAACATCCACTCCGGTTCCGGCTTCGCTAAAGACAAAACAAAAGGTCAAAAAAGAAAGACTGTCGGGATGGGAACCGGAATGAGTTTTGAAAGAAGTTTCAAAACCTGATTTGGTTCCGGTTCTGATTTTGACAGACTAAACCAAAATAAACAAAGTGTTGAAAGCCAAAAGACTCCAGATTTTGTTTGAAAAACAACAAGAGATAAAAATAACAAAGGGGGACCCCTTTTGACCAAGGAAAAAGATGGGGTGGTTATGCAAGGCATAACAAATGGTGACTCGGCTGGGAAAATGGTTTACCCATTTTCAAGATACCCAAAGAAAATTTCAGTCACCTAGAAACTACTTGGTTTATAAACATTTTGACTTGAATAAGATCAAATATATTTAGGATAAGTTTGAGCTAGAATCTCAAATGTATGTGCTTGTGAGTTATTTCTAAATCTAAGTGTGTGCAATATTGTGCATCATCCTTTATAGATACTTTCTCTGTCTGTGAACAACTATACCTAAGATTCAAGCTATATGAGTTGAGTCTTTTAACTATCGTGCAGTAAAATCCTGGGTATTGCTTCGTTGCCAGACAGGCGTCCATAGCCCCGACGGAGATGCCACTAGTTCTCACAAAGCATTGCTCTACTACCAGCCAAGCATCCATAGCCCTAATAGAGATACTTGATTACCCACTTGATATTGAGCTTGCCTTTTCTTTCTTTCTTTTCATTCTCTTTTTACTTCACTTGTGGAAATTCTTTTATGCATCTTTCTCAATACTCAGATTCAATGAATCTAAAAAAAATGTTGGTTGAGAACTACAATGGATTTCATGATAGTCTTGGAATCGGATTTTCACTTGAATAAAAGGTAGATTCATTCTAAAACAGATAGGCATTTACTCATGCAGATGTTTTATCTTTGGTGACAGATTTTTGATGATAATTCATGAGATATTCACAATGTATCTTCTTATCCTTAAATAACTTCTCAAACCCAAACTAGAATGATCATAAGACATAAGTTTTAGAACAACATCCTTTTTCAATGATGATGATGAAAATACCTAAACCAATTTCTCTCCTAGTACCAATAGTATACTTTGAATAACAACCCCAAGTCTTGAGATGGACAAAAAGAAAATCCCCAATGAAACAAAACAAAAACAAAACAAAAAAAACAAAATAACAACAATAAGAAAACCTAACTAAAACAAAAACTTAATTACACATGATACAGTATAATACATTCTTTTTCAAAACATCAGACCTTCTATGCACCAAAATAGTGCTTGAGAAATTGACCATTAACTGGTAATGAAACAAGCTCTCTTGTTAAGGTACTTAAACGAAAAGCATTCTCGCCTAATATTTCAGCCACTTGATAAGGACCTAACCAAAGTCTATCAAACTTCTGGTGATCTCCCTTCTTTTCTCTAGCCTTATCCCGTAATAACACAAGATCTGATATTCTAAAGGCTTTTTATCTTGGTTCTTTTGTCAAACCAGCGTTTGACAATAGCCTGATGTTTAGAGAATTGCTGCAAAGCAACATCTCTTTGTTCTGCCATATTTAACAAACTAAGTAGTCTAACCTCAATCCTATCATCCTTGGAGTAAAAATCCTGCATAAACTTCAGAACAGGTATTTGTAAATGAATGGGGAAAATTGGATCTTGGCTATAGACTAACTTAAAAGGTGAATTCCCTAGGGCTGCTTTGATTCTGGTTCGATCTGCCCATAAGGCAAATCTCAACTAGGTGTGCCAGTCCCTAGGGTTACTTTCTAACAACTTTATTATAACTTCCAACAAATTCTTATTTGTGGACTCAACCACTCCATTCCCCTAGGGTAATAATTGGAAGAATATTTCAAAACAATTTTATGTTCATAGGCCCAGGAAATAAACTCAGTAGAATAAAAAGTAGGGTCGTTATCACATACCAGAGCAAATGGAACTCCAAGCCTAGTTGTGATGTTCTCAATCAAAAACTTGATGACCACCTCTATGGTGCTATTCTTGCAAGATTGTGCCTCAGTCCAGCGTGTGTAGTAGTCAATTGCAGTCAAGATGAATTTATGCCCTGCAGAAGAATTTGGATTAATTACACCTACAAAATCAAGTGCCCATTAAGCAAATGGTCTTACCTCATATACCGGTTGTAGGGGCATTGCAGGATTTCTTTCTCTAGGTGCAGAGGTTTGACATACATGGCAAGTCCTGCAGTGTTGATGTGCATCTCTAAACACATAAGGCCAATAATAGCCTGATCTTAAAATCTGATGAGCCAAAGCATCAACAGACCCATGTCCTATTCCATGCCTTCCATGAAATTCATTTATGGCATGCTTAGCTTCTTGTTGATCCAAACAGCGTAGATAAATTCCTTGAAAATTCTTCTTGTAGATTGATCCCCCTTTGAGCATGTAATGGGCACTCTTCATTCTCAATGCTCTCCTTTGAGTAGCATTCATTCCTTCTAGACATTTGTTATTGAGGAGGGAAAAAACTAAATCTGTATACCAGGGATCCTTAGTGAATGATTGAACCGTGTATTGTTGACAAGTAATACTTTTGTCCACTTCTGCCATCGCTTTTGAGAAACCTTGGCCTCAAACAAGTTTCATTGGGTGAATCTCCAGGTCAAATTCTTGTAAAATGGCCATCCATTTTCCTCTTCATTCCCCTAATTCACTTTGCATCAGAAGAGATTTCATAGTTGGATCTGGAACTATGGCCATCACTTGACTTTGAATTATATAATGCCTGAACTTGTTCACTGCTCGTACCAATGCAAAGGCTTGTTTTTCTAATGGTGAATACCTTACTTCTGCATTCTTAAATGGAGAGCTCATAAAAGCAATAGGTCTCTCCTTGTTCTCTTCTCTTCTCTATGTTAAAACTATTGTACATGAATGTTCAGAAGCAAAATAATACATGTAGAAGGGTTTTAGATAATCTAGGCTTGTCAAAATAGGTGCCTTAGATATAGATTGTTTAATCTGCATGAAAGTAGACTTAGCCTCTTCACTTCACTCAATTTTTGCATCCTTCTTCATCATTTCATTGAGGGGTTTGACAATCTCTGCGAACCCTGTTATAAATTTCCTAACAAAATTGATCCTTCGAAAGAAAGATCTCATTTCCTTCTTGCTACCTGGCTTTGTCAGTTTCAAGATGGCCTCTACTCGATCAGGATCTATGGATATCCCCCCCTAAAAAATAATGTGACCCAAGAGCTTCCCTTCAGATACTCCAAATACATACTTCTTTGGGTTGAGAGAAACACCATAACTTGTACATAATTTTTTTATGCAATGATAATATAATACAACTAGCTACCAAGGGTGTGGCTCCTAGATCCCTCTGGTGCTAGTGGTGGTGAATTTGGTTGTTGGATAGATGCATGTGAATGAGATTGGTGTGATTTTGACATGAACATGCTCCATGGTTGAAGTCTTCATAGCTCTCCATGTAGCTCTCCCACCTAATTTCTTAGGGACGTGATGTGCTCTATAAGCATATCCTCCCACTATCATGCTACTTCTATCTCATCCCTTGCTTGATGCACTTGGGGATGCTAGAGATTAGTAGGTTTTGTCCTCATAGCCTCCAATTGCCTCTCGAGATCGACCTAGCTTTGCAGAGTGTCACATGCCTTCTCAACACTCTCAGCTCACATCATGACCCAGTTTCTCAGTGAGAGCAAAGAGGAGCTCAACACCTCTTTGATCTCATTGTCCACTCATCACTAATAGCTTTGCAATGTGTTGGAATAGCTCCACCTGAATCTCCTCATAGGTCATCCTCAAATACACTACAAGATTGAATAATTGGTCATGGCACCCTACTGTCTGCGACCTGTAGGCATCAAGAACTTACCCTTGGATCTAGATGGTTGGGACCGCCTCTACATGCATCAACTAAAGAAGTTGAGCCACTCTTATGTGAACATTGTAACCACAAAGCAAGTGGATGATATCAATGCCAAATCATTGATAATATATATATATATACATATATATATATATATGTATATATACACACACATATATATGTGTATATATATACATATGTATATGTATATGCATATATATATATATATATATATGTATATGTATATATATGAGAATGTAATAAAATAACTAAAATGAAACAACATCCATCAAATTAAACCCATACTTGGGTACCCAACCTGCCAATATGGATCTCAAGGTGGAGCACTACTTGTGGAAGTGATGCTCGACCCTATGGTGGTCATAGAAGGTGTCATAACTAGTTGAATATTAGGCGGTGTGATTGAGACCATAGGAGCATGCATCGATGATATGATTCATCGCTGCCACCTTGGTTTCTCCTCCGCTCGGGCCACCGTCGCCTCACCCTTGAACCCTTAAGCACCAACATCACCCATGGTGGCATCTACTAGGAAAATCAAGGTAGGACCTACTATTAGCCACCAGTTGACATTTCGACGTCATCAATCACTAATTCCTCCAATAGATCATTGTCCTCACCATCATCACTATTGAGTGTGACATCGATGATAGTGGGATGAGGATGGTCCCTACTTTGGTTGTGCTATAATGCGACCATACGTACATGGGTGTAACTAGAGGTATAACTTACATCTAGCTGAATTTTCACATGACCCAGTGCCAATAATATGGTACAATAATGTGATCTAACTATTTGGCCAAGAGTATGTCCTACTACATCCTTCACAACTACCTCCTATTTGATATCTAGGTCCCCATACCATCGACATATGTCATTGCTCCTCAATCTATCAAAAATATGTAACCAAAAAAGGTCTTTGAAGCACCAATCACACACCAACAAGTATGAGTGCACTTGATGGTCACCCTACCCTAAGCCTCGGGGATACTTGACTGTCCACATGCAGGTAATTATCTCAAACACCCACCCCTATAGAAACGTATAGGTGGTGATGCTACGATACTCATAATGTACATAGTGCTCAAGGTCATGCTAGAGATGTAATTGTTGCCCAATTTCACTATTAGCTCAATCAAGTAGAGCTCTTTGACTTTTAAAATAAAAGAAGGGTTCATTTTAGTACTACCTATATTCATTTATGTGTGCATAAACAAAATTAGAAAAGATTGCATTATCATATTGCCAGGTTGCACTAATACAGATGCAAGTAACATAGGAAAGATTGTACAAAACTTTTCAAGAAAATTAATATTTATTAAAATTTAAATGTATTAGGTCTCACACAAGCCATGAGACTAACTATTTTAAAATATAAGAAAGATCACATTATACATTTATAGATATTAATGAAAAGGAATGAACATAAAAGGAAGAAAGACCAGTCATTGCCTAAATAATTGGTTCTAGTTGAGTTGCCTTGCATCATTCCCTATCTTTCGCCTATCTTGCATCCAGTTGTCTTGTCCTTGCCACTCCTAATTGCCTGCATATGAGAGAGAAGCTTTTGTTAGAGCAATGAAAGGTCTTTAATCCTAATATGTACATACCTCTATAAACATACAATATGATACTCTCATGCATTAAAAAATTTAGCATCAACAAGATGATCAAGAAACACAGGAAAATCAAACATATCTGCCATCTACACATGTTTTTCTAACTTGTTATCTTCATGTGTAGGTATAGGAAAAGTAATGTTGTTTTTTAAATTCATCTAATTACAACACATGGGATAAATGTGGCTCCCACAAGGGTTGAGCCCAGCGTGTTGCTTTGTTATGCTTTAAAGAGGCATTGAAAGATACTCATCAAGTAGTTCATCTCTTTATGATTCATACAAACAGGTGCACATCATTTATGATAGTGAGTTGTTTGTCATTGTCATAGGTGACATGTAATTGTTCTAGAAAATCATAAAGAATGTATGCAATATTTTGTGTCAGGACAGTCTACAGAGATGCATAGATGCATTATCCCATGAAGATACAACATTCGAATGTATATGTGTTTCTGAGAATCATATATAAAAAAATACATTGATATCTGTGTATGGGGATTACAAAATCCATGTATCTTTCTATACATGTATTTGTGACTACTCTGTTGTCACTATTTCATAAAGATGAAGGAAAATGATGTTGTTTACAGAGAAAAATTATGAGCATGTGATTTTTATTTTTGAAATTCAGATATAGGACAAATAGATTTGAATAAGAATAAGGACAAAGAGGATATTCAAATGCACAATGTGACAAGAATAATATAAGGGTCAACTACTATGTGATTATGTCTCCTCAAGTTTATCATGTCAATGCAAGATATCATGCAATGCATAAGTAGATGATGATTAAGACAATTCAAGTAGTACAAGGGTTAAGGAGTAGCAATAAACATCTAGAAAGGAGGATAATAGTCTTTATTATGAGCTAAAAAGACAATCGTACCCCATGACTATGATAAAGACAAATGTTTAAGTTTTGTTGAGGTGGCTTTTTCTCAATGGCAGTGACTTTAATAAAAGATGACAGTCACTAATGAGTGAAACTCAGTTAAGCACATAAAAGGGGCTATTCAAAAGTATGGCAATTATATTTCAAGCTTCTAAAGGCTTGACAGTTGAGCAAATATTGGATATTTGGTATTTGCAATCGACAAACAAAGACAAAAGAGTAAGCTTAGCAGGCCTTGAAAGTAAAGTACAATGCCATCGTATGACATAATGAAGTGTAAATCTGGGTTTTTGATGCATAGAAAAATAGTCTTTGTCAAGAGACTTTGACAGTGGCAATGAATGAAGAAGGAAATATCCTTAGAAGAAACTAGAATGATAGCCAAATCTTTATACTGAGAAAATATTCATTCATTCCATAGAAAACCCATAATTCAAATACATGGGTTGACACTGCACCTGCAAGAAGAAAACCCTATAGCCTACAGCCTGGGTTTTACACTTTTTCATGGAGTAAAACATAAACAACAGATACCTAGAAGGAAACGGCCGCAACCCAAAATATACAAAGTACAAAGCAATGGAAATAAACAAAGAGCCTATCATGAGTGGAGGTCACGGGTTTGAAGTAACCCAAGTAGGGTTTTCCCTTCTGCCTGAAAACCCAAGCAACTATGAAATAAGACACTGAGTCGTTTCTTCTAAAAGAGAGTACTTTTCAAATACATCTTCATATCATAAGGGGTCAAACCAGTGGATGCATTAAGATACACAAAATGCAAAAGACATCAAGGGTATGAATTTAATAAAGGTTGTGGGTTTTATCAACCCATACACATCTTTGAAACCTGAAACACAAAGATATACCCGTGGTTTGGAGTTTGAAACCCTCTGGGTTTTAAATCATGCAAAATAGAAACCCTTGACTTGCAAAGGGAATGAAGGCACCATAGAGATAAAATCCCAACAGAAAAAAAGTAATATATGAAGGAGATCTACAAAAAATTCCTCAAATGAAGGAGAAAAGCAAGTATAAAGTGTGTTCATTTTCATGCAAATAGGCTCGAATTTGAGCATAATTTTCTTTTCGAAAATGAAGTGAAACAACAAAAAATTTGCTTACCTAGTTGTAGTCTTTTTATTCTTCAAGTATTCCTGTCAAGAAATTCTTTCATAGGGTCCAATATTTGTTTTCCATGGTGGCCAGGTGAAAGGAAATTACAAAGAAAATGAAACACACTGAGTGAGGAAAATCACATGATGCCACAGCCTATAAGGCCCAAAATCATTCATCAAAAGGGTTTTATGTTGAAAATTGCTTTTGGAAAATGGCTTACCAATATTGTGGTGAAGAGATCTATAGGGAGAGTGCCATGAAAATCTTTAGGAGGCTCTATGAACAAACCTTTGGTGGCGGCTCAACTTCTTCTTGAAGCTCTGTTACAAGTGAATGATGTTTCATTATTTTTTTTACCTTGCTTTGCTCTAGGGCTAGTAACCCTAAAGATGCCAATGGGACGGGTATTTTAACACTTTATTTTAAAAATGAAGTGCCAAACTAATGAACCCGTGGCCTTTTGTGCTTTTCTACTTTCAATTCCTTAGAAGATTTTATAATCTTTTAAGTGTTCTCCTTGTGTATGCCATGTCTTTACTTTTTATGACTTTTAAAATATTTTTATTGACTTCTTATGGCCGAGTCATAGGATTTTTTAAATTTTGCATTCTTTGAAATGTGATACACTTACTTTAGTGATGTTTATAAATCACTTAAAGTATGATGTTCTTTAAAATCAAAATTAAATGAAAGAGCCACTTATGCATTCAATCAAGGAGGATGGAGATATGCCTTGATTTATGGCATGCCAAGCATATAGGGAAGTTATTTTGAGTTTGCAAACACATGAAGGAGATTTAGGAGTTGTTTTTGGGATTTTATGAGCTTCAGAGAGCATCTTGGAGTTTTTTTTGCTTGTCTTTATGGTAGACTTAGTCATGCCTTGACTTTTTTAACACTTTGAAGCCTTTGTGGAGTGGATTTACATGCTATATTTTTGGATTTATTAGTGCATCCGAACCAAGAAGCTTCCAAGTGCTATTTGGATGGATTTTGTTGGGAGTTGGATATAGTCTCACTTTGGACTCATTTTGGAGGGAGTGCTTCATTTGTATTTTTTTGTTTTGTGACTATTACAGTCTTGGAGAGAAAAAGACAAAGTTTTGTAACTCATATGGACATGAAATACAATGCAAACCTTGGGAATCATTGAATGGAGTACTTTTGCCTTCTTATTTTTGCTTCATTGTGTGCATCCTATTGATTGACTAAATTACCTGTGAAATATTTTCCATTTCCTAGTAATTGTGTCTCATATTAAGCACCTTTTTGCAAAGAATGTGTTGTTGCAGGTTATAATATGTGTCAAGAATGCAGGTTGCTTTTAGTTGTGAAGTCTACTTCCTCCTAAGAACTCATGCATTAAAGCCTCTTTATAAAATACTTATGCAAAGCACATACAAATAAGTTGTGCAAGTTTTTTTTTCCAATCATTATATGCAAGTGTAATGAAATATGAGTTTCCAATTCAAGTAACTTTTAGGTGTATCACCATAGAAATAGTGTTTTTACAAGTTTTCATTTTAAAGCTTTCCCTCTCTCTTTTCCTTCAAAAGTTATTAGTTTAGGTGATATCCAATTAGGAACCGGCCTTCTCTAGAGAGTCACTCCAAATTTTAGGTGACCCACAACCTAGGAGAAATTCCATGTTTTTTTTTGGAATGCTAAGTCCTGCAACTTAACTTGTTAAATCTTGTAGCTTAGCTAGGGTGTAGTTCTAGTAGATAACAGTAATAACATACTTTGAACCTAGGTGTATACTGTCCTCCTTTCCTCCATCACTCAAATGTAATAGACGAGGCCCCCATAAAGGTGAGAGCCTCGCCCATTGATCATCACATGCAATTTCATTGCCATAATCATAATCTGACGTACTAGGGGCACTGTGATGTGACCTTGCTCCAACCACTTATATATATGTGGTTGGTGGTGTCATTGATAATGATGCAATTGATGTAGTGTTGTTGTGCCACCTGCGCATCTTGGGCTATGTGCTCCTCCTCATATTCCACCCTCTCTCCTTGAATGGGAACTTAGAGGATGCGGTAGACATCGATCGAGGTAATAGTCATATCCCCTGTTGGGAGATGAAATGATGAGGTGTTTGCATCCCACCTCTCCATCAACACCATCAACATTGACACGTGAAATCAAATCTCAAGCATGGTGTATAGACACCATGGCTTGACCCACTATAGAAAAGCAGTGTTAGGTAAATTCATCACCAAAAATTTATTGCTAATAATTCACTGCCAACAATTCATCGTCGTAATATATTTATCATGTATAAAATTCACTGCCAACAATCCATTGTCATGGTAAATTCACCATGTATACCTTTTTATGTGTTCAACAAAATCTCTCTTTTTTGGGTGCTCTTGGCCACTTAAATATTGAAAAATGTATACATGGTGAAGATACCACATCGATGAATTACTAGAGGTGAATCTATACATGATGAATCTCTCAGTATTCACAACACGATGAATTGTTGGCGGTGAATTTTTGGTAGTGAATTTTTGGTGGTGAATTTCTAGCAATGAATTTTGATACAACCAACAAAGCATAATCGTCGATAGAGATTTTGAGGCATTGAATTCTCAGAAGAGATAAAATATCACCTCCATCATGCTCAAAGATCTCAAGAAACTCCTACAAAAATATTAAAACACTATGTCAAGGAAATCCATTTCTACTCTACATTTCTACTCTACATCTTCTTAAATTTTCTTTCTATGACTGTGAGACAATAACGCACCACACAGATGTTTACATGACATGTTGATGTTCGAGGCCTAATCAGTCAATAACAATGCATAGGTCAGACACCAACATGACCAACAAACTCCAACATTCCAGCAAAACACTAGTGCGCCCATTGGACATCGTCGCGTCTTTTGGATGCTTGCACTGCTCATGATTTTTCTAAGGCTAAAAAACACAAAAAAATGACAAGTTAGGAGATAAAATTTCTCATACCTCATCTAGTGGCTCGCCCCTCTTCATGGTGGTCTACAACTACTCAATCCTAGGTGGTCAAAAGTCTCGTTTATGAAACATTTTTCTAAAAAGTCTCTCAAAAAGTTAACAAAATCCTTGTAGTGAATAGTGAAAATGACCTTCCATGTGCCCACACCAGGTGTATGTAGGCAATATTTTTGCCCATTTTTGGTGGAAATTTTTCCCTTTCCCACCTTCCTATTTTCAGCCACTTGGCTAGGGGCAAAAATAGGAGGGGCATATACTCAATTCTTCATCAAAATTTTCTTTCGACCCACCAATTTTTTTCTTAAGCATTCTTCTCAATGTGGTAGTTTCTTTCATTTTTGAAACTAACTTGTTTCTAAGTTTTACAAAATTGAATTCCACATCAAACATTGTAGTTTATCGTCGAGCTCGAATGTTGGGATATCATCAATATCCGCCTGCTCGACCTCTATAATATCCTTTTTTGCAAAATTATCAAAATTTCAACATTAACATTTATATATTCTTATCTACTTTAGTGTAGCTAATTTTTCCCAAAATTCAGCTCACTAAAGTGGAGGCAAAGTGTAGTGTCATAAAATTGCACCCTATGGAAATTTCACACTTATGCATTTAAGCCTATCACATTTATGATAAAAACCTATAATTTAGAATTTTATGATTTTGGCTTCATAGGCAACAACAATAAAGCACTAGCACCTTGAATGCTTAATTTGTGTAAAGTTTTGGCAAGACACTTGCACACGACACATAGACATCACGATGCGCTAACATCCCCAAAATTTCCAAGATTCAAATTTGAATATCTACGTTCCTTACCTATGGCACATGTCTTAGCGGTAAGGATATGTGTGTAACAACTCCTCCCACCCATGCAACATAAAAAAACTCTACTTTCACTCTCATTTTCACAAATTTTTGATTTCTCTCTTTCTCTCTCACTCTCTCATTCTCATAGTGAAGATTTGTTGGGTTTCTCTCTCAAGCAATAGTCAATGCTTTCTTGGCATGCAAATACATCAATTTATCAATCCAGGAGGGGATCCATAGGATTTTGGTAATGCTCTCTTGTTATCTTATCTTGTCTATTATATTCGTGATAGGGGTTCTCCTCCTCATAGGGTTTTTTTTTATCACACACTCTTTATTTTATGCATTTTAATATATCTCGATCCTATCTGGTTGTTCATGGAGGTGAAAACACCAAAACATGTGTTTGATTGAGGTAAGCCCCGAAACAACTCCCAACATTTTTCTCAATTTGTTTGTGTGCAGATGAACAAGTTTAGCAAATTGGATATTTCAAATTCTAGATTCTTACTATCTATTTCATCAAAGATGATAGAGCGAGGCTCAAACGTCCCTGTGCCACACTATAGTCTGTGGTCGAGAGATAATCCTCTTCACAATAAAATCTATAGTTTCTAAGATTTCCATTTCTATATACTAGAGATTCTAATTCATTCGTTCACTCTTGTAATTAAGCGATTTCATTATTCTTGTTATTTGTAGTTTAGTGTTTATTTAATTAGATTGTAGATACTGTTTATTATTTATCTTGCCACCTAAGCTTTGATCTTTGAGGTAATTGAGGGCTATTTTCTCAACAAGATATCGTCATCTTAAGGGTAGCGAACCCCCTCCTTTACACAGGTATGGTTGGATTTGGCATAATGGTTGTTTGTTGTTGCAAAGATTGTTGTGGCTACGAGTAGCTTATATTTGGATTTTTTCATTGTTGGTTTCAACGCCATTTTGGTGACCATTGGTTTTGAGAGGATTTCTACCATGGATTATAATTTGGGGATTGATATGGTTGTTGTTGCTACATCCCTTGTTGTAGAATCCAGTTAAATAATTGAGCATTTAACCATGGTTGATTTGGCATGTTATTCTAAGGTGGGTCGTTCCAGTTAGGGGAATTTGAATTGAACCCATAAAAAAAAACGTTGTAAGTCCTTCTCCTTCTTATTCTATTTTTGTCTTCTTATTCCTCCTCATATTTTTATCCTTCGTGTTATTTTATTATTTATTTTGGTGTCCATCTATCTAAGGAATCTTGTTCCAGTTCATTTAAAGAAGAAATGTTCTTATGCAATGGTGCATACTGTTTGTTAGCTTCACCTTTTAAGAGTATAGAAAAATTTATGTTCCACATTAATTTTTGACCATAAGATATTTTATATTGTTGCCACCATTATAATACATCTCTACTTTCATAAAATTTAGGACACACCATTGAAACTATAGCTTCAAGAATTGTTTTTTCAATGGTAGACCTTTTTGTCCATACTATTGACCCAACATTAATAAGATAATTTCATAGTTATGTCTTAAAACCAAAAATACAAATAACATGCCCCAATGAATTTTGATGAGCTTTCACTAAATTTAATTATTAAAATTATGTGATTTGTGGCTAAAAAGAGTAAACTTGTTGAAAATCATTAACTAGTAATATCTCACTTAATATTAATGATCAATATCTAAATTTTAGTCTATAGCTTCCTTGTCTAATCATCCAACTCTACTTACATTTTTTTATAGCCTTTTGGAAGATGTAGGTGGATCTTTAAAAATTAGGTTTTGTCCTCACCTTTTCCCAATTTGTAGCTTCAATATTTTTTGATAGGATCCACACACATAATAATAAGACCATGTAGAAGATAGATCACACATACCACAAGAGATGTTTTTGGTTCAAGATATCCTGGTATGCAATACAAACAAAAATATAATAAACCATTAAGGTAGGGTAACATCGTATAATGCTCCTTATAGAAGAATGAACTCCAAACTATATCTTTAGAAAATCCCAAACATAATATCATATTAATCACATGTCCTTATAATGGTACCCACCTCCTTTATATAGACCTCCTCCTAATAACATAATCAAGGGGTAAACTACTAAAACCATGTAGGCCTCCTAATCACCTTATATAATTCATGATCCAATATAACTAACTTAAGGGATATGTGCGAGATATTGACATCTTCATCCACATAAATAAATTATAATATTAGATACCTAGGTACATAACAAACTATTACTAATTAAATAATTAAAAAAATCTAACTTATTGAAAAATAAAACCTCCTTTGAATTATTTTTTGAAAAATAAATCAAAACAACAAAGGCATATAATCTCATTAAATCTCCTTTGTTTTTATTTGAACATTAACAGTAAAATTTATAGAAATACTAAAGTTACCTTTCAATAATAAAATAGACATTCATTCCAATTTTTTTTTAGGCATAATAAATAATCAAAATTCAATCTCACTTTGAAAGATGATAGAGTGTTTGAACTAATGTTTTGAGGCTTTCTTTATTAATAAGAGAAGATGAGTGTTGTTTCTTTGCTCTAGGGAAACTAGACTCATTGAGGATAAATTATGCCTCCATAGACCTCACCTTTAATTTCTTAAGGGTTTCAAGTAAAGACACTATGAGAAGATCATCTTGGGAAAATATTTTTATACGTTTCTTTCTATTATTTGTTCTTTGAATTCTTTAGAGAAGCTTTCAAGGAATAAGTAAATCTAGACTACAACAATAATATTTTACAAACAACAAATAAGTTATTGAAAATAAGTATAATCTATTTAAGCGATAAAAACTTCCAAACATAAGCTAAGAATGGCACAAATATGAAGTAGAGGTGATTGTATTGGAAATTTCCTTATTTTCCAACGTTTCAACAACTTCCTTCACACTCCCACAATCTTCTAGTAGTGGTAAATCCCAAGCAAGATAGGAAAGGATTCATAGATTGGATAAAATGATGCAATTGATGGAATGACAAATTGTAATGGTGGTTGGTGGAAAGATATATAGGGATTTGCAATGATAAAATAAGCTTCAACAAAGGTTCCAAGAAATGGATTTTGGTCTCAAATACTAAAATTTACAATACCAGGTATACGAATGGCTTCATAAAACTAGTCTCTTCAATAATCAAAATAAAGGTCTATATGTACAAACCATTGTCTTTTAAATTTCACTATATATTTATTTGGATTTAAATTAAGATAGAGGGATTGTTTTTGAGAAACTCATATGTTTGGGAGATATCATGCATACGGATAATCATATTGAGTTCCTTGGTTTTTGACAAGTTCATCACTTTGATAGATAATAGTTCACCATGACAAAACACGTGTTTGCTACTATAGAAAGTGACAAACTTGTTACAAGAAAAAAAAAGGATTCTTGAAAAAATAAGACAAACACTTCTAAAGCAAGTGACAAATACCAAATGTGGAAGATGGAGCCCAAGAGGTTGACATGTACCACCTTATCTTAGTAGTTCATTGGTTGAACATCACAATTTTTATATTTTTATACCATGTAGGCTTCTTTCCTAGATCTTTGGTCATCACTAAACTTGCCATGCAAGCTTGCACAAAATTGTGCACTTATAATGCTTGCATTACATAGAGATTTATTGTAAACTGTCACTTTGTGTAGAGTTTTGATTTATTGCCACATCATGTGGAGCTTTTAATGCATGATCACATTATAAAAACCCATATCAAATTGTTGCTTTGTGCATAGTATTTTATACACATTTTAATATATGCAATATTTTATACCTTCTCTTTTCACTTTCATAAACAACTAGAAGAACTTGTGGATTGCACCTATTTTGAAAGTGATAGAAGCTATTCATTACATACTTTTTTCTATTTTGTAGGTTTTGATGGTGCATTGATACTAAGAAGAATATGAAAAAAATATTCATATCATTTTTCAAAGATAATATCCTTTATATCTATCTATATATTTACTTTCATGTTATAGAGAATGTCCATACACTTTGAAAATCATGCTCATGTCAGGAGAATTTAAGACAAACAATCATATCCTTTTTTAAAGACACAATCCTTTATATTTGTCTAGATATTTATTTTCATGTTAGAGGAGAATTTCCACAAAAATCGAAAAGCATGCTCATGTTAGGTTCACACACACATCAAAGTGGCAGTAAAATGTAATGGTAAAATTAACATACTCATGCCATTTTCCATTTAGTGTTGTGTCCACCTTGATGAGAATGGCTTAATGCAATACTATATAAGCAAACACCATACTCTTGTGCTAATATTGGTTCATGGACCAATCCATATTCATCTTTATTTCAATTTGTTGTACTTATTCCCATGTATTCACTATCTACTAATCCAACTTTCATCCCCATTAAGACTTATTTCCATACATTTGCTCCCTACTTTAAGATCATCACCTTATCCTTGTAAATCATGTATGTGTAGCTTGGGAGTGATCCAGGTCAACAGTGAAGAGCCTACAAACGAACTTTGAAATTAAAATTATCAAATTTAAATTTTAACTTTCTTGCCCTTTCTAGGAGCCATTATGAGCTTATTGGCACACATTTTATATGACACATTGATATGCCAATTTTTTTTAAGATATTCAATTTGTACTTAATTTCATATGATGTATTTGTTAGAATACACTTCAATCTAAAGGATAATAAAGGAATCACATCTACGCCATCATCATACATGCCACATGCATGTTTGTGAATGCTATCTTTGACATTGCTCATCATTGTTAATTCAACTTGCCAAGGGATTTGACCTAGGACAACATCATGATCTATCTAGTCAAAAAACTCCTAACTGACATCCTTGGATATCACCTTGACAAATTTATATATTTAGAAGAGGAAGGCAAACAAATTTTTAGGCGCACATTCTGACAGATTGTTCTTATGCAACATAAATCAATCTTGTAATTTTTTTTTGTTCATGGTAGTTGGGATCAACATTATATAACTTGGAATTAAATCACATGGTTTTTGGAGATCATATAGACTATAAACATCCACCAAATCATAACATTTAAATTTTGGACAAAAACAAATCGATTTAACATGACATCGACTTTTATACATCATTGATCCTAAAAGAACCCCTTATCCACTCATTTAATTATCACATTTAATTCAATTCAATTATCAATTCTAACTTTATTATCTAAATTAATTATATTTATTTAATTAACCTAAATAATTTACATAATCCATGCCATTATTTTCATTACAACATTATTCTATAAAATATGAGTTTAAAACGTATATATAGTGTGGGTATGAGGCCGATAATCTTGACAGCCCAATAATTTATTTATATATACAAACTGAACTCTTCGAACCTTTTAAAAAAACCTAAAACTCTTCGCTCAAGTACAAAATTCCTTCCCGCTCTTGAGTGCAGGCGGAGGTTTGCACGTTGAAATTACAGGAGAAACTCTTAAATGCTATTGCAGAATGGGGCAAGAGAAGCTGACCGATGCTCAATTGAATGCCATTCATGCTCCCATCGACAAGCCCCTCATGATCCTTGCTGCCGCGGTACTTTTTACAACTTTTCTTTACAAGAGAATCTCTTTGCATTTACCTTAAATATTGTTCAATTGTCTTATCTCTAAGTCTTGACCTCATGACCAGGCTACTGAGAAACCCTGCGCCTGTTAATCCACTATAAGTATGATTGTCAGGATTTATACGTTTAGAAAAGGAATTCCGACTATCTACTTAATTACTTTTAGCTAGTTCGAATATGTGAAATTGAGCAGCATATGCTTCCTTTACTGTGGCGGGAGATTTAGATTTTGGCTTATTGACCGTTGGTGCTTTGTTTTTGGTAAACTAAAAACCTATGTTATAGTTTGAAATATTGGAAATATCAAATAAGATTTACATTGGCACAGGATTAAACACAAAATGATAATAATATTATTGTTGGGAATGCAAAACAATATGGCTTTTATAAAGCCTTTCAAATATAACTTCTCCAAAATGTAATTAATTATTTAGTAACAATAATAAATTATTAAAAAAACTACAAGTCACTAAAGTGATTTACCATAAACTTTATATTCCAACACCCCTTTTAAGGTTTACATTCCACACAACAAAACATGCTGACCAAAACAATCATTTATATATATTCTTTAGAAGCTTTTTCTTTGAAAAAACAAATCTTGAACCAAGTGTAACTCCATCAAGCTGCTTCATAACCCTAGGAAAGGTGTAGCTCCCAAGTTGAATTCTTCAAGTTCTTGGAATACCACCTCCCTGAACTCCCAAATCATAGATCCTCTGAATTATTGGATAACAATCCATTGCTCCATCAAGTTGTCTCATGACCCTCGAAAGAGTATAATTTTTTAGATCCGTAGACTCTCAAACTATCCGGGCAACAATCCATATTAAGTTCACATGATCCCTTCTTGTCTTTAAAAAACTTTACAATATATGAATTCTTCAATTTTGTCAGCATCAAAAAAGGAAAATAAAAATAACATATGCTTCTCATACAAAGCATCATCTTTAAGCGAGAAGCTGACTTGAGATGATGGCAATCCTCCAACCTCCAATGCTTCCAGCCTTTGACATGACCTTGTTACACTTTATCCATTTAATGTTGCAAGTGATTTTTTGGAGGCACTATCAAGTGTAGCAAAGATGGCCCTGAAAGTCCAAGCATAATATAACATTATAATAAATTTCATTTTAAGATGTTTGATCTTGAAATTACACTTATTTTCCTTTTTTCTCCTTACCAAATTTTTAAAAATATTCTCTTCCAAAATCCAATATTTGAAGTGCAACTAAAGATATAATAAAATGTTCTCAACAACTGCACAAATAACTAACAACCAAATTCTCTTCTTAAAAAATATCTTTTAATAGCTTAAAGCCTTAAACAAAGAGATTTAGGTACTTAACCGTAAAACAATAATATTTTTATCACTCTGTATAAATATGATACTAACTTACCAATGCTAAATCTCTAAATTACAAAACACTTAACCATACCAATCATTCGCTTTGGGATAAATCACTAGCGGTTTCCATAATAGAACACCAACAAATTTATTATTTAACAAAAAAATCCTCTCATTCCTAGGGCTTTACATAGGGCTTTGACTTGCAATAGATTTGCAAATAACTTTGCTTTACATCCCCTTTTGGCATTTACAGGCTACATATATGCACAAAGATCAAACATTAAATATCACCTGATAATAGTATGACACCACATACTACAATTCAGATCTTTCTGACCTGTAAACTCATAGCATTATAATCTCCATTTGTTTAATAGAAGATTCATGGATTTTTCCACACTCACAACAACATTCAATTCTTTACACCATAACAGACATGAATGTTCCTCTACTTGAATATTCTGCAAACTCTAGATAATGAGAGTGTTAAGATAAAACACTACCTCAAAATTCATAATGCAACACCATCTTCCTGTAGTAACCCACCCCCTTGGTATGATAATTTTTTCAATTGGTTTTCAGTTTGATAGTTGAAACATTTTATCAAACTTATTGCATTACATTGCATATAGTATGACACCACTCATAAGGAAATGATTCAACAGATTTAACAACCAAATTTACAACTTCCTTCCCTTATTTTGACTGAGTATAACAATAGTTGAAAAGAGACAACTACAGGCTTATATGATTTCAATCAGAATAAGAATATGAGCAGATTTGTGCGTGTTTGACTCAGAAATAATCATCAGATGTATGAACTTACAAAGTATATCAGATTGACTGATAATAACCTTAAAACCACACCAAACTGAGTAACAAAGTAGAGCAGAAATTACAGTTTCAGGTACTCAGAACGTTAATACAGAAGTATATCTTCACAATTAGCTCTCAGATTTAATATGACAGCAAATGACAATGAAAGATGACTAAATCTCAGACCTGAAACCAAATGCAGATCTGGAAATAGCTAGCAGCAATTACAATATTCAGATGATAATTTTCAGACCAGAGAGTTTGGGACAGATTTAACTTAAGACTCAGAATAAAGATAGAGAACACTCAGACCTGGTAACATTTTCAGCAAAGCACAAGTGTAAATTGGAGACCTCTGATCTGAGAAACACCACGTACAGGTCTGACATCAACATCAGCAAAGTGTGTTATAATATCTGAGCTGTATCAGACTCACTTCCAGGCTGCAATACTTCAGTCTACCCCCTTCAATAGCAGGAAATCCCTTCAAAAACCTCCACGCAAGGACTGAGTAACATAATAGCAGATAGCAGACAAGAGTTTCAATGTCAAGGAGCTCACATCCAGCCTCTTTAAAATAAACCTCAGCTATCTGGAAACGCTTGCATAATGATCGCTCAGCTCTTTGAAACTAATTTGTCTGATACCCACAAGCCAATAACAAAGCCCTAGCACTGTAGTACGACACTGTACCGATGGTACTGTAGGAGCGGTACTATATCATGCTTTAAGAAATCATAAAATCTACAAAATATTCATAAATTAAACTCCATTCATACCTACAAATCTTTTCCGCTCAATTTGTAACTCTGAATGAGCCACATAGAATTAACCGGGAAGGATCTTTCACCTCCAAGGCTAATCTACTCCAAGAGGGTTTTTGTCCTCAAGAAGGCTGAGATGAACCAAGTTCGATCTCCTCAACCACAAGGGTCTCGAAAAGAGAAATAGAATTATCCAACATAACCAAATGAGCTCCCAAAACCTCATTTTATACTTTCCCCCCCAAACTCTTCGGAGGATTCAAATTTAAAATTCACTTTTTAATTAAAACACCCTTTTAACTTCGGAAAATGACCTTTTCATTAAAATAATCATATTTTGAAACACAAGGTCCTTGTTTAATGCTTCCATGATTTAAAGCATCTCATCCCGGTTTCGACGAGCTATAATACTAAGGCCCCTTTTTAATATTTTAATTATTTTTTAGCAACCCAATTAATTTAATTAAAATATAACCATTAATTCACTCATTTTTGCAGAATTGTCGGAATGCATCGGAATCAAAAACTAATTGCATTGGAGTTATCTTGATGAAGAATAAAGATGAATGGAGCCGACTCGGTGACTTACTATAAATAGACGCTCTCTCCAGGAATCTTGGAGCCCAAACTAAAAGTTGAAAATAACATTTGAGAGCATCATAGAACTCCACTACTCCATTTGAGCTCATTGGTAACCTCAGATTACCACTCTGACCAGGCAGACTCAAACCTTGAAAAGCATCACCCACTGCAGAGCAAGAGAACCCAAAAATGGGATATTACACTTCCGCACTACCTTCACAAAGTTCTCTTCAGTCCTCAAAATTTGGTGGAGAATTAGGTTTCAAAGTAAATCGATCTTTTCCATGTATAATCCTCTCATGCTTCTGCTGTACAGATTTACTATAGAAATCACATCACCTTCTATTGTCCATGTTTCTCCTTTAGAAATCAAAGTCACAGAATGTCAAAAAGTGTAGGGACACTACCATCCACAAAATATTTCCTATGCTTTGATACCATATTGGAAATATCAAATAAGATTTACATTGGCACAATATTAAAGACAAAATGATAATAATATTATTGACTTGATTCAGGAATGTATTACAATATGGATTTTATAAAGCCTTTCAAATATAACTTCCCAAACTACCAACATACGAGAATGTAACTAATTATTTAATAACAATAATAAACTACTAAAAAAACTTCAACTCACCAAGGTGACTTTATTACCATAAATCTTAATATTCCAACATCAAAATCTACATTCAGTTTTCTATCATACATCATTACTCGTGCTTGTTCTGGTTATAAACAAAAAAATGGAATAGCCATTTTATAGAACTCTTAAACATCAGAAAAAACTCAACCAAGCACCCCCATTATATTGTTGGAAGGATTTAAAAAACCTAGAACAATAAAATATAAAGCATTGGTCCTAGAAATAATGATCCTTCATGCACTTAAAATGAAAAACATCTTTAACTAGTAGCATTTCATGATTTAGTATTATTCCTTGGGAAACATCTCCAATGAGCTTTAAACTTTTTATCCTTAGACAATCATGTCTTGCATATTTTCATCAACTTAATAGAGGTTATATGTGCTGTAGGTTAGTCCTTGGGCTAGTGACAACTTTTAAGGCCAGGCGTACACTGGATACTACTACAAGTTTGTCTATTTGTCTATCTTCAGTTGTGATTAATCCAATTAAGGATACCTCTAGGAATACCCTTCTAGGTCTAGTTAAGCCCAAAGTGAAGGAGAGATTATCCACTTTTAGCAATTGGCCTGTCATCACCTCATTCTTTGTTAAGTTGATCTGTCCATCCTTCAAGAATGTCTGTTTCATGGTCTTGAAGTGGATTGATCCCTCTATAAGTGTGAGTAACGGTTTTGGGACCCAACATAATGGTGCTGTTGTTGGGAGTGAATTAGCCGTTGTTAGGTAAGAGACAATTGGTAGACATCTTCAAAACCTTAGCAACTTAGAAGTTTTGTAGTTGTGCATTTGGATAAGTTGATAGCTTGTTAACTTATGCCAACATAATGGAGCTGTTGCTAGGGATGTGTTGATCTTGGTTCATATTCTGAAGATACCATCAACTTATACTAGCAAAAGGGTAACAAGGATATGAGTTCTTGCTTGGTACGTTAATCCTTCTAGCTGTTAGGAATTTTTTTGTCTCTTTCAATTGAAGAGTGGCAACTTTGTGTTAGTCCAACCTAGAATTAGTTTGCATATCAAAAGACTCGAACATGGAGAGAAGGCATTTGGAATACCAACAAGAACAAGAACAAGCTACAACTCATTTAGGGAGACAGAGAACGTGGAAGGCTCAAAATGATGGTTAGTCACTTAGACCTACCTATCAAGACTTAGAAGTAGGAACATCAAGTAGAAATTGTTTATTCATGGATTCAAAAGATCAATGTCTATAGACTTCTGAAGATTTAGATGACAGCATAGTCAAAACACATAGAAAAATGAATAGGTCTGATTATGAGATAAAGAAAATGATAATATTTATTGGTAGAAGAAATAGGGATAGATCCTATGATGCTCATACTCCTTATCCATATCCTACTCTTCCCAATATGTCGTATAGATATGGAATTAAACAAGAAGAATTGCTAGATCAACTTAGAAAGGAGAGAAAAAAACTTATGGCAATAGTTGAACTACAAGAAGCTTGAGTGAAATGAAATGATATAATTATTGGTAGGATGAATGGGGATAGCTCCTGTAGTATACAAAATTTTGGCATGAGATATTAGGATGTGGAAACACATGTTGCTAGCTAGTATCCTACTCCTCCCGATATGTCATATAGAGAAGAAGTTGAACAAGAAGAAATGTTGTATCACATTAGAAAGGAAAAACTTCTTGCAGAGCTTGAATTGCAAGAAAATCAACTTGCTGCACATAAAAATGAAAACACCCTCTGAGTTAGTAGGGAGGAAGAACTTCTTTATGAGAAAGATTATATTGAGCACTATGAAGATGAAGATGATCAGTATGATGCATTTGATCAAAGATTTCAAGGTGAACATACTACTGATCCAAACCAGTATGTGTTGCTCACTCACAGTATTGAACATCCAAGGGAACTCATGCGATGGAGCAAATAGTTCAAGCCATCAAGTGACAAAATAAGAGCCCATATAGATGCAAAGCAGTGCAGATCCAGAATGGATATCATCCAAGAGATGGGCGTGTGCCTACATGAAGTGTTATTACTATTTCTAGATCAAATGGAAATAACATGAACACCAGTAATGTGAAGAAAAGGGCAGAGAATAAGACAAGGAGGAGCAATGTTACAAAGAAGGAGATGAAGAAAGAGAGAAGTTCAATACAAGAGTGGGTGGTTAAAGAAGAAAGATGTGCCAAAAGCTCATGATGAGGCATAACCAATTCATTACTAGCCATTTAATGAACAATGTGTAGTCAAAGAAAATAAGGAAGAACCAAGTGTCCTTGTAGTCAAGTCATGCCTTGCATTCTTGGTGCATATGACTTGACGTTTCCACATGATCAAATGGGGTTATTATATTATGAAGAGGTCAACTTACAAAGGGAAGAGAGACTACTACACATTGTTGAGGACAACTACAACACCACAAATAAAATGCCATCCTTTGATGTTGATCCTGACTTCCTCTTGGGACATCATGATGAACAAGACCAGACCATTGCTGATTTTCTCTTTTTCCTTGCTCCTGTTGAGGATATGAATGAAGAATCTGTCACTTGGAGTGAGAAGCTTGTTGAAGGATATGTGGAAATCAAACAAGATCTTTAGGATGCATGGGTCTTGGTAAGTCTTGGCCACATTGAGCCTTTCTAGCTCTTCCCCTTTGCTGCATCCTATACTACTATTGCTATTGTGCTTCAAAAGAATAAAGATGGGTATGAGTATCCTATTGCACTCATTAACAAGTCACTACATGATGACAAATGGAGGTTTGCACCATCGGCTGATAATATAACATCCGAAGAAGCTATTGGGAGGAGCTCATTTGAGCTAATTTGTCAAAAATAATTTGATATGCCAATCATCTTAGTGCCACTAGTGCATATGATAAATAAGGTGAATCTCAGGCATGCATCTACTTTTTGTCACCTCAAGGATGATCTAGGGTACAAGGATGATATATTTTGTCTAGAGAACATGAACTGTCCACTTGGAAAGAATGATAATCAGCAAGGAACACCTTAGCTGTAGTCCCTAAGGTATGTGTTGGTCTGGTCTACCATATGGAAAGATCATAATGGGCTACCACTCAAATGCTCAAATTGGAGAAGAATATGGCTTGTGGCATAGTAATGTCCCCATCACAGGCATAAGTATGAGGCGAGGACCCTTACCTATTTCTAATTCTTGTAGGCTAATTGGGCTTATGAAAGGGGAATAATTAATTTTGTAAAGTTGAACATTTTATGTTAAAGTGACTTAGTTGGGGCCAAAAAGAAAATTCAAAATTATACAATCACTTTATTCGAGAAATAAAACATAATTTCTTGAGCTTTCAAAAAGAGAATATAAAAAGGGATTGTAAAGGAGAATATCATATCTTTTGGCAAATTTATCTTTATTGTGATGTTTGGATAGTTTGTTCCAACTAAAACTCTAGGATGAAAATTGGTTTTGGAGAAGCATTTTTTCCTAGCTAGTATTGAGTGGATTCATCCAGAGTTCACTAGTGTGTGAAAAGGTTTGGCGATTTAAAATTGTAATTGAAAATTTCAATTTGTGGAGTTCAGTGATATAGCTAGTGGTTTTGAAAGTTATTATTTGCAAGATTTATCATATTTTAAAATAGGAGTTTGGTTGGATTGCTTGCATCACCACATTGGAGCTGCCATACTTCTGTAATACTTAGATTGCGTGGAAAATATTAGTAGTTTTCCAATGAAATATGGGTCGTGCAAGTGATTTAGGGGTGTAGAATAATTGAAGGGCACACTTATTTCAGACGTCATCCATATTGGAATGAAAATGTAGGTCACGATTTGTAGGAAGAATGGAGTGTTGAAGTCGAGTTTATAAATAAGGATGAAAAGAATTCCAAACACTAGTCGCTCAAGAGGTCATGTGGGTTATTTCACATGGAATGTTGAAGTATACAAACTAGGTTGTGATGATATTGGAGATTGATATGGGGGGCCATTTAAACTTTTAAAACCCTATAACTTTGTTGAACGAGTCTGAAATTGTGGCATGAGTAACAAGGGGGTGGTCGCTATATATTTATAGGGAATTTCGAGCTGAATAAACAGCCATAAAAAAACCACGTGCTGCTCTTTATGGTCATGTAATGTCCCCATTTTCACCCTATGCTCTTTATTTGGATTTAGCCTATTTCCGGAAATCCATAGGCTACTCAAATGTGCAAATCAGGATTTTCTTGTTTGGAGGTTTTGTGGCATTTCTCGAAATTTACTATTTATAGTAAATTCTATTCTTGGCAGTATCTCAGTTGGTAGCACTTCAGTTAGTCTTCTCTTCAGTTGGAGCAATAAGGTGTTTTCAGTTCTAGCTTAAAAGCTTTATTTGGTGAAAAGTTAAACTAAAGGCATTAATGTTATATTTTTCAGTTGACCCCTTGGCCTAGTGAAATAACTTCAAGTTGTGTTTAAAAGTGGTCATGAAGGGGGACGCCTTCATTAAAAGTTAATTAAGAAACATTTAATAAATGTTTCTTGTGCCTTGAAGTTGGACGCCATTTGAAGGAGTTTTATTATTTTGGAATTTGAAATTATTTCAAATGTCTATTGGGCGTCCCTTGCTTGGAATTTGAAGAGTCATCTCTATTTCTATAAAAGTGAAGCTTTGCTACAACTTTGGACATCTCATGTTTATGCCAAACTTATGTTGTCGAAATGACTACTCATTTTGCACTTCGAGGGATGTTGACCTCCTAATATCAATTCAATTTCGTGTTTGCAAGATAACACCTAATTGATTTCATGCTGCTTCTCAAATTAGACTAGCAGATAGAGCTTTCAAAGATGAATTTTGGTGTGTTCTTCTAGATTTCCAGTTGCTGATTTCAACACAGCTGAAAGTCGATTTTGTTCATAGTTCATTGGATGAATTTAATATTGTTTTGGGCATTTAATAATACCTTTTCTAAGGTCTTGGCGACCATTCTTAGCAAGTTGCAGATTTTATTTCCAAGTGTATGATTTATTGTTGAAAAATCGCCCCTTTCAAGGGCCGTACCATTTAGAGTGCATTGGGAATTGTGCCAGTTAAATAATGGATGCTTTTCTTTGCTGTTTCTTCATCATGGCATGGGCGCCTATCCCCTAGAGGTGCATTGCTTTCAATTTCACGCAATTCGGAGGTATATTGCGTAAGTTATGAGCATTTGATTGGTTATGCAGTTGCTGATAACTCATTTCCAGAATTGCAGATTTCTAAATTAGAATTATTTCAGTTTGCTATTTCCATCTTTCTTCATCAATTCTTGTTATTATCTAACATGGAAACATTTTATATCATGGTGCTTGAAACATTGTGAAATCCTTGTAATTTGCAGCTGTCTTTTATTTGTAAAAACGGTTAACAGTAGTACTGTTCAGTTTATTTTTGCTGCATTATCTTTCTAATTTCACATTAAGCACCCCTGGATGGTATATCGCCAGTGTGGATAATTTGAATTGTAAGCTTTCTCATACCCACTGTCAAGTGGTGAATCCCCACTCTTAAGTGGATGCCTGCCATAGCAGATGAAGTGTTTTAAATTGTAATCTTTTCCCCCCACTGTTTGGTGGTAGCGTGGGAAGTTTTCTCATGATTGGTTATCCGCCTATTTCCTTTCAATTCAGCAATTAGCACTCCACCATATGTTAGCACCTCGCCTGTCAAAGGATCTTGAGTGCACATTCTTGGTGTTGAGTTTAGACTCTCTCTTTCAAATGTAATCTTGTAACTTTGATTCAGTAGATCCTAGGGATCCTCTGACCATATGCCTGCCCCTCCTCCTTAAGTGGTTTTAGGGCGCATTCTTGGTTAGAGTTCTTTTATGCAACGTTTTGGTTTAAGCTAACCTTAACGGATGCTTGGCTACATTGTATTTGTTATTGAAAAATCAAAAAATTTGAGAGAGTATATTTTAGGTCACTATAGGAAAATAAAGGACGTCACTGCCACCTTGAGTTTGTTGAAGAGTCTTCACTAGCATAAAAAATAGATTTGGTGCATTTGTAAACAACTATAGCAGGGCACCAAAGTTGATATAGGGGACTACAACACACTACCTAGATTGGTCTAGCTTACAAGTGAAAGAAAATCAGAGAATGAATTGAATATCAACAACATGTATGGATTTTATGAGTAAAGGTCATAACTTGTTTATTAGTTAATAAATTGAATGACATTTTGAGTCACATGAGCAAATTTATGTTTGATAAAGATTGAGAAAAGCATCATATCTATTATCATTTAGTTGTTTAATTTTTATATTTGTCAAACTTTAAATTCCACATCAAAAGAAAAATCAGAACTTGGAAGTGTGACATTTCATTAAACATTAATATTAAACAAATGAAATTAGCTTAGTTCATCAAAGGCATGGACACATGAAGTTGCTGAAGAGAATAATGATAGTGCATGCTACCTCAAGAGTTTCACTTGGTATCTTGTGAAGTTGTTGGTTCATGACACTATGGATTGATCATTACTTTTTGTAAGTGATGGTCTTGCCTTGTATGCATTTTGTTTTGTGTGTTTTGTCTTTGTGCAATCATGACCCCTATTGGTCATGACAAAGTTTAATTGTCCTCATCCCCTTGTTGTGTCCCTTTTTGTGGTTTGCTCCAAGAGATTTGAATTCTTTCTATGCTTGCAAGAGACACACATCCCCAACCATAGCCAATGTTGGGACTCAATTTGACATTGCCAAAATTTGCTCAAGTCCCATCCCCTTTGTGCATCTAGACCTCATTTTGCACATCACATATAACCAATCTGAGAAGACTTTGAATGGGTCTCCCTTGGTCAAAATTGCATATATATTGTTCCTTGTCATCCTTCATACCCTTGTCATTTGTTGGAAGTTGCCAAAATCCATGAAAATTCTAAATATGGGGTGTTTTTGGTCGGTTGTGCAAAGTTGTGGCCTTTTATTGGACATTCAAACATTTCTTGCTTGTCCAACAAAGGGTTCCATTGTCTAGTTCCACTTAAAAGTTTTGTAGGGTCTATCGCTTCCTTCATTCCATCAATTTCCTTTTGTATTCGTCACTTGTCTCTCATATTGACCTTTGATCATTCCTTGCTCCCATTTTTTGCATTTTCTTCCATTCCCCTTTGCAAGATTCCTTTGCACATTTGGATGTTTGGATCCCTATTCCTCTATCTTGTTCCAACATCTACTTTCACATTGAATGCTTGCAAAATGCTCATGATGCCTTTTACCTTTAATTTCTTCTTGTGCAAAGTTAAACCTAACTTCCTAACATTTGATTTCCCAATTGGACATCTTGTCTTTATGTCCAGTTTTGCATACGTTTCCCACATTTTCTCCCTTGTTTTTCATCCACTCCTTTCACCTATTTTATGGGATTTCAAGGTGCCTTTGGACTTCATTTCAAATGTCCAATCCCAATGTCTTGTTTTGCAAGGAAATCTTGTGTCTCTCTTTCTCACCTTCAATTCCTTGTTGGACTTCTGCATTTCTTTGAGATGCCCCCTACATGCGTTTGATCTTCCCAAAAGTGCCATTAATGTTTGATTTGGCTCCAACAACTACCAAATTGGTCTTCTTGCCTAGAAAACCTTGTTTATCCCAAGGGCACAAATCCAAACTCAAAATCAATAGCACATGGTGAAGAATGCCATGTTGCCAATAATACACTGGTTGAGTTCTTGATGCAGATGAATTCCACGCTAGCTCTAGGTTGCCATTTCAGTGGATTTCAACTTGTTTCATATGCCACATTAATGAGACCTGGTTCTTAGCTGAATTCTTACAAGGATTTAGTGACCTAACAAAGCATTATAAATATGAGTTCATTTGACAAAACATCGGTCGGTAAATCATGCTTTTCATCGAGGGTCTATCCGAGCCACTTCGTGGTTGTATCAAGGCCTTCAAACCAAAGTCCCTTTAGGATGACATCATACAGGTTCGTGATATGGAGCATTCAGTGCCCAAGAGAAAATTTCCATCCAAGCCTTTCATACCTCAGAAGAACTAAGATAAAAACCCTTTCAAAAAGAGTGGCCCAAGAAGGACGAACTTGATGATGAGGCTCGTAGGGAGTTGGGGAGAAAGAAGTTGTGTTACAGCTGCAAGGAGCCTTGGGAGCCTGGTCACAGATGCATGGGCAAGGGTAAGGTTCACTACATTGAGGTTGTGTTTGACACTGAGGATGATGGAGAGGTTGGGCAGGTACAGGGCAGCGATGATAGTAGTTCGGAAGATGAGTAGCCACATGTGGAGACTAAGAGTGGCACTATTGCTACCATCTCAGGCACACCCAAGTTTAATTCCTTCAAAGTTAGGGGATTATTACAAGGACATCGTGTTACTGTGTTGATTGATAGTGGGGCAACCCACAACTTCATCGATTCAACCTTAGTGGCTAAGACAGGTATACCTAGAGAGGGATTTGAGGGATTTAGTGTGATGGTTGCTGATGAGTTCAACATGACTTGCACATAGAGGGTTCCTTAGTTGGGTGTCACCTTGGCTAATTATACTATTACAGATGATTTCTATGTGGTAGACCTAGGTGATACAAATGCTATTCTAGGTATACAATGGTTACATCGTTGGGGAAGTATTCACAAAACTTCCAGACTATGGAGCTCAAGTTCAGGGCAGCGGATGATAAAAAGGTTGTGCTCAGAGGTATGGCTATTGGTTCCCCAAAAATAGTATCAACTAAGAGAATGGAGAGCATCTTCAGGCATGGGAATGTTGCTTGGATAGTAGAGTGTCTGATTACTACTAAAGAGACTCCCAACAATGTTGAGCCCTACAATGTAGACATCTAGTCTTTGTTGGGTAAGCATGATCGAGTGTTTGGGAAGATTCCTCCAGGAAGGCCATTGGATAGGGGATTTGAGCATATCATTGAGTTGGAGGAGGGGGCCAAGCCTGTCATAACCACCCCCTATAGACATCCTAAGAAGTTTAAGGATTAGATCGAGAAAACAATTAAGGAATTGCTTGATATGCGGCATATCAGACCTAGCTCCAATCCCTTTGCTTCTTTTGTGGTTCTGGTGAAGAAGAAGGACAGGACAATCAGGATGTGATTGACTATCAAGCTCTAAACAAGAAAACAATCAAGAACAAGTACCCGATTCCAGGATCGATGAGCTTCTTGATGAGTTGCATGGGGTAGTGTATTTTTCCAAGATTGACGTTCATTCTGGGTACCATTTTTTCAAAGTCCGTGAACGGGATATTCCCAAGACAACTTTCAAGTGTCATTATGGGTATTATGAGTTTTTAGTATGCCCTTCGGGTTGACTAATGCACCTGCTACCTTTCAGTCTTGCATGAACCATATTTTCAACAAGCAGTTGCGTAAGTATCTTTTGGTGTTCTTTGATGATTTTCTCATTTATAGTAAAACTTGGGATGATCACCTGAAACAGTTGGATGAGGTTTTGGGCATCATGGGGGAGCAGTCCTTGTATGCTAAGGCCTCAAAGTGTGAGTTTGTCCTTAAGGAGATTTTATACTTGGGTCACGTAATCAGTGCACAAGGTGTACAGGTTCATCAGGAGAAGATCTAAGCAATTCTAGACTGGCCACCACCTAAGTTCCTTACCAAGTTGCGTGGTTTCTTTGGGCTATGCAACTACTACAAGCGTTTTGTCAAGGGTTTCTCATAGCTGGGGGCACCGTTGACAAATCTCACTAATAAAGGGGCTTTCAAATGGTCAGAGGAGGTACATAGAGCTTTTGATAAGCTCAAGGAGGTGATGAGCAGTTGTTTTGTGTTGGCAGTTCCAAATTTTACACAACCATTTGTTTTGGAGTGTGATGCATCAGGTGAGGGCATAGGAGCAGTGTTGATGCAGAATAGGCATCCGATTGCGTTTGAGAGCCGTAAATTAAGGGGGCCTAAGAGACTGTATTCTATTTATGATAAAGAGATGCTTGCCATAATGCATGCTTTGGAAAAGTTCAGGCAACACCTAGTAGGTGGGAGGTTCGTGGTGAGGACTAACCACAACAGTCTCAAATATTTCTTGGATCAAAAAGGATTTGAATGAGAGACAACAAAAGTGGGTCAGAAAAATACAGGCCTACGATTTTGACATAGAGTACGTAAAGGGCAAGAAGAACATAGTTGCAGATGCCTTTTCTAGGAAACCAATAGCTTGCTCACTCACAAAGATTTCAGCAGATTGGAAATCTCATCTACTGGTAGAGTACTCTAATAACAAATTTGCATGTCAGTTGATGGACGGATAGGTTCAGGATGACCGTTGCAGGGTAATGGATGATATCATTTTCTACAAGTACAAAATCTATCTAGTGCCGGAATCTAAACTCAAGGAGAAGATTTTGAGAGCTACTCACGACACCCCCTTAGCAGGTCATTATGGCTACTTTAAAACATATTGGAAGATTCAAGAGAAGTTCTCTTGGAAGGGCCTCAAGGATGATGTATTGTGGTATGTAAGGGAGTGTATGATTTGTTAGCAAAACAAGTTAGAGCATTCACATCTGGTGGGCTTGTTGCAGCCATTACCCATCCCAAAGCAGAAGTGGGAGAGCATTTCGATGGACTTCATCATCAGTTTACCCAAGGTTCATGGTAGAGACTGCATTTATGTGGTTGTAGATCGGTTAATTAAATTTGCTCACTTCTTTGCTATATCTTCTAAGTACAAGGCACCTTAGGTGGCAGAAAACTTCTGATTATTCACTGTTGTAGCCAAATTGGGCACTGTTTATGTGATTTTTGATACAAAATTACAAATAATGCTCAGTAAATGTCGTTGTAGCTCCAAATAGGTGATAGATGTAATAATCTGCTCATAGTTGGTTTCTTTCTGAGAAAGTATTAAGTCTGACATAAATTTCTGAGCAGCTGCAGTGTATACTCAGTCATACTTAGTGAAGAATATCTCAGAACTGATTTTCTAATTGTTTATGCACTGCACCATGAGAGTCAATTAGTGTGTTCATGTTAATGTGCTTAAGTTTGATAAAATGTTTCATCCATCAAACTGAGAAACGATCGCAAAATGAAACATTACTAGAAGGGTACTTTACATATGTAGAACAATGAAGCTCAGGGAAAGGAGCTCTGATATTTGTCATATTCTCTCTTTAGCATAGCTGTTGATGGACACTACTTACATCAATAAAGGTTATCTAATTCTGTTTTTAATCTCTGTCATGTTCATGCTTTTTGTAAATACTTTGCCATTGTTCTCTGTATTGGTAAATTATGTTACAATTTGAAAAATAAACTATTATCCATTGAATCAGATTATGACTTAACATAATTTGCACTTAAAATTCACTTGTTCACATATCTTTTATTAAAATAATATGCATATTACAGAATATCATGGAATATCATAAAACAAGCTCTCATATTTTTACATCTATTGTGAAGTTTAGAAAAAGAGCAAATGGCTCAAAAAGGGTATCTATAGGTGATATTCCGTAGGTTCATTTATTAAAGATGAGTGTTTCTTATGTAGATTTAAGATGTATTTTAGCTTGGATTGGAGGGAAAAAGAGAAAAATATAATATTGGTTGATACTAGGAATTTAAAAGGCTGTGAAATTTTTGTTTTCTACTTTTGTTGGGACATCATATTCTGGTCCAATTTGATTTTCTTATTTTTCAAATTTACATGATCATGAAGTTAATAAGTCAATTTAAATTTGAATAAAAAATTGTAACAGGCTAATTTATTTTAGAGCAAGAAATAAAAAATGTTTTGGGTTTGCTCTCCAAATCTATGCTGCATATATTATCTTCTTATATTTGTAAATGTGAAGAAAACTACTTCCATTTGATTATGTCCTAATTGGATAGTTTCAAGATTCATCTTTTTATAAGATGTAATTTGCTACTTAAGTATTTATATTGTTTTCTAGGGATCGGGCAAAACGTTGGTTCTTTGTCATCGGATTTTGCATTTGATTTCCCAGGTAATTACTTTGCTATGATTTGAGAAAGCTAAGAGAAATGTCTTGAACATCTGATACTTGTTTTTTGCTTTGTTTTGCAGTTGCAATCTGCTGTTTGAAATTATACATACTCCATCTGTTTCACGTCTGTTTTGACTCTGGAGAAAAAGTTTTTATGATTTTGGGCTTAAGTATGTATTCTATCAGCTAATTTTCATAGCATAAAGCAAACATCCATAGATGATGAGGATAATTTCCTTTAAAATACCATGATGGAGAGCAATTTTTAAACGATTTCCAGCAATCAAGATAATTTAAATACTGAATGGTAAATGTTAAAATTTTCCTTTAATATTGATATGTCATGAAAGAAGTCAGCCAATAACAAAATCAAGATGAATGTAGAGTCGAGTGTTTGTTGCCTAAGTCGTTTTAAACAATATGGAGAACATGGTACAAAATTGTGAACCCTGACAGTTTTCTAGGTCATGAAATAGTTTGGAAAATCTAAGTGTTAGAGTTCATAGATGCTGGATATACAAATGTGAGTTATAATATGAATTTCAACAACTATATCTGAAAAAAGACTGTTTTGAATCAGTCTCGATGCCTTCTTGTAGAGACATATCAACTTACACAGTACTCTTAACATTGTTTCATAGCACAAAATATCTTAAAAACTTACAAGTTTTCAGTATAGGAATGGTTCTTCAGCATGGTACTCTACATGCTCTACAAATTCTGTAAATATGTAGCTGCTTGGTTCTGAATGTGCTGTTTGAGATGTATTCACAATTCATTCCTGCAGCTCCAAAGGTAATGAGAACTTGTTCCATGTATAGTAGGACTTTTGGCCACCACAAATTTTGATATTGGCTTGTTAATTGGCATAGCACAAAGTTAAACGAAAGATGTCTGAAACTCTTTGAGTATGAATTTTTCTGTATAGACACATGATTCCTTCAAATTGTTGAGGGAGGCCATGATAGGGAGAAATTCATTCTCTTTTAGATTACTTTCATTAAGGTTTGTTTGTCTTGCAATATTTGGACCTTTAGCACAAGCTATTGAATTTGTGTTTGCATCCTTTCTCTATGTTCTATTGTAGATCAAAGATGATATTTATAAGTTATCTTTATGGATGTGTTAATATGAAGTTGCTAACATCTCATTCTTTGACCTCATGGTCAATCCATGTTGGAAATCTAAGTTACTAGTTTTGGTACTAGTTCTGGTTTAGGTTCACGTGTTTGGTCAAATTTTTTTTGGGGATTGGGTTTTTCAATGCAAAACTATACAAAAATCAGAAATTCATATATATTTGCAGCAGTAATCAAGTTCAAAATACCACATAACATCATATAATAAACAAAACCACCATAACAGTTGAAAATACTCCAATGTCTATTAGTCAAACTTGAATGCCATGATATATATTAAAATTAAAAATAATAATGTCAAGTGTCAACAATCGGTCATCATTGATCAGACATCAATGTCATGCGGGTCTTCAATAATATCATCACCATCCATATTAGATGATGTAGGTATTAGTTTATTAGAAGAACCACAAATAGTACCATTGGCACTAGCACTAGCACTAGCACTAGCACTAGCACTCTAATGCTTGCTAGTTGGTTCGTCCTCAACATCAAGTGTGGTAGGGTGGGAAGTGGAAGCATTCAAATTAGTATGCTTTGGTTCAATATCCCACTTCCTTGTGTTCCCTTCATTGTATCCATTTTGTTTGTGTGAAAGGAGACGTAAGACATAGTGTACATACACTATGTTCTTAGCTTTTTCTTAGTGCAATCAATTGCACTTTAGTGAGTGGATGGAGTATTTTCTCTGATTCGTCTTAGATGCAAATGAACTAGCAGTCTATTAAAGACAAAATAAAGAATTGAGTTATAAAATTAAAAAAATTAAATTATAAATGAAGCTTAAAAGATAATATATATATATTTTTAATAAAACTTGCAATATAATTTTGATCGCAAGAGGTTGTAGGTGTGTGAATGATTGGGCATGGAAGTACCACTCAATTGTGAGCATCAACCTTAAAATTGTCATGAAGAGCATCTATACTAAACTTATTGGAGTGTACAAAATCCTTGAATGCAATCCTAACTACATTTTGCATGTTAGGAACTATGAAGAGTCTATAAAGTGGTCTTGTACCCTTGGCCGATTTCAACAGTTTTATATTGGGCAATCTTTGTCGACATTGAAAGGATCTTAGCACTATAATATTTGGGACTCAATGCAAAGGCAAGATGTAGTGGGGTGGTTATTTTGCTCCATCTTTTTTCAATAATTTTGTGTATTTGTTTGAAGAAAGTTTCTTGAGAATCTTGCTTTTTCTCATTTATGATAGTTTTCATCTTCTCAATCATTGAGTCAATGCCATCGTATATCTCTCGTAAACAAGGCCTATCCATAATGATATAATGGATCATACTCAATATGGGCTCGATGAAACTGAGGAAATATTCATGTAATGTCCCCTTTTAGGACATACTTAGATTTTGCCCTAAGATCACAATTTCAAAGTAAGAAGTATATCTTATTAAATTACAACTTCCAATAAACTCAGATTTTAACTTTGCAATAATGTTAGTCAATAATCCACAAACAATTAATTGATCATTTGTACTATAGCAACATTCATTAAATTAGTTGACAATTATAATGTTCATTGATCTTTAAAAGATTTAAGTAACTATCAATATAGATCCAAAGTTATTATCCACTTTAATGATCAACCATTGGGAAGATTGGATATGAAGCCACAATAGGATGCCCGAAGTATTCCTCTTTCTAAGCCCAATGGCGGATAGGAAAACCCCCTTGGCCCACTAATGGTAGACACTTTAGTCATCCATTATGGGTGGTCTATTTAGCATGAAATCTCCCTCTCTCTAAGCCCAAGGGTGGATAGGCAACCCCCTTGCCCCACCAATGGCAGACACTTTAGTCATCCTTTAGGGGTGGTCTACTTAGCATGAAAAGGCTACCCCGCTTGTACTTCCGTCTCTTCTTCCCATGGTTAATTGTGGAGGCATAAGTAAAATGGGAGTTTAATCATAATAGGGATTGGATGGGAAACATGATAGGTCCGCTCAAAGCTATCCCAACTAAGCCCAAGAGCGGATATACCATCCCTCTTGGCTCCGTGTGGCAGACCTCCAGTCATCCACCTAGAGTGGTCTACTTAGTGGGTAAACTTGTATCTGCATTCCCTATCCATGCTGCCTTATCCTATTCCAAAGAGATTAGATAACATATCATTATCCACAATATTATAGTGCATATACAATGCTTTGCTAAAATATAAAACTGCTATATTCTAATATGCGAATCTATTAACAATTTCTGACTTCTGCCTTGGTCTGCTGAGTGCAGATAATTATGTTTGATCTGCTCTAATTGCCATGTTGTTGATCTGTTCTTAATATTCAGAAGATATTGCTTAGTGTAAATCAAACGAATAAGAATCTAATATTCATATTAAAGATTCAGGATTACTTATAAGGCTCAATAATTGCTGCAAGCATCGTTATTGCATAATCACATACATATATTATATATATTCTATCTAATAATCACATTATATGAACTTATATATTTATATATATATGTATATGTAATTATATTAAACTTCTCTTATTATTGATTTATCCTTGTTTCATATATCTCTCCTTGGACTACCTTCTTCTTTACACATCTTCTTGATATCTTCTTCATGAATAAATCTGCTGATCTATCCAACTTGTTTCATTCCTTTTTCCCAATCTGTTCATACACTATTCATGAATAATTCTCCTGGTTCCCTTTTTTATCTCTTTCCCCCTCTTTTATATACATTATGTCCTTGTGTCTCTTATAAAGATATACATCCCTTTTGAATAGAGGTAACCTCTTGAAAAGTCATCACCTTTAATCGCTGCCTCTCCATGCACTTAATCGCTGTCTTCAAGTATGTTTTCTTTTTACTCCAAGTATTGTCTTTATGCTGCCTCGGAACATATTCGCTGCTTTTTGTTAAGGTAAAGTTGGCCCATAATTAATATAAGGTTGCTGTTTATATATAAACTAATTCTAAGTGCTGCTCCTTATCACATAAATCACTGCACCTGTTCGCTGCACCTGTTATTGATGATAACCATGAGTCTTTCTGATATCAATCGCTCCTTATTGATATTTGATCACTGTACTATTCTTTATATATATTAATTTGTTTATGCTGTATATGTATATAAACTAAGGTCGGCCTCCTATGGTTATATTAAGTTTATCTTGCATAAGTATGAGCAAGGTCGGCCAGCACTCTTAAGGAATGCAAGGTAAGTGGAGTGCTGTCATGTAATCTGTAATATCTCCTATTTGGGTATGAATAACCTAGGACATCACAATTCAACACAATCCCATCAAATGTCATCTAGGATCATTCACTTAATATTTACTGCCCTTGTAGTGCTAGATTGTTTCCATATGGATCAATTTTGGCTGCTGACAATGTTAGAAAGTGTCTTTTGAAATTTCACAAGTCATCTCAAGACATTTGTGTTGGAGGCAAAATGGGTCTCAACAACTATATATATATATATAAAATATAAGCTCTTAAAGAAGAAACATAAACTTTTTGGTTAAATTTTTTACTAAAGGGAAACATATATATTTTAATAAATCTTATTGCTTTACTTACCTTAAACAACTCTAATTTTGAAAATGTTCTAAATATGCCTTGTGACATACAGTTGTTGGTAATGAACATTTGGATCTCTTGAGCTTGAACTTACATTTCTTTGATCTAATCAATTTTCTTGCCAATTTTTGTAGTGTAAGGTTGATGGAGTGGACAACACAAGGTGTCCAAAAGATGTGTAACACTTCTCAATCAATAAATCAGCTGCTCTACAATTTTTGTTGTTAGTTATGAATTGAATAGCATTTCGAGGACCCACTTCCTCAATGCTCACCTCCCCTTAATAATCCATTGCCTTCAAAATCATTGCCCCTTTAGGGGACATTGCAATGACATTGATTAATCGCCGATGTCTTGCATCTTTCTATCCATCGGAAATAACGGACATCACTGTTTCAACCCTTGAATCCCTTTTGCGGCAAATATTCTTTTATTGTGGAGTCTTTAAGCACTTGGTTCTCGTTTGTAAAGTCCACATGACAGTCTACTTCTATTAGTTTGATGTGAATGTCTTCAACATGTACAAAGTTGATAGGAACGTTTGAGAATACCCCTTCTAGGTCATTCTCCATGGCTTTCCATGTAATGTCCCCAATTAGGGACACTAGGAATTATGCTAATTTTTAGTATTTTTTGAATGTTTGTAATTTTTTTGATTTATAGAAAAATTGGAAATAAATGTTGAAAGTAAATGCTAAATTGTATAAGCAAATTTTAGGTAAAAATAGATACCAACAAAGCATAGCCAAGCCCTAGCATGATATAAAATTAAAAAATTGAATTGAATTCAACTCAACGTTTAATGATATTAGGGTAAATTTTTTATTAGATCTAATTACTATTGTGGATAATAGAGATAATAGTGGATAATTAAATGAAATTTGACACAAACAACAACAAGATCACTAGCATTTATAATTAGAAATATCCAGGGATTGTTGTTAAATCAAGAATATCAATAATGAAATTTGTCAACAACTTAGGCTGGTCATTTGTGTATGTATGTAGGGTGCCATTTTTGTAGGCTAACACAACAATGTGAAATTGTCCAAAACCTTATAAAAGGTGTAGTGATGTCCCCAAAACCATCCAATGTAAGCGATCAGTCCCAAATGGTCAGTGGCTGGGTTTAGATTTATGGCGACAACTAGAAAATTAGTTCATCCTTGCAAAATAAACAATGAACAACTTTGCTAACAATGAATAGATCACACAATATTGAAATATTTAAACCCTCAAATTATGTGTTGTTGATAGCCCAATAAAAAATCAATAATTTGATCAAAATATGTATTTGCTTGTAAACAATAATTGTTTCCATTTGAATCAATGAGTAAAATCATGATCCTTATGTAGAATTACCCTGATTGAATGTGAGGGTTTTCATATCCAAACCTACAATGGATATCGTGTAGATTTTCTTCCTTCAGAATTTGTAAGGTTTTGTCTTTGATTGCTCAATTTTTAAAACTTTGAATTTGCAAATGACAAAAATGGATGGTGAAAGAGGGTACTGGCCTTTGCCTATATAAGTGCTACAAAAATGGCCCCTTAATAATTTTTTTCCCTCCAAATTAAAAAAAAGATTTTTTAATAATTAAATACAAAAGCCCAAAGTCTCATTTATATGGCCTCGTAAAGTAACACTAAATTCACCCAAATAGAACAATGGTTGGGCCTTAAAAGAAATGACTATTTCCCCTTAACAAATCCCTTAGCCTATGGGAAAGAGGATAGGTTACCGATCTTCGACCAAGGTCTCCAATCTTGAGAAGGCGACATGACAATCCACCCTCACTAAAATTGTTTGTCCCCAAGCAATTGCAAAGTAGGATGCTCAAGTATTCCCACATGCTCTCGTTTCTTCCATGGGTAGTTTCTTCCATTGCACTGAGTACTCGGTGATGTTCCTAATCCTCAACTTCTTCTCATGGATGTTAATGATGGCCTTTAGAATCAAGACTAGCTTTCCCTCATCATCCAAGGGAGGCAACTCTACCAACAGGCTAATGTGTTATCCAAGTGCCTTTTTGAGGCATGAAACATGAAAAACATTGTAAATCTTGTTCTGTTTTGACAGCTCCAACTCATAGATTGCCTCTCCAACATTTCAAGTGATCTTGTAGGGTCCATACGGGCTTAAGTTCTCGGATCCCTTCTTCTTAATGGAAATCTAGATGTATGGATGCAACCTCAAGAACACTAGATCTCCAATCTTTAATGTTCTTTTTGTGTAGTTCTAATCAACATAGAGCTTCTATGTATTCTACGCTTGTTGGAGGTGATCCTTGAGTGTCCCCAAAATGTTTTGACTATTCTTGACCAAATCACTAGTAGTTGGTACCCTACTATTTGCAAACACCAAATTAATAAAAGTTAGCATTTCAAATCCACAAAGTGCGATAAATAGAGATATATTTGTCGACATGCATTATGTGTTGTAGTAATATTTGTTTAAGTGCAACCATTTGACTTAAGTTGTCTGTTGCTCCAAAACTTAGTTCTTCAAATATTATTCGACTCATTTTTTCACAATTTTTGTCTATCCATCGATTTGTGAATGGTAAGTCATGCTTGATGTAAGTTCTATACTTATCAATTGTAAAATCCCCACTTGAAATTTTTTGTGATTTTCGATAAGTTTGACAATGTAAACATTTAGTCAAACAGTTGTCGTGCTTTTGAGTTTGGAAGGTTTCAAAACTTTTCTCACCAGAAAAATTACTTAATATGATTTGCACATATAATGGAGATCTATATTCTATTCAATACAATATGAAAATTGAAACATCATGTGCAGAAGATGATGATTTCATACAGATTGAAATAGTAGAATATTTTAGCATTTGCAATCAGATATTCAAAGAAATTCTTATTGCACAATCTAACTTGGTAAAGAATCCCACATAGGTCGAAATGCCTTTAGAACTTCCTAGTTGCACTTATTGTGGTTTAATAGTAGCATTACATTCAATGATCCCCTGTGAAAGGATGACCTGGACTCAACGTTACCCTTCTCCTGAGTTCTGGATGCCACTAATGATATGATAGACCCACAGATTCCTATTTGCCTTCCCACACGGCCCCTTGAGGAACAACAAACACGAATGTAGCCTCTTGATACAATCAACAATGTTGGCGTATGAGCTGGAAGGAGTCACGACTGGTTAGGGGCGCCTTGTAAATGAAGGCGTCACTCCATAGGCCCATGACTATCCTGGTTTGGCGTGACCAACAAAAGCTTATGTTGATGGCAACTCATTCAAAATTGCCTTTGAAATATAGCATTGGCAGTATAGCACTAGCTAGGGTGGATTAGTCTCACCACCGAACCTAGTCGCCCTAGGGTTTTTGTCCCAGAGCCAAGAACTTTGAGAAACTTCTCAATCACCAAATAGAGAAAATAATCAAGCATAATGCAAATGAGCACTCAACTCCACTTTAAATATGCCTTGCACTTTTCCCGCTCAAAAAATAAAATATCTCTTATTATAAAGTGACTTTATAAAGTACCCTTTTTTAATATTTCCCCAAAGTCTCTTTCTGACACCATTTAATCTAATTATTTAATATTACCTTATAAATGTACTTTTTCGCCAGGCAACATTAAATAATTAAATTAACCAATTCCCCTTGACCAACTATAGCCTACGGGAATTAAATAGGCTATTAAGTTATCCTGGAGCGATTAATGGAAAGGGGACATTATAGTCCTCCTTTCCTGAGATTGCTTGCCCTCAAGCAATTACAGATTAGGGTGTTGCAAAATTTGCTCTCCTTCCCACGTAGCATCCTCCACGGGCAAGTCTCTCCACCTGATAAGATATTCTTTGATCATTCTGCTCCTCAACCTCCTCTCCTTGATATCCAAAATATCGTCAGGTACCAATATCAACTGCCCCTCCTCATCCAACGGAGGTAACTTTGTTGACGAAGTAATTTGTTGCCCCAGTGCCTTCTTGAGGCACGACACATGAAAAACATTATGGATCTTGCTGTTCTTAGGAAACTCAAGCTCATAAGCTACTTCCCCCACATGCTTGACTATTCTGTAAGGTCCATCGAAATGTGGTTTCAACTTTTCAGCACCAATTTTCTTCAGTGAAAACTGTCTGTAGGGCTGCAACCTCAAGAAGACCAAGTCCCGTACCTTGAAACTACGCTCAACCCTGTGTCTATCCGCAGAAGTCTTTTGCTGATCCTGGGCAACCTGCAAATTATCCTTAAGGGCCTTAAGGATATCTTGGCTCTCTTGTATCCCATCTTTGGCTTTGGGAGCCCTACTATATCCAAAAGCCAAATCTACAAATGAAGGAGCATCATACCCATACAATGCTTGGAACAGTGTCATATTGATGGACATATGGTAAGTGGTATTATAACAGTGCTCCCCTAGATGTAACCACTTAATCCATGCCTTATGTTGACTCAATACGTAGTTACGCAGGTACCTCTCAACCCATTTGTTCACAATCTTTGTCTGACCATCTGTCTGAGGGTGGTAACTAGTACTAGGAGTCAACTCTGTAACAAAATGCACTGAGAAATCTGCTGTCCTTATCACCGACAATGTACTTTGGCAACCCATGGAGTCTAAACACCTTGAAAAACAACTCTGCCACCTATGGTGCCTTATACTCCAACGAAATTGTGAAGAAGTCGGCAAACTTGGTCAACCGATCTACAACTACATAAATGCAATCCCTGCCATGAACCTTCGGTAGACTTGTAATGAAATCCATTGACACACTCTCCCACTTTTGTTTCAGAATGGGCAACGACTATAGTAACCTTGTTGGATGAGTGTGCTCCAACTTGTTTTGTTGACAAGCCATGCACTCCCTCACATGCCGCAAAGCATCATCTTTGAGGCCCTTCCATGAGAACCTCTCTCTGATTTGCTTGTAGGTTTTGAAGTATCCAGGATGCCCTACCAATGGTGTATCATGAATAGCCCTCATAATATTCTCCTTAAGTTGACTCACATACTACATATATTCTGTCCTTATAGTAGATAATGTCATCTACCACCGTGTACCTGTCATCTTCAATTTTTCCATCCATCAACTCACAAGAAAACTTATTCTTGGAATATTCCACCAAGAGGTGGGATTTCCAATCAGCTGAAGTCTTAGTAAGGGAACATGCAGTTGGTTTCCTAGAAAGGGCATCAACAACAATGTTTGTCTTGCCCTTGACATATTCAATGTCGAAATCATAGGCCTATATCTTACTGACCCACTGCTTGTTGAAGATGTGGTTCATGCAGGACTGGAAAGTGGTGGGGGTGTTGGTCAACCCAAATGGCATGACTAGGAACTCATAGTGCCCATAATGGCACTTGAATGTAGTCTTGTGTATATCTTGCTCCTTGACCTTGATTTGATGATATCCTGATTGAAGGTCAATCTTCGAAAAGTAGAGTGCCCCATGCAATTCATCTAACAACTCATCGATCTTGGGGATAGGATATCTGTTTTTGATAGTTTTCTTATTTAGGGCCTGATAATCAATACACATTGTCATGGTTCCGTCCTTTACCAAGACCATTGAAGAAGCGAATGGACTAGAATTGGGTCTGATATGCCCCATATCTAACAAATCCTTGATGGCCTTATCTATTTCATCTTTGAACTTATTCGGATGCTTGTAAGGAGTAGTTAAAACTGGTTTGGTCCCTTCCAACTCAGTGGTGTGTTCAAACCCTCTATCGGGAGGTCTCCCTGGAGGAATCTCTCCAAAAACCCTATCGTGTTTGCCCAACAATATCTGAATGTCTACATGATATGGCTGACTGCTATTTGAGGACTCGTGAGACATAATCAGAAACTTTGCTGCCCAAGCTGCATCTCCATGCCTGAATATGCTTTCCATCCTCTTGGTTGAAACAATCTTAGGAGCACCATTGGCCATACCTCTAAGAACCACCTTCTTATCATTTGCTGCCCTGAATTTTAGTTGCATTGTTTGGAAGTTTTGAGAATATTTTCCAAGGAATGAAGCCATTGAATACCCAAGATCGCATTAGTGTCTCCTAGGTCAACTACATAGAAATCATCTGTTACCATGTAGTTGCCCAATGTCACATCCAACCAAGGAACTCTTTGGGTGCATGTCACACTGAAGCCATCAACTACCATCACATTAAATCCCTCAAAGTTTTATGCAGGAATTCCTCTCTTAGCCGCCAAGTCGAGTTTATGAAGTTGTGGGTTGCCTCACTATCAATCAAAATTGTGACTTGCTACCCCTATAATATTCCAAAAACTCTGAAAGAGTTAAATCTAGGAGTACTTGATAGAGTGGCAATAGTCCCACCCTTAAACCTCCTCATGTGGCTGCTCATCATTTGAATTGTTGTGTTTGCCGCCCTGAACCTGTTTTGCTTCCTCTTCCCCATCACTATTTGAAAGCACCTCTATGTAATGCACCTTACCCTTACCCATAGACCTATGACCAGGTTCCCAAGGCTCCTTATAGCCGAAACATAGCTTCTTTCTTCTCAATTTTTTACGAGCCTCATCATCCAACCTATCTTTCTTGGGCCATGTTGTGACCTATTTCACACATCGCCCCATTGCAAATGGGGACCCCCTTCTTTTTGCTTTTTCGGTTTTTGCCTTGGCAGCGCAACTGCTTATCACCATTTATTTACAATGAGGAGTTAGAGTTTTGTAGAAATCATCTGAGCCAAGTAGAGAATTCAAGTCCGTATCAGTGCCTAGATGTCATGGAAGTGCTTAGAAGGACCGGTAGACGAGGAACGCCATTGCTTTGAGTCAATTTTGACACTTCCTATTTTTTAGGGATTCTGCTTTTTTGATTTTTGGCATTGTTAGGCCATTCTGGATTTCCTATTTTTTAGGGATGCTTTTTGCTTTTTCTATTTTTGGAAAGTTTCTATTTTGGGATCCCACAGAGCATGAAGTCAACACGCCTCCAGAAATCATGAAAATCAAGGTAAAATAGCAAAATTTTGGTGAAAATGGCTAAGTTTGATGAAGGGCGCCCATGAGGAAAGAATGGCAGACAAGACATGAAGTTCGCCCTACCTTTGGCATGCCAAAGGTAGGCACTGGCAAGCCAAGGCTGAAGTCTGCCATGGCACAAGGAGAGCCAAGTCCGCCCATGGCAAGGAAGAGGCCAAGTCCGCCCATGGCCTGAGAAGCATGAAGTTCGCCCTGGCAAGGAAAGGTCAAAGTCCGCCCAAGGAAGGAGGAAGTGGATGGCGAGCCAAGGCTGAAGTCCGCCCATGGCACAAGAAGGCTGAAGTCCGCCCTTGGCAAGGTGAGGTCAAAGTCCGCCCAAAAATGTCAATGGCAAGAAGGCTAGCAAGTCCGCCCAGCAACATGCAAGGAAAAAAAATGGCATGAACATGATGAAGTCCGCCCAGCACAAAGAAAAAAAAATGTCCGGCCAAGCAGGAAGTCCGCCAAGAAAAACTCAAAAATTGGCTAAGTGTTGAGAATAAATTTTCAAAATTTGGTTAAGTGTCAAGAAAATTCTCTAAGCAATGAGCAGCTCCGCCCAACATGGCCAACCAATCATGAAGTTCGCCAAGGCTAAATTGAAGATGTCCAAGTCCGCCCTTGGACAAGGCAAGGCTAAAGTGCGCCAATGTCAAGGAGAGGCTGAAGTCCGGCCAACTTTGGGAGAGGAAATTTTTCTAAGGCATGGATAAAAAATATGCCTAGAGAGAGAGGGGATCAAGCTAGCATGAAATTCACTCCTCGGCATGACGGAATAAAATTCTTTGGCACGGAAGGAAGAGTGTATGGCAAGGCAAACACGAAGTCCGCCCAACTCAACATAAAATAAATTTCTAAGGCATGGACATAAATGCAAAATGGCAGAGAAACCTCCAAGTCCGTCCAACCCAAAAGGAGAGAGAAAATTTGAAAATTTTGACTAATTCGGATGTTTGGTTAAGTATAAAGTGCGCCACAAGAAAGGAAGTGTCTAAGCATTGGCAAAGTTCACCCAAAGCAATGGCAAGCACAAGGCAAAGTCCGCCTTCCAACAGGGAAGCATGTCCAAGCATTGGTGAAGTCCGCCATGAAGATGTCCAGCCACAAGATCAAGTACTCTTAGAGGAAAATGCATCTTGTCTAGCCAGCTTCAAAGTCCGCCTTGTCCAAGAGAAGATGAAGTCTGCCTGAGAGCGAGATGGGAATAGCACAAGGAAGACAAACTCCGCCTTAACAAATGAGCAAAGTGGCGCAACAACTATGAAGTCCACCAAGGAAAACTCATAAAATTGGCTAAGTGTGGAATTTTCCTACAATAAAAGGATCAAATTTTGACTAAGCGTTGGAAAGAAAACAAGAAAACTGAAGAGGAATAAGGAGGAAATGAATAAAATTCTTGCCCAAGGATGGAGTCTGCCCTACTTAGCACCAACCAAACTCGAAATTAAAGACAAATCCACAGGCAAAGTTCATTCGAGCATAAAGATGGCCAAAATCTTGGCTAAGTGTTGAATGGTCCACATGAAGGTGTTACAAGACGAAATTGAATAGCCAAAATTTGGCTAAGTATGGGGACTACTTCACAGAGAAAGTTCCAATTTCCTCCATTTTGGCGAAAGCACAGGAGAGCTCTTCTCCAAATTCAAGGCACTTGAAGGAATTTCAAAGCAATCAGGAAGGAAAAGTTCAATAACTGCTCCAAGGGAAGACTTCCAGATTCTAATGCAAGTGAGAAGAAGAAATCAAAATCCTGAAGGAAATCCAAGATCACAGCTAGGAAGGAACAAACACAAAGGACAAAGTCATCGGCAAAGGAAGATAAATCTATGGGAAAAGAACAAGGAGACCAAGGAGGACATCCAGCACGTTGAGGTGGCACCTCGTCATCTTTGAAACCAATCAAATTGTTCCAAATCAACATGTCTACGTTCAATGAACCTGACTTATCCATGGAATTGGTTTATATTTAGCAAAAAGGACAAGTGTCCCAAAATGTAATTTTCTTATTGGTCGAGAGGTAGTTAATTGTGACAAGCCCTAATTAGGGTTTTATTTTGTAATCTTGACTGTTGATTCGAAATCAATCTTGGCCATTGAATTGTAATCGGGGAGCCTATAAATTGAGCTCGCCCCCTCATTTGTAATTTGTGAAGTGAGTAATATGAAATTGTTGCGTTAGACCATTCCCGTTAATAAAAGCTCTTATGCATGATTTGCTTTGAATCACTTTTATTTTCAAGTGGTGTGCAAGGTTACATATCTCCTTCAATACTTAGATTAGAATTAGAGTAGAATTTTATTTGAATGTTTGTTAAATGAATGATAGATCTGATAGTGGTGATTGGTGAAATCTAGCTCATACTTTCTTTGGATAGATGATTTGTATCCAATGCGTAAAGTTAGCCTGAGCTCTTAAATTGTGGATGCTTAACTTCAGTCTTATTCTGGACATGAAAATCATAATCACACCCCTAGAAGATTGCACCCACTTTGCGTAGTTGTCCCAAGGAGGCGAAACAAAGTGTGGTTCCTTTTTTCACCCAATCATTGCTGTCTCTTGAATTCTTAGGATTAGATTAGCACTCCTAAACCCTTATCTATTTTTACATTTTTTTTGGAAATCCTAAAATTGAGAAAACCCAAAAAGAAAGAGCCTTCAATGTCAAAACCGTCTAAGTCCTTAGCTTGCAAATAAATTCTAACGTAAGTCCCCTTGTGATTACCAGCAAATCACAATGCCCACTGATCTTATCCACACGTCAAGACCTGACAAAAGAAACCTTGGAATCACCATATGATCTTCTCGCAATCTTAGCATACGCGGTGATTTTTCAAGAGAGGATAGAGTGTCTTTGGGCATTTTATTCTGTGTTCGGTAGGTATTAAAACGCACACCAACAGGCCACTCCTTCTGGAAGGGTTTCTTGTCTTTGTTTTTCTGAGGAAGTAAACGTTTAGAAGGAAATTTACTTTTTGGAACTGAATTCTCCATGTCTCTTGCTCTAATGATAGCATCCTATAGAGACTTTCGTTTGAAGGCCTTAATCCAACCACGCAATGGCTCAGACAATCCTTCAATGAAAAGAATAATCAACCTATGCTCCGACACATTAGACACCATGAATGAAAGCCTTTGAAACTCTGAGATGTAAGCATCCACTGTCCCAACCTGCTTGAGCTATGTCGGCTCCTTGAAGTGTAACTTTGGGTCCTTATCAAATCGGTCAATAAGTTTCTGTGTGAAATCCAGGTATGAAATAATACTAGCATGCCCTAATGTTACCAACCCATGGTACCACCATTCATGGGCCTCTCCATCCAAATGCAATGTAGCATATTTGATTGCCTTTGTCTCCAACAGAGGGTTGAGTTGGAAATATGTATCCAACTTCTGAACCCAAGCATTGGCAGTGCACTTGTTAGAGCCATCAAAGAAAGGAATAGACAACTTCCCAACCTTTCGCTAAAGATCCTGATTCCGTGGGCCCTTGTTGTGATCCCTTGCCCTATTCCTGTACTTAATGGCACAAAAATCCTATATGGACATAGCTGCATGAAATTCATCACCAAGAGTTTGATACTCCCTCAAATAATCAGTAAATCATTCACCTTTCCCTTGCTGTTCTTGGTTTGCAACTTGCTGTCCTTCCAAGAAATGAGGTAAGAGAGGTCTAGGAATCACTCTACTAACTGCCCTAGTGTGACTTTGTGTAGGAATGAGTGTTGCTCCCTTCACCATGATTCCCATTGTTACCATTGTTACCGTTGTTACCATCAGTCCCTCCCGAACCATTACTGCTAGCATTGTTATGGTTTCCTTGATTATTTGTTATAAATCAGGTCCCTCCCGAACCATTACTGCTAGCATTGTTATGGTTTCCTTGATTATTTGTTATAAATCAGGTAAGAAGCTGAACCAACTGTTGTTGACCTCTAGCAAGGTCTTTCAAAATCTGCATAGTGCTACCCTCAAGTGGTTCATTCTTGTCCCCCATGTTTTCCTCTTCATTTAATTCTGAGTTAAGTATATTATCAGCCCCTCTCTGTCTTCTACTGCTGTATGTGATGTATTCCCTGTCCTCCGGATTCATTAAAAGTCATGCAAAATCCCCACTTGAAATTTTTGTGATTTTCGATTAGTTTGACAATGTAAACATTTTGTCAAATGGTTGTCATGCTTTTGAGTTTGGAAGGTTTCAAAACTTTTCTCACAAGCCAATACTTAATATGGTTTGCACATATAATGGAGATTTATTTTCCATTCAATACAATATGAAAACTGAAACATCATGTGCAAAGATGATGATTTCATATAGACTGATGGCACTTTTCTAGCACCTCACGGCTGTTCCAACTAAGCTGCCAAAATCATGATAACCCTTTTTAAAGCTTAAATACCAACAAAGGAAGCTGGGCATATGGTTTGTAGAGTCTTATTTGTATCAGGAATCCTCAAACTCACTTTTCAACCTGCTTGCTACCCAAAAGTCAGTGACACACCTTTGATACACTCCCATGCCACATCATAATTACACAACAAACTTCCAATGCAGGGAAGAAAAGGAATTGATATAAAAAGTGTTATGGTCTGTTTTTAGGCTCCAAAACCCTCCATAAACCCTCATTTGATTTTTTATAAATACTGCCTGTAGAATTATAAATAATTATTTCTTTTACAATAGGATTGGTAAATTAAAGTACCTAGATAATAACTTTAATATCAATTATCTCTTTGCTCAGCAAATCCTTTCGATAAATTCCTCTAATCACCAATATAAGTGCACATGCGAATCTATTATGAATCCACCTATAGATTGGCTAGGAGGGTTTCATCATAAAAACCAATTTTGTCGTAGGGTTTTCGTCATCGTAGGGTTTTCGTCTTAGGGTAGAAGATGAAAAATTGCTTGCTCTCCTAATTGAAGTTTTAAAATAAAATGGCAAGAATACTTTTTCCCTTTTTAATTCCTCTCTTTGTACCATAGTTACTTGACTCGGACTTGACGAGGGTGACTCGACTCGGGACTCGAGACTTAGCGTCCGGACTCGGCGCAGACTTGGCAAAATGAAAAACCCTAGAAATTTAGAGATTTTTAAGGATTTAAAACTTGTTTCATGGACCCTTTATTAATAAACCTTAAAGACACAATAACATCATCAAATAGAAGCTATAATTTGATCACATACACAAGTATACATCGATCACATAAGCGTAAATGTAGATTGTAGTTGAGCTGTTGAAGGAAATAGCACACTTAGATATATAGTCAAAGACTCAAATGTATACAAAACAACACATGGAATATGAAATCCATGACATCAAATGTTCCAAACAAATATGAAATATGAAATATGAAATATCAAAACAATAACTAGAAGTTTATGGCTCAGAGGAGCTTGCATCCTTCCTACGAATGCATCTAAGATAGGTCCTGGATGATGCAGCTGTAATGTCCCTTATCTTGCTTTGCCCTAGAATTTGCCTATTGATTACAAATTGCAACAAATTAGGGTTAGGGTTTCACCTTGTTAAATAAATCTTTTAAATGAAGTAATCTTGGAATGAAATCCTATATTCACCATATGAACAATATATGCAAAATGTATTTATGCTTGTTAGATTTAGACAATTGCATCACATCCATAGATTATCAATCAATACAAACAAATTTGGGAGAAGGGACATGATGGGTCCATTTGAAGCCATATGCCAAGCCTAAGAGGGTGTATATCACAACCCTCCCCCTTGGAGACTTGTACTTGCTTTCCCCACCAAGGCCTCGACTCCCGAAAGACACTAACCACCTTGAGGAGTTGGGCGGGGGCCATAAGTGGGTAACTTGGCTCTCTGTGTAGGGCCCTTTTATTGGCTACCTACTAGTTTCGTTAACCCCTTTTGCTTACACCCCAGGCCCTTCCTACAAGGAAGGTTCCAAATAGTCAAACACATCTTGTATTCTATCATAGAAATCCCACATTAAATATTCCTCTATTATGCATGGCAATATACATACAGATATAAGACAATGAATGGAAGGAATACACCTGAATATAGGAGGAATATAGATATAAGAAATGTCTCTTGCCTTGACTAATCACATCCTCCTTAGGATAATTAATTACATTAATATTATCTTTGCTTAATCGTTGTGTCTAAATTAGATTGTTGTATGATTATTGTTTATCTTTTAATATTCATTCGATTGACTTCATGTTTGATGTAGGTTGACCTGTATTTGAGTGATTGGATTCCTCACAATCTATCGATTTGATTTACTATTTTGGCGGGGGCATGACAATAGCAGCCATAATCTCAAGTTTGAGGGCAATTGCCCCAATGGGGTTGAGGGGCATCACCCTTTGCGGGGGTCTGGGGCAACGCCCCTAGTGGGGTCAAGGGGCAACACCCCCAGCGGGGTTGACGGTCAGTGCTCCTTGTGGGGGTTTGGGGGCAATTCTCCCTGTGGGGTCGAGGGGTGCTACCCCTCATAGGGTTCAAGGGCAGCGCCCTTGGTGCACTCCCTGTCGCGATACAGGGCGGGTTCGAGGGGTGGAGCCCCACCACCAAGCCCAAATTAAGACCTCCAAAACCATACAAACCTTCATGGCGTACATCATTTTGCATTTACAATAAGTTAAAAAAACAAGTTTTAACTTTAAATTTTATGTTTTTTTTGCACTTTTTAAACCTGCCAACCGAGTCTTGCTGAGACTTGCCTAGACTTGGCGAGTCTGGCGAGTCCTCCAGACTCGGTGAGTCTTGCCAGGACTCGTCTGGACTCGGCCGAGTTCGAGTATGAGTCCCCTAGACTCGGTTGGGTCGACTTGACTCAAGACTTGTCGAGTCCCGGCGAGTCTTGTTACTGTGCTTTATACACTTTTTCTCGAAAGTAATAAAATCTTATTCAATTTCCTATCTAAGTGATTTTTTAAATTTAACTTTTTATTTTGGGTTCCCAAAAAGTCACTTTTCAATTTAACTGTTTGCCTTTATAAAATAAAATTAATTAAATAGAAGTTTCCGGATCTTAGGCAACTTAATTTATATTATTTAATTCATTGATTATTCCCTTTTTCCTCCAATTAGCTTATGAGAATTAAAATAGGCTAAGGGACTTTGTCTAGTGCTTGCACCCATGAAGGGGACATTATAAAAGCCCCTTGGCTTGCAAATTTTGGAGGACAAAAATCCTCTCATATCATTGTGGATTTGGGGGCGAAAACTCACATTCAATTGGGATGATTTTACATCAAGGATCATGATTGTAACCCTTGATTCAATTGGAAACAATTATTATTTGGAAGAAAATCAATATTTTGGTCACATTATTGAATTTTTATTGAGTTAACAGCAATGCCTATTTTGAGGCCTTATAAATTTCATTATAGTGTGAGTTGATTGCATTTTTAACAAGATTGTTTGTTTACCAACTGTTGCCACAATTCTAAATTCCAGCCATTGGCTATTAAAGGTTGATTGCACACCTTAGAAGAGTTTGGGACGCTGCCGCACATTGTTAGAGTAATAAGTTATTACACTTAATTAATTATATCATATTGGCTAATTAATTAAGTCACTTAAGCTAAACTTAGGCACATTAATAATTGATTAATTATTAAGTGTGCACACTAGGGTTTCCCTTTTAGGTTTATTTTAGGGTTTCTTGATCTCTTTGTAATAATTGATTCTCAATAATGCATTTTTACTTTGAGGTTTACATAACATCTTCTTTGGTTCTGAATGTCCTTTGTATGTGATAGGTATTTGCATGCAGGTGATTCTTGGGGACTGTGAAATTGGATTTCTCAACTTCTACACACATTTCATAAATAAATTTGAAAGTCAAACATTGCTGTGCGAACCTACAATAGTGATGCCTTCCAGTATATCACCACATATGATCAGTCTATGTTTTTGTCGAGTTTTCATAATTAATATTTTTAATGTAGCACTTGCCCCTAGGTATTTTTGATCCTTATTTTTTTGTTATTTGTCATTTGATTTAATTATTTGTTATTATGTCTATTATCTTGAATAATAATCAGATTTGAGAAATTTGCAGTGTTCCACGGGTGTTGGGGACGGGGGGATGGGGAAACGTGTAGAATGGGTTTTCGGGACGGGGGGACAAAGGGCCTAAGTTTGGGGACGACGGCGGGGGGGTGGCGGGGTGGTGGTCCTGATATAGTTGTACATATACTTATAGTACTTGAAAAACTAGTTTTGAAAAGATTTATAACAGTATAACAGTATAAGAATTACATTTCAAATGAAACTCTAGGAAATTAGTAAAATTATACGTAGTAAAATTTGAAATACTAAATCTAAATATGTTGTACGATGATTTCTTGAATGCTAATTGCTAAATAAAATTTGGCAAATGAAATTGTCAAATTGGAGATTTCTATTATAATTTATATCAAAAATATGAATATCTGATGTCATATGAGATATCACAAAGTCTATAAAGATGATTATATGATTCATCATTACAATGAGTAGCAAATGCCAAATAGTAAATACAGATACTAATAGAAATAGCATTACAAAAGATAAAATGCCAAAATGTCAAAACTCAAAATGTAGTGAAGGGAGGCCTCTAATCATCTACAAGTGCAAACTCCTCATCACTGGAACTGCTGGACTCCGCAAGGTCAAGATCCCGCAAGCTCACACCAACCAACCCTGCATCTGAAATGGTAGGATCATCCTCATCAATTTGTGAAGGCTCCTTTGGCTCCACATCCCATTGTGCCGCTGGACTTTCCTTGTACCCAAGTGTCTTGCGGTCTATGAGACACAAAACACTGTGTACAGCCACAAGCTTCTCTGCTCTCTTAGAGGTAAGTTTGTTCCTCTTCAGAGAGTGGATGAAGCTATATGTAGACCAATTCCTCTCAATAGCTGAAGAACTGGAAACCTGGGATAGCAAACGGATAGCTAGAGTGGTGGTCAAAGATTTTGTACCATGACAATTCCACCACAAAAGTGGGTCCTCCTGTGCCATAGATTCTATATCCATCTTTGCCGCATTTGAATAGCCTCTAAGAGTGGCAAATTTGGTCCACTCAGTGTGAATTGTGCCGGCATCTCTAGAATCATACATCTTCTCTATGCACCTAAAGAAACCCGCCTTCACCTCATCATCCTAAATCGGTGTCACTCTACCCGGTCTAGCCTTGTACCACTTAGGATTCAAGGCAAAGGCAGCCATATGCAAAGGAGTGTTCAACTTGTCCCATCTGCGCTGAATGATTGGCCGAATGTGCTCATTGAAGAATGCTAGAGAGGGGTCCTTCACTCGCACAACAACCCTCATCTGGTCAAGCATAGAGTTGATGCACTCATACACCTCTCCAAGGTTAGGTGTATCCCCATCCCCATATCTAATAACCTGGAATATTGGAGAAATGATGGAGATAATGTATTTCGCATCAATCCAAAACACATCACTCTTCACTATCTCCTTCACCCTTCTCCCCTACGTTGTCTTGGCCTTAGCCCACCTATTCCAATCATTAGTCATAAACCATGAATTGCAATGCCTCTTGCAACTCAATCATTCTCTCCAAGAGAATGAAATATGATGCATATCGGGTCTCCACCGGTTTCAAGAACTCCTTCGCAAAGGTCCTGAAGAGTGCATGTGAAGTGTGGTGGTTGTAGATAAACATCTGCACATCTCTCGCATCGGTGACCACTCCTCTAATCCAATCAATCTTACCCATGTCCTTGAGTGCATTGTTCATGGCATGCACACAACATGGGGTCCACCAAATATGACTATAGGCTGCCTCAATGAGTTACCTTGCTGCTCTACACACATGGGCTGCATCTGTGACTACTTGGACAACATTTTGTGGCCCAACCTCCTCAATAGCCTCCCTGAGGACCTGAAACTGAAAATCAGCATCTTTGCGATGCCCTGTACAATCAACTGCTCTAAGGTATGGGCCCTCTGCAAATGTGACCATGATGTTGATGAGTGGACGATGGCTAATGTCCGTCCACCCATCCATAACTATGCTGCACCCAGATGCCACCCAACATGCCTTCATCTTCTCCATCAAAATATTGATCTTGGAATAACACTTATCCAAGATCGAAGTCCTCATTTTCGTCTCACCTGGTGGCACACATGATGTTCCTCCCTTCGCCACCATAGCCATCATCTCCCTATAATAAGGAGACCGTGTAACATGAAATGGAATGCCATTGGCAAAGAAGAACTTGCCAATGTATTCATCTATCTCATCTCTCAGCTGCACATTAAACAAATCAGCAATGGGGTTACTTTGCAATGTCTGTGTTGTACCCAAAATGAAATTTTTGGCATTCTGCTTAAATTGAGCTAAACAATGTAAAAATGCCGTCAAAAGTATGTTTTAGGTCAAACCAAACATGAAGTCTTTGTGGGTTTCTGTCAAGGAACCTATGGTTAAAATTCTGAAAAAATGAAAATTAGGGTTTTATGCCCCTATTTTTAGGGAAACCCTTAAAAATAGGACCTTCTCGGAAATGATTGAAAATAATTCTGATGGGGTTAATTGCCTTCACGATCACACTGATCAAGTCAGAATTATCAAAAGACATGTTTTACTCTGGTGGGTCTATTCTCGTTTTTCAGGAACAAAGTTAGGAGCTTCGCAGCCATTAATGTCAGATTGGCCAGTACCAGGTGCTGAAAGCTAAACCTCAAAAGCTCCAACGAAGAAGCCATGGCGGAAAAGGTAAAAAGATGCTGTTATAGCGAGGGAGTTTCTCAAAACGAAAAAGGCCAAAGTTTGGCTAACTCTGGAAGGTGCACGTTTTGTTGCCAAGGCAAAACACAGTCCAAAGGTGAAAAAGGCACCCCTCTTGAAGAAAGGCGCCCTTGGATCTCAAAGGGCAAATGTAATCATTTGACATCTTCAACTCAGTCATCCTCTTTACTTTCATGCTGGCATGACAATGAAACAATCGGCAAAATCATCTGATTCAGGGATCATTGACCAGTCGTCAGCAAAGTATGAAGGATCCATCAGCAACGAAGATGCCAAATCAGAGAGCTTCATGGTAAAAGCGCCCCTGCTAGCCAGGGGTGCCCCTCAGTTACAAGCACCAGATGAATCCATCTGCTATAACTCTATACATGTTATCTTTCCAACTTCCTCCTAGCTATGTGATCAATCTGACAGCAGGTTCACTGGACACGCCAAACGATCACATGTTGAGATCAAGCAGAAAAAGTCAGAACTGGAGACTGAAAGGACAAGCCAAAAATTGGCTGACAGAGGAAAAGCGCCCCTCTTGGAGAAAGGCGCCCTTCCTTTTGGAGGAGTAAATGCAGTTTGATTGCTTACTGCTCTCTAGAACTTCCTTCTCAGCTATGAGCAATCTCGACAACGAGACTGTCAACGAAAGGATCCGACAACTAAATCATCTAATGACAAAGATCAAAGAAGGCAGTTTTCAAAGTAGACAAAATCAGTCAACAAGCTAAAAGCGTCCCTGTTGGCCAGGGGTGCCCTTGAGCTTGAAGGGCATAAACTCATTGTTAGCAACTGAGAAGTCAGTCATCCTGACCAGGCTTGAGCTGGCTACCCGATGCATCGTCAAGCAGAGTCATCCGACTCATCCATCAACGGGAAGGTCAGATCAAAGCACAAATGGTCTGAAAAGGCCAAAACGAAGAACAGTCAATGAAAATTGACTAAGGCACAACCAAAAGCGCCCCTCTTGAAGAAAGGCGCCCTTCATTTTGGAGGCTCAAACTCAGTTTTCTGAGTTAATCTCTCCCAGGCATATCTCGTCAAGTTGATCCCATCTCAACAACGGATCTGTCAGCAACTGTCGAAGATCAACTGAGCAACCAGGATCGAATATCAAATGGAGGCACTTCAGCTTGCAAAAATGATCAAAACTCCAAAAGGGATGCCTAAGAAAGTCAAAAGCAAATGTTGACTTGAGTTAACAAATTTTGGAGGCAAAAAAAGGCCAAACACTCCACAATCAGTGGAAATCACCTTTTTGAACTCCAAATCAGGCTCAATCATGAGTTGGATGCCCAATTGATGCTTGCAACTCCAAATTGACATATCAAAGCATCTAGGCATCCATTATTCATTATTTCTTTGCAGGTTGAGGAGCTCAAGAACAAATATTTTTCTTCTCCAACATTTTTGAAGATTTGATAGAGGGGTTTTCACTGTTCTTCATATTTTTGAAGATCTGTTGCACAGAACGACTATTGATCAGAGTTCGCATCAAAAGGCATAATTCTTCCAGATTGACAGCCGATAACTTCCAATCCACCTTCTGTCTACTTCCTCTATTTTTGTCTAAAATTCTTGCATGTCCGAGAAAACGACAAATTATCACAGATCTGGCCAACTGGGTATCAGAACAACTTTTTCAACAAAACCCACATGTTAGATTTTTCTAGAAAAAGTAGCCTTGCTGCCCCTATTTTTTAGAGTTTCTGGAAAAAGTCATAATTTTGAAAAACAGACAAACTGGGTTTGTTTAGCTCTGAAGCACGAACAAAACCCATGTGTTGTTGGATTTTTCTGAGAAAAATCACTTTTTGGTGCCTCGCTACCTCTGCCACCGAAGGGCTCTTGCATGTCATAGAAAAACTCGTTTTTCTGAATTTCTGACGATTTGGGTTTGTTTAGAGAATTATTCTCAACGAAACCCATGTCTCATTATTTTTCGTAAAAATTACCCCCGACGAAGCTATTTTTAGTAGTTCCAGAAAAAGTTGTCCGAACAGCATCATGTGCATAGTCAATCTTCAAGGTTTTTCAGAACATAGTTCTCCCAAGACGAATACAAGACCAAAATGGTCTTACTCCATGATTTTTTGAAAACAATTGGCACCGATCTACATCGGGCACACCCAGAGGTCAATCTAGACAGATTGACAAGCATAGAAACAAGTCCATAGGTTCCATAATGGTTTCACCTCGTATATCTAATCGCCTTCCAAGGCCAGTTTAGAGGATTGTAATCGTTGGAATTTTACACATGCAACAAGTTCATGTGCATTTCTCACGATTGGAATGATCGTGGTCAAACTTCGCGGTTTCATTATCAAGCTTCGCGGTTTCATCATCAAGCTTTGCGGTTTCATCATATAACACTCTTCCATTGAGAAAGATCAAGGAAAACATCAAAGCTGCAAAAGAATGCGGAAGGTAGTCATTCCCAACACAGAGCTGCCATCGGTTAATATTACACTACCTTCCACGTCAAAATGGAAACACAAACAAAAAGAAAAGGAGTAACCCTCCTAAGGGAAGCAGAATGAAGGAGATGCATATATCAAGTTGCTGACAAGCGGTAAGCTGACGATTGATAGGCATGTAATGGTCTTCGTATGAAGAAGTCAACGAATGAACAAAAGCACTGTTGACCAATGGTGATGAGGTGTCAAACACCTCAAGAAGGACGTCCTACCCTCCAAAGTAGCAATAAATATGACTGAAATCAACTTGATGCCCCTTTCCAAGTTGACTCTAGATCTCCATAGATCATGCATGTCAAATCCCACTAATCTAGGATGTCTAATTGACTCCCACGATTTGTGGATCTTAGATCTCCTTTAAAGGTGGATGTCTATTTTGGAGACATATTTGTAATTTAAGTTCACTTTAGTTAGGTGTCAGTCAACTGAGGTAGACTCCCAGTTTGACTTTTGTTTAGTTTCAGTTAACTGAAGTAGATTTCCAGTTAACTGCTTGCTTACCTACTTTTAGACATAGGAATAAATTTTGCTGATTGGCAAGAACCGATTGTTAACTCAAGGAGATTTTAGGGTTGCCTACTCTTTTGAGTTTCTATAAATAAGAGCCTTAGGCTCATTATTTGTTTAACCTTTATTTGCTAAGCAAAATTGCTGCGCCATTGTTGCCAGAGTTAGCTTGTTTATATTTGTTCATTCTTGGATGAGAGTTCGTTGGTTGATCGTAATTGTGCATGATTTCGTGCCTTTGCTGTCCCGACCTTTGTAATTCTTTGGAGAAAGCTTGAAGAAATAAATCAGATGGCGCATGCTTGCTTGATCTAAATACTTGAGTCTATTCAAAGTCTTGTTTTCAAATAGAGTATTGTTTCAATCTCCTCCTTGGACAGGTGTCGTCACCTCCTTGGATATTTTGTCATCAATCATTATCGTATGATGTTGTTTAATGATTTGTCTTACAGTCTACACTTTGGACAGGTGTTGTCACCTCCTCGGGAATCCTGTTAGACAGGCCATCGTTCCTTCTTGTTTCCAGTGAGCTGTTCCAAGCCTACACCTCAGACAGGGGTTCCTCCTCCTTGGAAAGTCTCAGATCCAGTTTACCGTAACGAGTGTTTACTTGTATCGAGCCCTATTTTGGTATATATCCGATAGTTTAGAGCCTCGGCCATATTCCATTGAGACGGAGGATTCAAGTAATCCAACCCATCCATTTCGCTCCTACGCCCTCATGCTCTGTTTATCTTGAGGAGGTAGGATAGCTTAGAAGCTTAGTTAGTCGTAGTTAAGATTTGCGGAAATCAGAGAAAAACTTAGCTACGGCGCATTGTGTTTATGCACCCTTGTGTCCTGCCGTTGAGTAAAAAAGATAGGAACCTTAGTACACCCCTTTTTTACAGTAAAAATTCAGCAAAGAGAGATCTTCCTCTCTATAATCCAAAGAGCATGTACTAACACACTTGCAATAGCTGTCCGTTTCCAATAAGCACTCCAGAGGTGCTAATTGAAATGCCAATAGTTTGCAACTTGCGTTTCCCTGCAGCTGTCCCCCTAGCGGCACTAGTAGTGGAAGTGGATGGAGATCCAAACATCATTCCTCCCGTCTGTGAAGCATGAGGAGAAGTATGTGGCGCATCATGGATGCGCTGAAGGGCTGCCCTAGCAGACAAAGTAGTAGGGGTTGTAATATTTGTGTCATCTGGAATGTCCCAAAGCTTATTAAACTCAATTCTATAACGTATATTTTTAGTTTCCTTCAGAAACTTACAAGGCTCCACACCTTTTCCTGTCCAAAAAAGAAAGTGTGCATTCACTCTAGTGATGCTACCAAACCATTCAACCTGACAAATGTTGCACTTTCACTTCCTTGTTCCCCCACCTGTACGTGATGTGCCTTGTATTCTTGAAGCAAACTGTTTGAGAGGAGACTTAGGATCAAAAGGACCCCTAGCATACTCTGCCAACATCTCTGAAGGGCAACCTGTACTAGCTGGTGCACTCGCCATGGAACTAGAATGGGTTGCAGGATCAACCCCATGGTCATCCCCCTCGTTCTCAGGTTCAAAATCTGAATCATGTTCACTATGGGAATGGATTTCCATGTCATCCCCACTCATGCTACTGCTCATTGTGAAAGTGACACTGCATTTCACAAAATTAAAATAAAATCAGCCTAGTTTAACAAATTGAAATACAAATTTGAAATTTTAATTTTGAAAACAAAATTTACAATTTAATTTAAATTTTTTATATTATAATATTGTTTAAAAATTAAAATTAAAATATTAAATAATAAAATTTGATGTTGAATCTTGAGGGCAAAATGATGAAGATGAATGAATCATTCATCATTTTGCCCTCAAGATTCAACATCAAATCTGATTTTGAGATGAATAAGAAAAAAAAATTGAAAAAAACAAGTTTAGTATTAAATTTTTAAAATAAAAAACTTGATGTTGAATCTTGAGGGCAAAATGATGAATGATTCAATCATCTTCATCATTTTGCCCTCAAGATTCAACATCAAATCTGATTTGAGTCTTTGAGATGAATAAGAAAAAAAAAAGGTTTAAACTCAGAAAATAAAACAAAAACAACAAGAAATCTGAAAAAAACTTCAAAAACCCTACCTTGTGCTTGATAAATCTCTTCAAAATGTAGTAGAATCCTCTTCCTCCTCTTCTTCTTGCTCCTTCTCACTCCTATAACACTTGCAATCGCTCTTTTCACTCCAATCAGACTTCTTCAAGTTTTTGAACTGTTTTTCCTCCTCTTCAGTTGGCTGCAAAAAAAAATCAGTCAGTAAAAATGTGAGTGAAATGATAAAGGAACATTGTTTTGTGTTGTTTTGGAGGAAGGGGTGGGGCCCACGCCAAAGTAGGGTAACCCAAAAACACTTAAAAATTCAATTTTATTTTTATTTTTTAACTTTTACGCCTCCATGGACGTGGGCTAGACGGGAGACGGCTAGGTGTCTCCCCATCTCCCGAGAAATGCCTAGGCGTCTCCCTAGGAGACTTGGAGACGTCTCCATGTCTCCTGGGAGCCACGAAGACGTTTCCCCATCTTCGGCGGAGCATCGGTGGTGGTGGCGGGATGGCGGGAAACGCCAAGTACCCGTTTCCCTGTCCCCGAAACGTCCCCGTTTCGGAAACTTGCCCAAAAAGGGGGGAAACGCGTCCCCGTGGAACACTGGAAATTTGTTATTTTATTATCATTTTCATTAATTGTTGAGTTGGATTGGATTCAATTTCTTAAATTTATATTATGATATGGCTTGACTGCACTTTGTTGGTATTTATTTTTACCTAGGGTTCGCTTATGCAATTTAATAAATTAATTTCAACATTATTTCTAGTTTTCTATAATAAAAAAATTACAGAAAAATTACATATTTTCAAAAAATACCAAAAATTTAGCAGAGTTTCCTAGTGTTCCTAATTGGGGACATTATAGTGGTATGACATGTTTGGTATTCTCATCATGTAGCATATAAAGCTAATAATTTTTGTGCATATCTACATTTTTTATCACATGTCTGCTACTAAAAGAGAACGTAGATATTATCAAAGGGAAATAACGGAATTTTAGACATTTGATTACGAATGAAAAGATCATGGGGAATAGAGAGTTAAGAGCATCTAATGGCGACATGGACACCTTGCATGATGCCATCATTGAAAGTTAGAGAGAAACAATTAGGGAAATTCAAAGATCCATGATTGTGATAACATAAACAATACATGGTTTGAATTAGGGTAAGGCACAACAAGGTGAAGGAAGCTCTTTGAGTCAAAATGGTGCAATAATCAAAACCAGTTGTAATGGCATTTCATCTCTTGCTATTGTATTGCTAATTCTTTGACAAACGCCACATTTGTTGGTATACTTATTAGCATCTTTAATTAATTTAGACACCACAGTCTTGCTACTAAAATCTTCCTTCTTGTATCATCATTGGAATTATGTCCACTAAAAAGGCCTTGATGAGCTTCTTGTAGGATATGGTCTTTTTCATGTTCCATGATCACCCTTCCAAAATTTAATATTTTGAAATTTTCCTAAAATTTATTTCCACTAATTATAGTGTATGGGAGGGATTTTCTGGTAAGTCTTCTCTTTTCTTCTGTATTGTAGTTCTCTAGAAAGTTCCCGGTAGACAATCATTCAACAATCTCTTTTAGTTCATTTGGTACCACATTTATTTTAAATATGTGTGCTCCTAGAAAATTGTCTTCAATTTGACCTCCCTCATCTCCATTTTCAACTTGGATAGATAATTTGGTCCATAATTGGCTTTACCTAATTTGACCATGACCTTGAAGTCAAATTGTTGCAGTAACATTTGCTATTGACATTTCCTAATAGTGAAATGTAAATTTCGATCAAGCCAAATTAGTTGAATGCAAGTGGGATTGCGTAATGCAAAAATGGCATACTAAATCACCTGATTCCGATACATGCCATGCGTGATGGAAAATATACTAAAAGTAAACGAATCTAGTAGATAAATCAACCAGGATATTACAATGTTAAACAAGGATCCAATGGTTAATTGTCTAGGATCTTCAATAATATCAAATTCTGGCAGTAAATTGTCTAGTTTACAATATTTGAACAAATGAGAATTGAATTTGCATACAATATTATAACCCTAATGAGCGCAAAAAAACTGAAGCATGATTATTTCATTTAGCTTAAATTGCATCAGAATAATGGAAATCTCAAATACGGAAAATATAAAGTACCAGCATACCTTGATACCTTGGAAACTGGTAGAAACTGAAGCTGATTGTAATAAAAATATCTTCGGAAATGTTATAGAAATGGCTGGTGTGCAGAGTTGTACTTTTATAGCTAACAACATCCACTATATTGGAATATCACAGCCCATATTAGCTGATGACAGCCACGGAAACTTCTAGAACGAGGCTAAGTTTTTACCACTCATCTCTTGTTGATGTCGTGCAATGCTTATATAAGTCTTTGCCATTACTTCATCTTGAAAATATCTACCACATCCATAGCCTCTGCATATGTCATCAGTAGTGAACACAAATCATGACATGAAACAACCTTGCATGGTGACTTGTAAGACAACACATGGAAATTTACTTTAACATATTGAAGTTAACTTGACAAAAATTGGGAAGAACAAGGTGCAAACAATGAGTTTTGCAGGGGGTAACAATTTGCAAAAAAATGTACAAAATTAAATACACAATTGAGAACACAACTGATAATGGATAATTCAATGTCAAATATCAAATTATAAATGTTAAAGATAAATCAAAATGGTTTATATGATATTATCATTAATTGGAATTAGTTTTGACTTGGAAAACCAAAAATATAAATCAAATGAAGTCACTCGAGATTTAGTCGGAAAAAACTCAGGAAAAAATGCTGCTTTTCCATCTAGTACAGCCCAAAACAATTTTTAGTTTTTCTTTTCTAAAACTAGAGTGGGGTGTAGGGGAAATAATCACCAATTGGGTCGAGGGGTAGTGACCCTTGTGGAGTTTAAGGCCTATGAGGCCATAGGGGCCTTCATGGCACATGGCATTTTTTAATAAGTTTTTGTTTTTAACCAAACTCTAAATACTTCAAAAAATGCACTTTTAGGATTAGTTATGGTTGGTTAGTTTTTCGCTTTTGGTCTTTTTAAATATGCATTTTTAGAAACATAAAGGTTCTCCCAGATTGCAATGCAAGTATGTCTCAGATCTACCTTGACCAAAGGACTAGAGTTGGGCCAAACCTTGGGCAAACCCAAATTGGAATTAGGTCTCAACCTAGGCCAGTTTTGGTTTGTTTAGTGTTCTTGGCAAATCTGGTAATAGAGCTATAATTGCTTTCTTTCTTTTTCAAGATGACTTTACAGTATTCAGAAACAGTAGGGTTTTCTTGAGTACCAAGTCAAGAGGACCATTAATGAGAGTCTCTTTGATAGGACTGGAAGGAATTAGATGAGAGTCCTTGTTGTGTCCTTGCACAAGATTATCTGAAAGGCTCATCTAGGTGGCCTAGCAGGACCAAAAATGTTCATAGGTGTTTCTAGCTGGACAAAATCGTGGCTGAAGCATTAACAAATTGAGCAAAATTTTGTTTCCCTCCTATTTGTAGCACCCCAATATTTTCAAAATATTGAGTTAAATGTGTTAAGATTTAATGGTGGATTTTTTTTCTCATCTACATTACAAATAAGTGGTCGCTGAGACTGTTATGTGAAATCCACTCTCATCCATCTTGTATTGGCAATGAATTTCTAACATAGTTATGATATTTATATGATCACATATTATATCTTTGATAAGGTGGCTTGAATTCAGATTTATGATAGTGCCTTCTGATAATAAAACATACGTAGGTTTCAACAAATCAATGCAGTGATTAAATTTGTTTTCCTGACTCTACAGGGTGTTTCTCAGAAGGATATCCTTGCAGTAACAGTATGTAATATTGGCAACTTCTGTTCATTACAGATTGCACTCTATTTTTCTTCTCAAGGTGCATAATTATTGCTTTTTGGAGTTATTAAATTTCAAATATGTTACATTGACTCTTCTATTCATTTTTATGCATTTCAGTTCACTAGAAGGGCTGGACAAGATCTTCTTTATAGGTTAGAGCATCTTGCAGCTGCTCAAAAGCATTCCAATGAAGTCTCATCATGTGCTGTTGGCATACGTGTCGGAACCTTTCATTCTTTCTGCTTATCTGTTTTACGGGCCTATCCAAATTATGCTGGACTTGCTCCTAATTTTGTGGTTTTTACTCCAAAAATGCAGGTTGTGAACTATTCATTTGTATTATTGTAGATTATCCTTCTGTTAATATGGTAACATTTTTAAACTCTGTACAGATGCTTGTGGAAGTTTGTCATCTTTAATAAATGGCCATTTTGATTGGTTTTAATTTCATCAGCTTGATTTATTGGAAAGTCTGATTGAAGAGTGGCACACAGAGAGAAGGCTTCAGAGTGAAGGGCAATCCATACATTTTCATGACAAGCTGGCTACAAGTAAAAAGCTACAGGTTAGTAAGTCATGTCTCATCTTTGTCTTGTGATGTTTCCAAAAGTTAAGTTGCCTTTTTATAGTTTTTTACCATTGAACTAAAAACTCCTAACAACATGGATTTATTTGTTTGCTTCTTTGAAATTAGCCAGTTTTCATACAAATCATTAGGGAAGCAGTGTTACTTTTGGCATTTTGAAGTCTAGGTGCTGAGTTTGTAGGTAACAAAATTTTAATAGCTATCGGATTGATTGAAAAGGGGAAGTATCATTCCATAGCAGAGAAGAAGAATTTTTTTAAACACGGAGCTTATCGATTGCTTCGACATCTTCATAAAGCTCAATTTGGAAAGGCACAAGAGGTTGTTAAAGATGCTGATCTTATTTGGAATGAAGGGGGTGGTGTTTCAAAGTGGATCTTGCAGCAATATCATGAACGTCTTCTGCAGGCAAATGGGATAGACTTTAATAGCTTCATAAGGTTGGTGACATTCATCCATGAGTTATGCTTATTTATGAGACTGTGTGATGATGTCCTCTTTGCCAAGCTGAACTAGTGCTTTGCTGAAATGTATTTGGTAAATGTGAAAAGGTCACACATATTGTTTATATAACTTAATGCTTATTTATTTTTAAAGGTACACTATTAATATTTTACAAAAGTGGCCAAGTGCATTGGAGAGTGCAGGGTTGAAGACTCAGTATATATTTGGTGAGAATTCCCTATCTTTCATCACAAATTTGGCCTATCATTATTTTGCTAGTATTTTTATATTTACGGTTAAGATGCCTTTGAGATACTTGTTGCTGTAAATAAATTAAAGAATTGTGCATACACTTACGAGGACCATTGAAGATTTCAGACCTCCATGCACACTATAATATTCCGTTATCGTATTAAATTCAATTTGTTATCATGTGCTTACTTGATGTTCTTATTTTCTCTTATATATTGTAATTGAGTACTTATTTAAGGCTTTTGTCACTAGTGGATGAATTTCAGGACACTGATGTTGGCCAGTTTGAATTACTGAGAATTCTTTGCAAGGAACACGGGCACATTACAATTGTTGGTGATGATGATCAACAAATATATTCATGGCGTGGTGCAGCTGGTTTTCAGAATATAAAAAAATTTGAAAATGGTTTTGCTGGTGTAAACATCATTAAGTTGGAACAAAACTTTCGCAGCACTGGTGCAATAGTGGCATCTGCTCGAAGCTTGATTACAAAGAATAAGAATAGAATACCAAAGACTGTGCGAACTGTAGCACCCACAGGTATGTTGATGACAATATGTGAGTGCAGAAATGACCAATGTGAGGCTACAGCTGTTGGGGATTTTATACTATCATTGAAGCAACAAGGTGTGCCTTTGCAAGAGATTGCTATTTTATATCGTTTGCAACGCATTGGTTTGGAGGTTCAGCACAACTTGCAAGCTTGGGGCATTGAATGTCACATTAGAGGTAGTGGATGTGGGTCTTCTGGAAGTCAGGTTTTTCTTGGTAATGGTGAAGAAGTTGGTTTAGTATTTGGAGATGTATTCCATGACATTCTTGCAGTTCTAAGAGTAGCCACCTGTGAATCAGATGAGCTGGGATGTAAGCGCCTATTGAATCTTTTTTGTCCTTCTATGAGTTTAGCAATTAGAGATTGTTTATCTTATCTTCAACTGAAGAAGGGTTTCTCGTTGTTACTAGCCATTAAATCTACACGGTCCCATTTAGTTGGGTTGCTAACATGCAGTGAAATATCTTCATATGCCTCGGCTAAATCTATGTCTAATATGTCAAAGAGTGATTGCATAACCCTTGATGGTATGCTTTCCATATTGAAACTTATAGCAGCCACAAAGAATGATTCGAAACATATGGGTTTGAGAGATATAATATTCAATATCTTGCAACAGATTGCTTGTGTAAGAAGCAGTCAAGATTTTTGGCACATTTTGAATCCTAAATCTGATGGAAGTGAAGTAAACAATGATCAATATTTGTTTCCTTCCCACAAAGTTGAAACCAGGTCACATAATAACTTAGAATATGCTGGGATTAAAGCTCTTTTAAAAGAAGCTGCTTTGTTTGATGGTGAAATTGTGTTTGATTCAAAAAGTGGGAATTGTGTTACTAACAAAGAGAGAAATATTGGTATGATGCATCTCCTTGCTATTTATCCTATGATCTTAGTTTTCATGAAAAGATGCAAGAAACCCACGGCTTTGTCTTTTTGACAGTCCTCTTAAAGATTTTGGGTACATAGTTGAGTATAATATATGTAATATGTTGGTAATGTATGCACTTTATTTCTGTTGGTTTATCTGGCAGCTGCACATCAAAGAAGCTATATGGACATGAAGCAGAAGAGAAGCATAAAGGGAAGATCTACAACATCACTTGATAAGCCTGGAATTCTCGAGACAGTTAGTTCAACGATTGATGGGAACTCTTTGGAGAAGCTGAAGATATTCCTTGATCAGGTTAATTTGAAAATGCATGACAATGAGCTAGGTGAAAATAATGGTTTCAAGCCCGTTTCTTTAAATGAAGCTGTTTCCTGCAGCTTAGCAGACACAACTGGAGTGACACTTTCAACCATCCATCAGGTTATCCTTCTTCTCAGATATTGACAGTTTTCATAGAGTGCATTCTACAGATATAATTATTTTTTGTTTATGACATCTCTATTTATGCATGTCTAGAAAGATAAAATTAAGGATTTTATGAGATGACAGAAGACTTGTCTTATATCTGATGCATGTCGAGAATATTTGTTGTGATGCAACAGGGTTGCAAAAGCTCAACTCTTTGCAAAACTGTTAAATGTTAGAATATGTTAAATGAATTTTATCGAGTCCTATTCAGTTAACGATTCTTATGATACACATGTGGGCTATTATGTTGAGAGGTGTTATTAGTTATACAATACCAGCCACAAGAAGGTGGGTAGTTGTAATCAGATTGCTCTGTGGAGAGGATATATATATATGGGACACAGAAGAGTCAACATTATTTTAGGAGCTCACAATTTTTTGAAACTATTTTTATTTGGAGTGGGACCTAGGAAAAGCTGTCATTTTTGCTGCACACACAAAGAAAACAAACAACCTCCAATCATTACCATAACCAAAGATTTTCCACTTACACACCAAAAATGTAAATAAATGTAATAACTCTCACATGTCATACAAAAGGTAGAGGCAATTAAATGATTAATTACATTGGACAAAACAGATAGATGCCTTAAGGTTCTCCTTTCTTCCAGGGAAAGGGCAAAAAAGGTGTCTATCAATTGACGTTTTATGAAAATCTGTATTTAAGATGATTGAGTTAATGCTCATTTGGTTTGGGTACTATGTATCTTATGTATAGAGCCTACATTTATTAGTGAACCTATATGTATTAAGTGGCCTAATTTTTATAATATTATGTTGGAATTAGTATCATACCTAGGTTGGTCTATCCTCATGCCATGTGTGTGAATGATATATAAATAGAGGCACTGCCTCCCACCATTTAATCCAGTTTGTTTTTATTCTAATATATATTACGGCATTGTTTCTTCTCTTTGATGTTTCTTGATAACTTCACATATTGGCTTGTTTTTTTTCTCTATTTAACTTCTGGAGTTTATATTTCTGTTTGATATGGACTTAGTTGTAAATTCTATCATGGTATGATAACTTAGGGTTTGAAACTCTTTAAGTTTTAGTCCTTTGTTGCTGGAAAGATGGCAGGAGAATTGGTGCCATTGGTTGTCAAGTTGTTATACCCATATGATTTTTTTTGTATCGTGTCAATTTCAAGCTAAATTCTTTTTTTTTTTGACAAATCATGAGTCATGTTTCAGAACTTGGTCATGGATGACCTTGTCATTTTCATTGTCTTTCTTGTATGTTTTTGCAGACCCAACAGATAGAGCTTTCAAATACATTCTGCAGAATGGAGTTTAGATGATGAAGAGGTTCACTGACATTTACTAAGCCATGAAAAATGTTGCATTTCATGTATAGGTGTGCACCATACTAGGTGGAGAATAGGTTTTTAAAGTTAAAATTTGCAATCAGATACTTTGGTCCGTAGCATTGTTAAGCTCACCATTATATTTTAAAACCAAAAGCTTCAAGCCTTTGTACTTGCGTACACTGCATGAAGGAAGAGAAAATTCGTTAACTTGTAGATGTGGTGGAAAGAGCACACCATAGGACAGAAAGACAAGTTTTCGCAATAATTTTTTTTGCATCTGTATGTGTTGAAGCATGTGCATACAACGGCTGTTAGGTTTTCACAAAGACAAGGTTTGCATCTAGATAGATGGGCTTGCAACCTACAATAGATAAACACAATTTCAAAAAACAAATGATACACCAGCATTGAAAGTGCATGTTGTATCAAGGGGAACATATTTTCATGTTGAGTAAAAAGCTTGTAGGTGAAGCAGATAGACACGCCCTGAGGTAGATGCAAAGCAACATACATGCATGCACCATATTGTGGGCATGTAGTTTCAAGAACAAAAAGTATGCGAGTTAGGTGAATAGCAAGCACCATTTAGTGGAATATGTCAATTTCACAAACCAAAATGCTGCATGCCAGTGTATAGTTGTGCACCATATATAAGGGCCTTTTGGATAATAAATTATTATTATATTGTTCCTCTGCAATTCCCCCCTTCAGCCTACAGGGAATAAGGGTAGGCTTCGGATCTGCCGATTCTACTCAGTTTGAAAAAGGGGACATTACACGTCCCCGTGAAGTGCAGCTATATCCTCGTGGATGCCATAGTTCAAGAATGCATTAATCCCCCCCTGTTCTTTGAAGCTCCTTTGCTAAATTTCATCTTTCTAATACAATATTCGAGTTGCAAAACTCTGCAAGTCTTTTGGATCTCTATCTAGCAGCACTTTTGTACTACATAGCTGTTTGTTAGTTGAAAATCAGCTGCAGTTATAAGTATAACTATTTTTTTCTTTCCACAATTTTGTTTCTCAAAATCTTGGCAAATTTTTATAATTTTTCTTCATAAAAAAGAAGATCTACTTTTTAATTTTCCTGATACTAATAGTAAAACTAACTACTGTCTAGAATCTGCAATACATACCTTTTCTGCATTTTATGGTTTGTAGCAGTTTGTTCTTTTTACTGTTCCTTATTACATCTGTATCAGCAATCAAAAATGTTAACTGATTATGTAATCTGCTTGCCTGATGTCACACTACTATATGAAGGCAAAGGGTCTAGAATGGACAGCTATCATTTTAGTACGAGCAAATGAGGGAGTCATACCACTTATGGATGATGATTTTATAGTCGAACCAAGCTCTCTGAGGGCCATCGACCATGGAATCATATATAAAGATGATGTAATTCGAATGGAAACAGGAACTGAAAGTAACACAATCAGGGGCGACATCTCATTATTACGACCTTCTATCTCAGAAGCTGAAGGAAATTTTTCCAATGGACCAAACAGAGGAGTTGAAGAAGAGGTGTGTAATGTGTAAAGTAAACATAGAAATATGGGTTCAAAAAAATGTTTGATTGTTTGGTTAGGACTTTTGAGTCAAAAGACCTTTAAAATCATGAAATTTTCACAGTCCATATTGATTTTTAGCTGATATTTTTCTGGATTTGACACTAGATTTTTTTTTTACCTATGAGTTCCCTCCCATGAGGGGTGTCAATTAAAATCATGAAATTTCCAGTCCATATTGATTTTTAGCTGATATTTTTCTGGATTCGACACTGTAGATTTTTTTTGTTACCAAATGAGTTCCCTCCCACGAAGGGTATCAATTAAAATCACGAAATTTCCACATTCCATATTGATTTTTAGCTGATATTTTTCTAGATTTAACAGTGTAGATTTTTTTGTTACTATCTAAGATGAATTACCTCTCAGAAAAATCTACACTGTCAAATCCAGATAAATATCAGCTAAAAATAAAAAAAACTCTGATTTTATATTGGAAGATTTATTTTTGTTCATGTTTGTGTTGAATAGAATGACTTCAGTCCTGTGATTTTTATGTTTGAAGGCCTTTCTAATAGTAGTATTTATGGGCAGAGGCGGCTTATGTATGTGGCTTTGACTCGAGCAAAACGTTTTATTCTTGTAAGTTTTGGTCAATTCAGTTACAGCTAAATTTCAAGTGTTCACATCTGCAAAATGCTCTAATTTGGGTCGTTTTGTATATTTTTAAATTGCGTTTCTTTAACAAGCATAGTTTCAATCGAGAATTTGCAAGCATTTTGTTCAAATTTCTTTATGACTTGGCTAATAATGATTTTTGGTTTGGAACTTGTGATCAGGTCACACATATTGTGTCAGCAGGTGGGCAACAGATGGCACCATCACGTTTCTTAGCAGATATTCCACAAGGTGAGTTAATATTATATATTTTTCAGACATATTGCATGTAATCTGGTCCAACCATTCGTGTCTTTTATGTTTTCTCTGTAATCATACTATACAAACAACTTACTGGATTCATGTATGAAAGATTATTATTGCAAGCGTTCTTGAATTTTTAGAGTGAAAGTTTGCAAATTTTGTTCCTTGTTTATTTTTAGTAACTTTGAATCTTTGTATTGAGGTTATGATACATTTCCTATTTTATCGAGAAAAGTCCTGTATGCAACTAATGTTCTTTTAGCACACAGCAAATTAAATCATAGGCAAAAATTGTTAGCACAAACCTAGTTGTGCAGATATATAGCAGTTCTTTACGTCCAATGTGCTGTAATTATTTTATCAAACTATTTGATTGACAAGTGCACCATATCGAGTCATCGAACATGCAGGTAAGGAGGATATCTGTGTTGCAGGTGTTTCTGTAGCAGCTGCTTTATTGATGTTTTCCGTGTCTATGCATACTATGCAAGTTCTGTTAGTTACTGTGGTCCCATTTTGAGTTTAACAGAGTTTCCTTATATGTAATACTCATGATGGCTTTTGCTATTGTTTATTAACAATTTTGTTACTATTACAATGAATTTCAGTTTCACTGGCTGTATGCAATATCCACACGAGGTTTTTTAAGCTCATTCAGTCCATGTCTTCTGCCTCCAGTTGCAATAGCCTTCTCTCTCTCTCAGGCATCTGCATTGAATAACTTGAACCATAAAAGATTGTATCACATGTAATTTTAAGTCATCCTCTATAATGTCAAGTGGCTGTTGGTCCACTAGTGAGAATGCTTGGGTTACGAAGAGCCCACCAGGGATAAATTCTTGTCGAGTGCAAAAGCCCAATGTCATAAGTGAAGAGGGTCAGTTTGAGTTGCATATTTGGTAAAATGGACATCCCTTAGTCTTTGACACCGAGCCAAAAAGAGGTTGATGAATTGTGCAACTGATACCTATGGGCTGCAATTTTTTTGGGACGTTTATCCTCCCAAAAACCTAAAAATGTTATGCGTCTCTGGCCTTTATTTTCTGCTATCCTGACAAAATAAGTGAAACGATATTTACATATGAAATTTTCCTTGAGGAAGAATTCTACGAGCTCTGACCCAATTTAGTGTTTATTACACCCCCACACACACACATACATATATATATAAAACTTATTGCTTTGTTGAACCTTGGTGGTTGATTGTTAAGTTAAAAATTACAATCTTTTGTTCAGGGGCTTCCTTTAACATTTGGCATGTATGCAGGTTTGGTGCATAGAACAACATGCTATGAAAGTAAAACTCAATGGCCTGGTTCAGTGACATCTTCAACTACTTCCACAAAAATGTTGCAGTCTCCTAATCATGAAATTATCGAGAAAAATACTAAAGCTTCAACAAGAATAGCTCAATCTCAATTTGTGAATGCTGATAGATGCAATCATATGCAGCAATCAACCAAATTTTTTAAATCATCCACAGAAAAGATTAAAGGGAAAACCGTTTTGCAGTTCAATACATTTGTGTCAAATTCAGATATTACTTCTTTAAGTTATCATTTAGAGTGCTCTCCACTGCAATCATGTCATAAAGCCAAAAATAATGAATCTTTAATGTTGAACTCAGATAAATATGTAGTCGACTCTGATGATTCTGACTTTGAGAGACCTGTTAGGAATGGAAGGAAAAGAAATGCAAGCTCCCAATCTGCTGAGAGTGAAGAGTAGTCTGTCACTTCAGAAACTGGACTACTTAAATTAGTTTTGATTGATAAGCTCTGTGTAGATTAAACAGATGTTCATTTTTGGGTGGAAAAGTTTTGTAAGTCGAATTAAAGAAATCGGTTAAAGGATTACCGCGAATGAACATACTTTTCTGAGATGATTCAACATGAACTTGAAGATTGGCTTTAATTATTTCAGTTTTTGTATGTAAATATCAGTAAATGAAGAACTGTTTTGGAAATTATAATCCTAATGCAATATTGTTAAGGTAATATCAAATAGATTTAAGGGATTTTCTTTCATTGATATATTGGTGATTGTATATGTGCAAGAAATAAGACCTTGTTTTTATTCTCCTACACTAATCTAGATCTGATAAAATGATGAAAGCTAATCAATAACAAATCAGAAGTAATTGGAGAAAGATTAGACATTTGTTTGATTTGGCTTGACCTTGCCGTTGACTTGTTGGAATATTGTGGCCAACGATCTGAATTTGGAATTGAGTTGGGGATTTGCGATCAGGTGCTGTGACAGAAAGTTCTGCTGCTGCAGACTAGGCTGTGTCATGTAGTCCAGTCCAAATGGTGCAGATAGGTACCATGCTAGTGCAGTCTTCAAAATTCTGCTTGCCTCTGCTCTTGTACTTGCATTTGAGTCTATTTGTGATTAGAAGCATGATAGGGCTTAGTTCAAGATGAAGGAAAGGTCCTTGACTTGTCTTGATGGCAGTCAATCTCTTCGTAAAGAACTAAGTATTGCACAAAATGGCAATGCAAATTTTGATGGATTGGTAATATGCATATATCAAGCTTTGAATGCTCTAGAATTGGATATTCTTGTGTGATTTTGTTGTGATTCCCCTTGTTTCAAATGACCTTGGTGATGTCCATCAATACACATGTCCATACTTGTTAAATCGAACTAATTGGTGCGTGGGCTGACATGATAACAACTATTTTTGCAAGTGTCAGTTTGGAGCTGAAATGATGAATTTGGATTTGGCATACTATGTTGTGTCGTTCAACCTACCTCTCTATGGCAAAAGATTGTGGATTGTGTAGTGATGAATGTTGAGATCGTTTGTAGTGGCAAATAGCTGATTGATAATGGTTAGGAGTTGGTTTACGCACCAAATAGGTCAAATCAAGTGTTATGATTATGCATTTACTACATGTGTGCAAAGTGGCAAAAGATGAAGATGTAAAAGTGAAGGGTCTACACGTTTGTCTTACATTTTTCCTCCAATTTAGTGTGTATGAGTACATGAATCATGCACTCCAAAGTAAATATGCAATAAAATTAAACATGCATGATGCAGATGTTGGAATGTTTGTCATTGATGTCAAAGGTGCATACACATGTCATTGAGATTAAGAAGATAGTCATTAACAAACAAGAGTATAAGAACATGTTAAGCATTGATGTCAAGAAGGTGCATGAACAAGAGTTGTGTCACTAATGTCAAAGACATAAGACCGAGATTGTTGGCGAGATTAATGTCTAAGAGATCGTTGTAGAGATTGTTGGAATATGTAATCATAGATGTTGTGGAGATTGATTGTATAAGATGTATGTACGAAATTGTCGAAGATTGTCATTTATGTCAAAGATGTTAGCGTGATATCAAAGGGTAAATCACTGTCAAAGGATAAAGAACATCAAATAAGGCCAAAGGCCACTAATTGTTTCAAAGAGCAGATCACATTATTTAAAGGTGGCTAATGACAACTTGCCACTGATATCAAAGGGTAAATCACTGTCAAAGGATAAAGAACATCGAATAAGGCCAAAGGCCACTAATCGTTTTAAAGAGCAAATCACATTATTTAAAGGTGGCTAATGACAAGTTTAAGTTTAAGTTTATTCTATCCTATTCATGGCCGATCCTCTTTACATTATGCATGTCACAAATCAAAGAGATTTTTAATGTAAAAATTGGCCGACCCCCTATGAAGATTACATTGCTGGCCAACCACACACTATGTTGACCGACTTCCATTGGCATAAAAGACGAAGTTCACAATATCAATTTATGCTCTATGCTGGCCGACTTCATTATGATTGTTATGCTGGTCCTTAGTAATGGCGCCCAAAACAAATATGTTATTAATCTATTTTATGAAGCGGACTTCTTACAATGATCGCCCAATATATATATATTCATCATGGAGTGATCCATTGAATAAAAATAGCAATTTATATATAAATAAATGGAGCAGAAATTAATATTAATATTGCAAAAGATGCGGCGATCAATATTGTAAAAGTGTAGCGATTATATATGTGAAAAGGCAGAACTCCATATAAGACAAAAAGTCTAAATCAAATGATAATGTGGAGGTGTAATTTGTTTGAAGAAAAGGTGCGATTAAAGGTGTTCTAATAATCAATGATCAGCGGTTGTGAAAGGGCAGAAATTAAATTGAAGAGTTACATCTTATGTGAAAGGTGGTGTTCTTTGTAAAAGAGTGTCCATTACTTGCATTAAGAAGACATAAAGAGTAGAAGAAGGTGTGGTTAGAAAACAACAATTCAATGAATACCATGTGTATATTAGAGCAGATACGAAAACAGAGAGGGAGAAAAATGAAGTCTAATTCTTATTTATTTTGAAAAGGAATATGTGTGACTGTGAGAAGAATATATCGACATGTTTATGATCAGATTTGCGAAAAGGAAAAGTGCATGACAATGATCAGATTTGTGAAAAGTACATGATAGTGATCAGATTTGTGAAAAGAAGTACATGATAGTGATCAAATTTGTGAAAAGAAAGAGTGCATGATAGTGATCGGATTTGAAGTTGGATTAGACTTGTAATTTGTGAGATATATTTTATTGTGTGAACTATGATTAGATTTGAGAGAAGTATATTGTGTGGTTTGTAATCAGATTTGTGAGAAAGATTGGTGCATGATGATAATCAGATTTGATAAGGAAGAGAATGATTATATTTGAATCAGATTTGGTGGTGGAGTTTATCATATCAGTATTGGAGAATTAAATAGGTTGAAGCATATCAAATAGAGGTTGGAGCCTCTTGCTTGGAGCTCAGTTTGTGTAGAGATTGGAGTCTCACATAAGTTGAAGCCTATCAAATAGAGGTTGGAGCCTTTTGTTGAGTTGGAACTCAGTTTGTGTAGAGATTGGAGTCTTTAGTAGTAGGTTGGGGCCTACAAGAAGAAGAAGATCAATATATATAAGCAATATTTTGCCGTGTTTTTCTCTTGCAAGGGTTCCCACGTAAATCGCGTGTTCTTAATTGCTAGACCTTGCACATGTGTAATTGATTGCGTTTGAAAAGTAAAAGTTTGTAAAATACTGATTCACCCCCCTCTTAGTATAATCGTGTGCTCATCAATGAATACAATATTGATTTTAGATGATGCCTCCTTTCTTCATGTGCATATACAAACAAGTGGTCTTCCACATTTGCATGGAAGTTGTACTTGCACAAGTGTTATTGCTAAAACCATAATCATCATTTGAAGCATGCAAATATTGGAAACTATGTCTCAACCTTGCATCCAAATGTTTGTATTTATCATTTTTGTCCTCACATGTGGAAGATGATATTCCACTTTAAGGTGGCATTCTTGGCCATGTGTTGATATTTTGCAAAGTGTTCAAAAAATTGTAAGAGTGTCTAATGTGATCATGATGTATAAGAACATCTTATGACATTATAAGGAGTTACTCACGACATAATCTATGATGTGTAAGAACATAATTATTGTGGAGTTATAGATGAATCTTGACTAACACTATAATGTGTAAGGCTTTTTTTAATGGAGATAATGGAGTGCCCAACTTGGCGAGTTGGTTATGATGGATTATGATATTGTCAGGATATTCTTACATTAGCATGTTGGCTTTGTAAGAGTTGGTATAGAATAACTCTACACCATGCAAGATTTGTTTGAAGATTATAGCCACCTAAGATCTAGGAACTTTATGAAAGCACAAGAGAGATCAATATACAATGCTCAAGGTTGCAATGGAATTAAATCCAATAGAATTGATTTACAAATGAGAACCCTTTGGTTATATAGCCAAGGTGAGACATAGGATTGTACAGGATTATGACAAGTGTCTTAATCTTATGTCATGTGACAACTTATCATAACTACCTAAGACACATGTGCTAAAAATCAAAAGATAAGATAAGATTTAATGACAACTAACACTTTCTAGAAAGATTCACTTATAGGACCTAAGTAAACTTAACATGTAAATAGGACCAATTAATGAATAGATAGGTAAAACACGTATTTACACCAACACCCCACCTTAAATGCAACTTAGGTAGTAGCTAATTATTATGCAAATGACACAAAGATGGGTCTCAACTACGAGACCATGTTAGGTACCCATGTACAAATGCAAATGCAATTTCTCACAAATGAAGAAAAGGAGAAAAGCCAGTGGGACAAAACTCCTCCCCAAAAGAGAGATATAAAGAAAAAGGCTCTCAATGATGCATGAGAAGGATGAAACCCCATTCAAGGAAAAAGAACCCCCCCATAAGAGAAGAAGAAGAGAGACCATGCAACCCCCACTCAATGTTGAGTGTCTTGCAATGATGGTAGATGCTCAACATTGAATGTAAAAGATGATCCAAAACCATCAAACAACATTCCTCCCCTTAGGAAGAAACAAAATCAAGATGGTATGCAAGATGCCTTCCCATTCTTGAAAGGAAGATGCAGGAAGATGGATGATGTGTGATGCCTCTAAATGATGCTCAAGTGTCTCCATGTTGTTGTCGAAAGCTATCATGTTCCAAACAAGTGTTCTAGGCCACACCGTCGAAGAAGGCAATCCAAAATCTCCTAGAAACGATTGTAGAACACAATTCAAGGAAAAAGAACCCCCCCATAAGAGAAGAAGAAGAGAGACCATGCAGCCCCCCCTGAAAGTTGAGTGTCTTGCAATGATAGTAGATGCTCAACATTGAATGTAAAAGATGATCCAAAACCATCAAACAACGTTCCTCCCCTTAGGAAGAAACAAAATCGAGATGGTATGCAAGATGTCTTCCCATTCTTGAAAGGAAGATGCAGGAAGATGGATGATATGTGATGTCTCTGAATGATGCTCAAGTGTCTCCATGTCGTTGCTGAAAGCTGTCATGTTCCAAATAGGTGTTCTAGGCCACACCGTCGAAGAAGGCAATCCAAAATCTCCTAGAAATGATTGTAGAACACAATTCAAAGATACCTCCTTTAAAGATAAAGAAGCCTCCTCCAAATGCTGTCCAAAATAATCCACACTCACATCAAACTGAAAAGGATAATCATGTAGAGAACGAGCAAGAGGGTCAAAGTGTTCCCTCACAACAACTGAAGAAGGATCACCTGCATCAAAGAGAAGATGAATGAAATCAATGGTATCTCCCAAATCTAAAATGCGGTACTCACAAAAAAAACCAACAATGTCTGTCAAGTACTCATCCCAACTAGCCATCTCTGGAAGATGATTAGTAAAACTAGAATAATACAATGGTAAATACAAGATAAGGAACACAAATATTTCTTATCATTGTTCTAATCATATCATCATTTTAATTAAATAAATATTCATCTTTGGATTAAAATAAATAAAGAAAAGATTAGACTTAAATGCATGTTAATAGTTTACTTTTGTTAAGATGCCTAGAAAAATTATCATGTTTTGTTTTATTGTACTTTGTTATTGGACTTGATCAAACCAATAACTTTGTACATGTGTCTTATAAAGTGTTGTATATGAAAAGAGGATACTCATGTAGTCAGAATATGAAAAGAGGATACTCATGTAGTCTAGAATGCATGATTATCATCTTAGAATATATATTGAGTATATAGATTATATAATTCAATGATGAGTGACTATATAGTACGGGATATGCATGTTATTCACTAGGTAAATGTTATGTCAACACATGATAATAGTGTTATAAATTTATTGTTGAAGATTCATGTAAGTGATTAAAGCACCTATATTAAATATAATGGTTTACATGAGAGAAAATTGACGAAGTTGAAATATATGTGATTAACATATAGAATAGCATTAGTTCTTTGATGGTAAATTCTTGATATGTATGTATTTCTTGTCATAATTTTGACAAGAAAAATGGTTCTTTTGAAATTACTTGTGAATTTAAAATAAAATTGAAAAGAGAGAGATCTATGAATTAAAAGAAGATATATAATATATATATATATATTAGGTTCTAAATACCATTGATGCAAATAGTTTGCCCTTCAACCTTGGAAATCTAGAGTATGTTTTAGGGATTTTTTTAAATATGTAAGCTTATTTTGTATAATAGCTTTTCCTATCTTATAGGGAAGTTCGAGACAAAACATTTACACAAGATGAGATCAATCTAATAACACCATTGAAAAATACACAAAATTATGCACTTTTAAAAATATTCACCCAAAAATGTTATCATAGAAGCAAGAACAAATCCCTAAAAGTTTTGAAAATGAGAACGACTTAGCAACAACTATGAGAATTTACAACTTTTGGAAAAACCAGACACTAAAATAAAAAACTAAATGTACCACTATGAAGAGCTTGGAATTCTATCCCAAATAAAAAAAAATGCGTTGAGAAAGGAGGTCAGATGATTGAGTTATGGGCCTTCAAAGTTGGATTGCAAATTCTAAAACTCCAATGGAGGGGGGGTTAAAATTATCAAAAGGTGTTGATGTCAGTTTTGACACAATGCTGGCATCAACAAATGAGGATGTTAATTTTGACGATTATATGATCGTGATTTGAAATATTCTCCCTTCTAGTGAATATTCTACTAAACAAAATATGCCATGGAATATTCTTTTTGCGGTGATGAAATATTCTCTCAACAGTTGTTGGAAATTTGTGGCGAAACTTCAAATATGGTATTGGAATATTCTAGCGATGTTGGTGAAATCTACAAAAATACCTATAATATGTTGTTGGTTTAAAGTCTGCCAACACTGGGGGATTTGTGGGGCTGGGAAGCTTGTGACCTGCATGGCCTGTGGGTACCATGTACTTGGAAGGTATGCAATACCTACTTTTGTGGGTTTGTAGTTTGCAATTTTTTATTTATTTTTAAAATAAAATTTTCAAGAAAATTTCATAATTTTTTTTGAAATTTTTATTAAAAAAATGTGACCTGATTTTTTGTTGATGACACAATTTTTTTGTTGACTGTAATTATGACAGCCGTATAGACAACGAAGGGGGGCATTTTTTCATTAGGCTTTGAGTGAAGTGCTCGGATTTTCGTGATTTGACAGTCAACCTTGGTCTAGCAAAATGCTCCAAAATTGCAACTACCTCCTGGATCTAGCAACCACTCTTCAGCTTCAAACCCTCATAGATCTGGCCTCATATGTTCAATTTGAGCGAAACTAAAGGCATTTTTTTTCAAGCCCTCTGATCTCAATGGTGAGCTCAAATTTGCACCAACAAGCTTTAATTTGAACTTGCAATAGAGAGCCACAAAGAGGAAACCTCCAAATCTGATATTTCTTTCAATATTTTCTGATTCTCTAGCCCATCATTCAATGCAAGAGAAGAGCATACTCAAATTTTCAAGATCCATCAAGATTTGCAACAAATACCTCTCAATAAAGACTAACAAGAAGCAATCCCCCAAGCTCTAATACCATGTAAGAGTTGGTGTAGAATAACTCTACACCATGTAGGATTTAGCTGAATATTATAGCCAACCAAGATCTAGGAACTTCATGGAAGCACAAGAGAGATCAATATGAAATGCTCAAGATTGCAATGGAATTAAATCCAATAGAATTGATTTTAAAAATGAGAACCCCTTGGAAAAATAGCCAAGGTGAGACATAGGATTAAACAGGATTATGACAAGTGTCTTAATCATATGTCATGTGGCAACTTATCATAACTACTTAGGACATGTGTTAAAAGTCAAAAGATAAGATAAGATTTAATGACATCTAACACTTTCTAGAAAGATTCCCTTCTAAGACCTAAGTTAACATGTAAATAAGATCTACTGACTAGATAGGTAAAACACCTTGTTAGAATTGGCTATGGATGCCAAGATCTATAGACCAAATAGAAAGCACAAAGAAGAGAGATGTTAGAATTGGCTATGGATGCCAAGATCTATGGACCAAATAGAAAACACAAAGAAGAGAGAAAATAATATGACAAGAATAAACTGTTTTCAATGCCAATGATAATGGAATTGGTTTCAATATGTGTGTACAAATGTAGTAGAGACCCCTTGGTTATATAGCCAAGGTGAGAACATAGGAGTGCATAAGATTATGACAAGTGTCGTAATCTTATGACATGAGACAACAATGAAAAGTTATCACTCCACTTAAAGTGGAAAGGTGATAATGTGATAACCACCACAAAAGGTGGAAACCTAATCACATGATATGTCCATGAAAGGTGGAGGTGATAAAGTAATAAGAAGATAAGTCCACCAAAGGTGGAAATTCTTCAACAACTCCTATGTGGTCCCTAAGTAAACTTAACTAAGGTGTAATTATGACCTAGGATAAGGTACAAAACATTTAATTACACCAACACCCCCCTTAAGTGCAACTTAGGGAGAATGTACACAAATGCAAACAATGCAAGATGGTTCCCGACAACTAGGCCATGTTAGGTACCCATATACAAATGCAATGCAATCTCTCACAAACAGAGAAAGGGAGAAAACCCAATGGGACAAAACTCCTCCCCAAAAGAGAGATGAAATACAAAATAGAAATGCTTTGAATGATGCATGAGAAGGTAAAAACCCCATGTGAGGAAAAAGACCCCCCCATGAGAGAGAAGTAGAAGAGAGACAAGGTAGCCCCCCCTCAATGAGATAACCTGCTGCAAGAGAAGCACTAGAAGTACACTGTGGAGTAACACTAGAATCCTCAATCTGACAAGCAAGGAAAGATATTTCTGTTTGCTATTGAAACCAAATGCGAGTCACTGATTGACTCAAGGTGGAATCATGATAAAGCAACAACAGACCCGATGCCAAGGAACACTGAAAAACTCACAAACTGAAACAACTCTGGAATCTATGAAGCAACAGTAGATGAATAAATGATGCCCCCCATAAAAGGGAATGATATGATGAAAGAATCTGGAAGCTATGTGTATCTTAATGTCGATGCCAAACTGTGACTAAAACTGATCCATAGGAGCAAGTACCATGAAGATTCTGGAACATTAACCATAAAATGAATGGCCCTCAAACTGAGATGTGACTCAATATAAATCTAATGTGATTCAGGATCATTAACCATAGGCTCTCAATTTGAGATGTGAACTGATGCGAACCAAAATGTGTCAAGCTATGAGCAAGATGTGGCAAAAAAAAAAAAACAGAATCCAGATACAACTCATGCGAGTTGTCATCAATACAAGATGAGATCAAAGTGCAACTACACTCTAATCAGATTATTATGCAAGAAGCCCCCCAAATGGAACTTTATGTAAGTTCATTTATTACAATACCCCATGATTGTAAAAGGAGAACATGCAAAACATGCATAAAACAAAGAGAAAATGCAAACCCAATGCATACAAAAAGGAAATAGTGCATGCACTAATGAATGTTCACATCTGCCTCCATGATGAAAAATAACCTCAAATTTGTGTAGATGCCTAAATCTGAAAAAATGGCCTACACCATTGTGAAGTGCTCAAAACTAGCTTTCCGTTGATATCTCGTTTGCCAAAAACGAACATCGCAGCCAAAAGTTATGAATTTTTCAAAAAACTGAATTTAGCTTGCAGGAAACGAGCTTTCTAGCAAAAAAGTTTTTTTCTAATTTGATTTCTGGAAAATCTACTCACTGTTTGTAGACAAAAATAAAAACCCAGAAATATTTTGATGCTAGAAACAAAACCCAAAAATAGTTTTTTGATCAAACAAGCAGAAGATAAAAATTTGATTGTTTTTTAACCTTCAGCCTGGAGAAAAATGACATCTGATGATTTTTGGACTGCGATTTTATCTAGATTTGTGCAAGATATGCAAAAATTTAAAAGATACCTAGTTCAGAAACCGAGAAATCGTTTTTCCTACAAATGAGCAAAAACTGGATTTTTGAAGCAAAAATGATGACGGCTTCAATAAAAAACGATTTTCAACAAACCCTTGTTTGTCAAAAATGCAAATGGTGATAAAATTGAGTAAACCAAAAGCCAAATCTGACTTTCTCAAGCCTTCTGGACGCAATGGTGAGCTCAAATTTGCACCAACAAGCTCCGATATGAACCTGCAATAAAAAAACCAAAAATGGAATCTCCCCAAATCTGGTACCTCTTTTCAGAAAAAAGACTCTCCAATGGCACCCAACCTGCTCTGATACCATGTTAGAATTGGCTATGGATGCCAAGATCTATGGACCAAATAGAAAGCACAAAGAAGAGAGAAAATAATATGACAAGAATAAACTGTATTCAATGTCAATGATAATGGAATTGGTTTCAATATGTGTGTACAAATGTAGTAGAGACCCCTTGGTTATATAGCCAAGGTGAGAACATAAGGTGCATAAGATTATGACAAGTGTCGTAATCTTATGACATGAGACAACAATGAAAAGTTATCACTCCACCTAAAGTGGAAAGGTGATAATGTGATAACCACCACAAATAGTGGATCTACCACAAAAGGTGGAAACCTAATCACATGATATGTCCATGAAAGGTGGAGGTGATAAAGTAATAAGAAGATAAGTCCACCAAAGGTGGAAATTCTCCAACAACTCCAATGTGGTCCCTAAGTAAACTTAACTAAGGTGTAATTATGACCTAAGACAAGGTACAAAACATTTAATTACACCAACACACCTATTTACACCAACATGCTCATCATGGGAGCTGGCTGTTGAATTTTTTATGGGGATTTGGATGCCATTTTTGGAGGTGGTGTTCTCCTATGGTTTTTGGTTTCCTAATTTGTATCTCCTATATATTGGTGCCTAAGATGAAGATGTAGTATGATGTAAAATTTTAGGGGGTTAAATTGCTAGTTTTTTTGGACTTGTGAAGGTTTGATCCTATTGATGTATTATAACCAAATTGGTGTTGTGAATACATTGGTTTGAGATTGGAAGGATAGGTTTTTCTAAAAGGATTCTTCCAAGATAAACATTGTTGTATTGATATTGTTTTTGTGTATATATTTTCTTTTCAAACTATTACATCATATTTTACATGTATTCTTCTCCTTGTTGATTAGTGTGGGAAGTGTTTTTGGTATCAAATTCCTTTCAATGAGACATAAAATTGGAGTCTAGTAATTTCAAGCAAGATTCCATGCTACATGACTAGTGTGGCATTTGGAACCACTAGCATATGCACTTGTCAATCCCAAACAATTTATAGTGTTTATATGTCCTATCATTGCTTTCAACCCCTTATTTGTCTCCTAAAAATGAGAGCATTATGACAATGTGAATCTAATTTGAGAGAGAAGAAGACACAATGTGGTAATGGTAGGATATAACAATGCAATAGTCCTAAATATTAGTTGTATGATTTTATCAATGTTGATAAAGTAATGATGGGAATATTGGTGCTCCCAATGTTGCCCCAAAATAAGGGAAAAAATGAGTGTAAACCATGTGTCAATGCACCAATTATCATGATGTAAGAGTAATGCAATAAATGATATAATATGCGATCAATTATGCATGTTGACATTATGGATTAAATTTAGAGAGGTAACATACAAGGCATTGAAAGGAAAATATAAAATATAGGGAGCATAATCATGTTCACACAAAGTCATAAAATAATGTATCGTAGAAAATGAAACTTACATATCTTGGGGTATACTCTACCTTTGGGGGTCTTTGTGTAAGAATTTTTCTTTGTTTTGGTGTGGATTCCCCCATTGTTGTCTCCACACTTATGTGTGGAAGATCTTGCAAGAGAAAGCATTGCTTGTCCCTTAAGTGACGATCATTTGAAGGACATGGTATAATAGATGTAGTAATTTGCAACATTTAAGGAGAACACATGGTGTGTAAGGTGATGGAAAATATCATTGTGAGGCCCACCTATTGGTTTTGGATATTATGCCATTTTTCTTCTTTTAGACTGACACATTATGATATTTTTTTGTGTTGATTGCTCGACATTATGCTATTTTTTCTATCATTTATATTGATACTTTATGATGCTATTCATTTTACGATGATTTAAACACTTGACTCTATATTTGATGTTTATTGATGATTAAAAATGCATGTGTAGAATTGATGAATTATTGTTCGTTAAATTGTAGGTATGACGATGAATTATTAATTGTGATACAAATGTTAATTTCAATATTGTGATGAGTAAATTTATTGTCCTAAATTAAATTACGAAATGAAAATTATTGCTTACTTTGTGAAATGTGAATCAATGCTCTTATGTGAATTCAATGATTAATATGAATATTTGAGATTTTGATAATTGGGAATTAGTATTTTGGTGCAATTTAAAATGTTTTATGGAAATTTGTAATGTGAATGTTATTGTATGATTTATTTTGGTTGTTTCACCTATACAATTTTATTGGATGTATTAATGTGTGAAATTGAGTGTGCAAGTATATTATTCCATGGACAATGGAATAAGAGGTCTTCAAGGAACTCAATGTGACAAAACTTGTAATTCTGACTATAGTCCATTTGGAGGGACTATAGTTTTAATGTAATGTGATTTATGTAATGTGGTTTGAGGCATGAGTGTATATGTTTGTAAGGTCTTGAAGTCCTTAAGTTTTTTTATTTATTTGTAATTGTAGCTTTGAGGGAAAATTTGGATTTAAACTTGTTTGAGTTTAAAAAGGGGTGAGAAAGACTTTTTTGTGTGTGTAATTTTATCATTTTAAAACCCCTAGGGTGTTAATCCAAGGATTGGGTACTCAATTGAACCCATTTCTTGGACTAAATCCAAGATATGGCCCCTCTTAATTACCTATTAAGAGGGGTGATAAGTTTTGAGTGTTATGGGGAGTGGATGGACTTATTCCAATCACATCCCCATTTTATCCAAGTTCCTTAATGGAAGGAGATGTTTGGGGAAGTTCTCAAGTGGATTCTCCCTTATTAATTGTTTGTTTGAGTATTTTTAGGAAGGAGTGGAAGAGTCTCGTTCTTCCCTTTTTGTGTTGTGTGGGTGGGAAGGTAACAAGTGCCACCTCCCCATTGGTGAGGATCCCAATCGAGACTCTATTTATCTTTTCCTTTTTGGATGTTTGGGGGTTCTTTTGGTTGAATTTTTTGTGGATTTTCTTGAAGGAGTGGGGTGTAAATAATTTTGAAAGAAGTTGGAAGGCTTGAATCTCTTCTTAAAATGTTTTCCTTAGATATCTTGAAAAGTAGGATTCAAGCTCTTTATGTGTGCTTTTGTATGAAATTTGTTAAATGTTTACAATGATTGTTGTGAATTTTCTTCTTGTTGTTGTTGTAATGTTTAAATTTGGTATGGGTTGTTATGGGTATTTCTCTCCCATTTCATGAGAGCTCCCCAAGTGTGGGGTTGAGAGACAGAGAACCTCTTATGGAAAAAACTCCATCCTTTGAAAAGGTGGAGCTTGGGTATGAGTACCCATCTTGTTATTGGAGCATGGTGTTTGGGTTGTGAAGTTGGATGTAGTGAAAAATGTGAAATTTGAAGAGAGGTGTTGAAACTATTTATGAACTATATATGTTCTTCCCCATTGGGTAGAGATTTCACCTCATCCCCCCTTATGAATCTTGAGAGATTCAATGTGTGAGTCAACCATTGGGATTGTGTGTTATTTGTTGTGAGTATGTCAATTCTTGATGTATGGTTATGTGTTTGAATGTTACTTGATTCTTATGAAGACCTCCTAGCTCGACGGTGACTGGTTTTCTAGCCAATGGTTGGGTAGTGAGCACCCAATTGGCCTTTAGGAGAAATTTTGTATTTGGTGTAGGTTTGAAAATCTAGGAAGCTTTTAGATTTGGTAGTATCTATATTCCATTGAATGAATAATATTAGAAGTTTCATTCCAATGTAATCTTCCCTGTTGGGTGGGTTGTAATAGTCTTGTATTACTATTGTAAAATGTATGTGAAGTTCTTGTGGGAGTGTAATTGCAATGAGAATGTTAATTTACCATTATATTTTAGTTTTGTGTATACATTGCTATTTTAAAAGTGTGTTAATGAAATATTGAAATGTTGATTTATGCCTGAGAATGAAAACAATTTATGGACTCTATTATGAGCAAGTTTAAAAGAAAGAAATTCCTAGAAATTGATATCTTTGGTTTATAAAAATTTGCGTTACAGTAAATTTTGTGTCATTGTATGTTATAGAGAAAAATATATACATTTTTAGATTAGTTTACTGTTATTGCAAATATTATAAGAGAATGTTTGAGTTTTACATATCTAAGTTAGTTTACTGTTATTGCAAATATTAGAAGAGAATGTTTAAGTTTTAGTTATATCTAAGATGTATACTATTTCGTAGACTCCTACTCAAAACATGGAACATTAAGATTATTTTGATATGCTTAATTTGGGTGAATACCCTACAACAAAAAAAAAAATATGAAATAATCTTACTAATATTGTGCACCCTCTACAATTTTCAAATTTCCCTATGCACCCTTCTGGTCCGCCATGGTGCAACTTGGTGGGGATCTCGAGTAGGTTTCCCCATCCAAAACAAAATATTTTGTTTCGGCAAAAAATGGTGGGAATATTGATCCTATGGCTTGAAAGGTCGGTGCGAAAGTCAACATGGCTTCATTGTCTTTTGGGATCTCCTCTCGAGATTCTGGAAAATCTTTGGCTTCCCCCCTTTTGGGGCTCGATTCTTTTTTTGCTGAGGAAAATCCAGTCTCTTATGTGGACAAACTAGTCAACAGTATACCTTTGTTCAAGGAGTACTCTAAGGATCCAGGCGCTCTGGATGCTAGTTGTGCAGTGAATGACCTCAAAGTTGATGTCTCAGATGAAATCATGAATGAGACTATTGCAAGACTTTAACTATCTCTTGTAGGTAAGTTTTTGTCTTTCAAACCAAGCATTGATCAAGTTAGAAAAAGGATTGACTCTACTTGGAAACTTAAAGGAGCTATGAATGTAAGTTCTATGTCTAATTACTTATTTCTTCTTAGTTTTGTGAATCATGAATATTTGTTAAAGGTTCTTACTGGAGGCTCGTGAGCCTTTGATAAAAACTTCAAGGACTACTAATCTCTGTGTAAGTGGAAACCTAGCTTTGACCCCTTTATGGACCTTGACTCTATTACCTCTACTTGGATTTGTTTCCCTGGGCTTCCTTTGTAGTTCTGGAACCAAAAAGTCTACCAAGGTATTATTGCTAACTCTTTTGGGAGCCTATTAGAAATTGATAAATTTTGCAAAAATCAAGATTAGTTTTTGTAAGAATATGTGTGAACGTGGCTATCAATAAGGTCCTCCCTTCCTCCATATCCCTAAAATCAAAGTTCGGGATATGGAATCAAGTTATATAAAATAAAAATTTGGAATCTTTTGTCAGTTTTATAGGAGGTTTACGCATCTTAGCAACTCCTATAAAAACAACATACACATAGAAATAAAGAGTTCTCTGAGGTTGTTCTCCCTCAACACAATGAGATCAATTTCAGTTATAGTGGGGACATGGGTTTGAGGCTTTCCCATGCTGAGCATCCTATAATGTTGGCTACGAAGCAAAAGCAAGAAGTAAAAAGTGGAGAAAGTAATAAAGGAAAGGACCCCTCAGATGTCCCACAGGATAATAGACCCTCAAACCCAAAATGGTTTTGAGAATGTTGAAGAAAACTTGAATGATAAATCTGAAAGAATCCACTCCTTGGATATTCCCCCCTCCCCCCAAAATGGTTTTGTGGTGGAAGAATTTGTTCCAGGTCATTCCAAAGAAAGAAATACGTGTGTTTCTTTGGGTGGGGAGGATGTTTCATTACAAAAAACCACAACCAAAATATGCTAGGATCCTTAGGCTTGTTGGGGTTTAGGGAATCTGAGTCTCCCTTACCCTAACATAGTTATACGAAGGATGTCCTAAAGGAAGATTGGACACAAATAAATGAAAAATTATAAAAAAAAAGAAAGTGGATGATGGGGGGAACAAAAACAAGGGAGACCTTCTCAGAGGGATACCAGGGCGATCTTTGGGACAAAAGAAACTCAAGAAATATTTTTTGGGGAGGCTTGGACTCTTTTGATTAAGTATTTGACGGATACTAACTTCTCCTCTCTATTTTTGAATGAAGATAATGTCTTGGAATGTATGTGGGTTGAATAGCCCCCTAAAATAACATATAGTTAAATATTGTATTGTTGATCTGAAAGTGGATGTTCTTATCCAAGAAACTAAAATACAACATTAAAAATTTGATCAGATAGTTAAAAACATATGGATAATGGTTGAATATTGTGTAAGTGACGCAGATGGAGCCTTAGGTGGCCTTGCTAATTTATGGAACTCAACCAGGCTAAAAGGAATAAAAGGAAACAACAGTAGAAATAGTTTAAAAACTATTATGGAAGATTTGAAGAATTTTGTTAAATGGAATCTAATTAATATTTATGCCCCTAACTCTAGGGCTATTAGAGTTCATCTTTGGGATTCCTTATCTACTCTCATTTTGAATAGAAAAAAGGATAAATAGGTTCTTGGAGAAGATTTTAATACTCCTTTATTCCTTTCAGATAAACTAGGGGGTTTGGAGGACTACTTAAAACACATGTTCGACTTTACATAATTCATCTCTTCTCAGGGCCTATGGGATGTTGATCTTCAAGGTTCCAAGTTCACTTGGTCAAATAGATGAAAAGGTAACAATCACATCCAAGTTAAGCTATACCAAATGCTTATTTCTAGTGGATGGGTCATTTTTCAAAAATTGCATTTATTTGCCCTTTCCAGGACTAGTTCTAATCACAGTGCTCTTCTATTGGTTTGGAGGAGTTGATGCCTAGGGGTCCCTATCCCTTCAGGTACGATATTATGTGGACCCTTCACCTTTATTTTAAGGGGATTATTTAAAAATGATGGAATCAACCTTGCTAGGGTACACCAATGTTTTTCTTAGCCCAAAAACTAAGAAGGATCAAAGATAATTTGAAAGGGTGGAATAAAATATCCTTCAAAATATATTCCTCACTAAGAACTCTATCCTTCTAGTCTGAAGAAGATTCAAGAAAGTTTTGAGAATGGGGTTATAGATGGAGATACTTCGAAGAAAGAAAGAGAGATTAGAGCGAAGTGGTTTAAGATTACTAAGGAGGAAATATTTTGGAAATAAAAATCTTGAATACAATGGTTGCAAGAGGGGGTAGAAACACTAAATTACTTCACTAGTCGACTATGAAGCAGAGGAAGAGAAACAATATAAGATCCTTGGTGAAAGAAAATGGTACTATTCTAATAAATGAAGATGAAATAGTTGAGGAGGCTATTTCATTTTTCAAAGATAATGATGGATCTTAGGTTTAGACTAATGTTGGGATGTACACTCTTCGTTAGGTTATACCAAAGGTGATTATGGAGTTGGACCTTAAGGATTTGGGGAACCCATAATGATGCGAGAATTCAAGAATGCGATCTTTTCCTTTGGAGCTTTTAAAGCTCCAGGCCTTGATGGTTTCCCCTTGCATTTTAACAAGATTTTTGGGAAGTCATCTCCACTGATATTTTAAATGCATCCAAATATTTCTTTAGATCGAGAAGATTTCTAAGTCAATTAAATTCAACTTATATTGTGTTAATCCCTAAGAAAGATGATGCCACCTCCTTACAAGATCATAGACCCATAAGATTATGTAACACAATGTATAAAATCTTTGTAAAAATCATAGTTAATGGGTTGAAAGGGGTCCTTGATAGGATAATTTTTGTGAATCAAAAAGTCTTTGTAAAAGGTAGAAAAATCCTCAATGCTTCTATAGTCTCCCATGAATACATCCACTCTATGTAACAATGTAAGAGACCGAGTATGGTCTTCAAGTTAGACATTTTGAAAGCTAATGATAGGGTTTCTTGGTATTTCCAATTTTCTATTCTGGAGAAATTTGGCTTCAATGGTCAAATTTTAAAACTCATTAAATCTTGTGTCTCTATCCCAAAGTATTTTGTTCTCATAAATGGTGTTTCTAAAGGTCACTTTTCCCATGGTAAAGGTTTAAGACAATGCGATCCCCTATCTCCTTATCTATTTATAATAGTTGCTGAAGTTATTGGGATAATGTTCTAGATAAATTTGGATCAAGGAGTCTTCAAAGGGATTAAATCCTCTTCTTCTCTTTCGCCTACTTCTCACCAGTAGTTTGTGGATGATACCATTCTAATTAGAGCAACATTAGTTATTGAAGATTCCAATTGGAAATATATTATTCAGGATTATGTTGAGGCCTTAGGACAACACATTAATTATTCTAAAAGAAAGGTTTATTTCTTCAATACAAATCATTTGTTAAAAGATAGGGTTTTGAGAATTCTAGGTTGTCAAGAGGTTGTTTCACCCATCTCTTATCTTGGTATCCCTCTAAGCAGCAATTTTTTTTGATATCAGTAGGTCATTGTTGTTGATAATGGTTAACAAAGCATTTCAAGGCTGTTAGATATGAAGGTTGTCAAAAATATATATTGTGGTACTAGAATTTTCATTTATTTTAAGGTTCCAAAAGCACATTGTTTGTTAGTGTGTAGATTGTTGAGTCGATTAAAGTATTATAGAGAAAGTTTTATTATGGCGTATCTGGCTTCAGATAGTTAATGCATTTATTATACCATGCCAAGTATGGAGTTAGCATGAGTGGTGTTCTGGAAGGATATCTTTTGGGTAGAGATATTTATTAATATGGTTTAAGATTACTAAGGAGCGAAGTGGTTTAAGATTACTAAGGAGGAAATATTTTTGAAATAAAAATCTTGAATACAGTGGTTGCAAGAGGGGGTAGAAACACTAAATTAGTTCACTAGTCGACTATGAAGGAGAGGAAGAGAAACAATATAAGATCCTTTGTGAAAGAAAATGGTACTATTCTAATAAATGAAGATGAAATAGTTGAGGAGGCTATTTCCTTTTTCAAAGATAATGATGGATCTCAGGTTTAGACTAATGTTGGGATGTACACTCTTCGTTAGGTTATACCAAAGGTGATTATGGAGTTGGACCTTAAGGATTTGGGGAACCCATAATGATGCAAGAATTCAAGAATGCAATCTTTTCCTTTGGAGCTTTTAAAGCTCCAGGCCTTGATGGTTTCCCCTTGCATTTTAACAAGATTTTTGGGAAGTCATCTCCATTGATATTTTAAATGCATCCAAATATTTCTTTAGATCGAGAAGATTTCTAAGTCAATTAAATTCAACTTATATTGTGTTAATCCCTAAGAAAGGTGATGCCACCTCCTTACAAGATCATAGACCCATAAGTTTATGTAACACAATGTATAAAATCTTTGTAAAAATCATAGTTAATAGGTTGAAAGGGGTCCTTGACAGGATAATTTTTGTGAATCAAAAAGTCTTTGTAAAAGGTAGAAAAATCCTCAATGCTTCTATAGTCTCCCATGAATACATCCACTCTATGTAACAATGTAAGACACCGAGTATGGTCTTCAAGTTAGACGTTTTGAAAGCTAATGATAGGGTTTCTTGGTATTTCCAATTTGCTATTTTGGAGAAATTTGGCTTCAATGGACAAATTTTAAAACTCATTAAATCTTGTGTCTCTATCCCAAAGTATTTTGTTCTCATAAATGGTGTTTCTAAAGGTCACTTTTCCCATGGTAAAGGTTTAAGACAATGAGATCCCCTTTCTCCTTATCTATTTATAATAGTGGCTGAAGGTATTGGGATAATGTTTTAGATAAATTTGGATCAAGGAGTCTTCAAAGGGATTAAATCCGCTTCTTCTCTTTCGCCTACTTCTCACCAGCAGTTTGTGGATGATACCATTCTAATTAGAGCAACATCAGTTATTGAAGATTCCAATTGGTAATATATTATTCGGGATTATGTTGAGGCCTTAGTACAACACATTAATTATTCTAAAAGAAAGGTTTATTTCTTCAATACAAATCATTTGTTAAAAGATAGGGTTTTGAGAATTCTAGGTTGTCAAGAGGTTGTTTCACCCATCTCTTATCTTGGTATCCCTCTAAGCAGCAATTTTTTTTTGATATCAGTAGGTCATTGTTGTTGACAATGGTTAACAAAGCATTTCAAGGCTGTTAGATATGAAGGTTGTCAAAAATATATATTGTGGTACTAGAATTTTCATTTATTTTAAGGTTCCAAAAGCACGTTGTTTGTTAGTGTGCAGATTGTTGAGTCAATTAAAGTATTATAGAGAAAGTTTTATTATGGTGTATCTGCCTTCAGATAGTTAATACATTTATTATACCATGCCAAGAATGGAGTTAGCATGAGTGGTGTTCTAGAAGGATATCTTTTGGGTAGAGATATTTATTAATATGGTTTAAGATTACTAAGGAGCGAAGTGGTTTAAGATTACTAAGGAGGAAATATTTTGGAAATAAAAATCTTGAATACAGTGGTTGCAAGAGGGGGTAGAAACACTAAATTAGTTTACTAGTCGACTATGAAGGAGAGGAAGAGAAACAATATAAGATCCTTGGTGAAAGAAAATGGTACTATTCTAATAAATGAAGATGAAATAGTTGAGGAGGCTATTTCATTTTTCAAAGATAATGATGGATCTCAGGTTTAGACTAATGTTGGGATGTACACTCTTCGTTAGGTTATACCAAAGGTGATTATGGAGTTGGACCTTAAGGATTTGGGGAACCCATAATGATGCAAGAATTCAAGAATGCGATCTTTTCCTTTGGAGCTTTTAAAGCTCCAAGCCTTGATTGTTTCCCCTTGCATTTTAACAAGATTTTTGGGAAGTCATCTCCATTGATATTTTAAATGCATCCAAATATTTCTTTAGATTGAGAAGATTTCTAAGTCAATTAAATTCAACTTATATTGTGTTAATCCCTCAGAAAGGTGATGCCACCTCCTTACAAGATCATAGACCCATAAGATTATGTAACACAATGTATAAAATCTTTATAAAAATCATAGTTAATAGGTTGAAAGGGGTCCTTGACAGGATAATTTTTGTGAATCAAAAAGTCTTTGTAAAAGGTAGAAAAATCCTCAATGCTTCTATAGTCTCCCATGAATACATCCACTCTATGTAACAATGTAAGAGACCGAGTATGGTCTTCAAGTTAGACATTTTGAAAGCTAATGATAGGGTTTCTTGGTATTTCCAATTTGCTATTCTGGAGAAATTTGGCTTCAATGGTCAAATTTTAAAACTCATTAAATCTTGTGTCTCTATCCCAAAGTATTTTATTCTCATAAATGGTGTTTCTAAAGGTCACTTTTCCCATGGTAAAGGTTTAAGACAATGAGATCCCCTTTCTCCTTATCTATTTATAATAGTTGCTGAAGTTATTGGGATAATGTTCTAGATAAATTTGGATCAAGGAGTCTTCAAAGGGATTAAATCCGCTTCTTCTCTTTCGCCTACTTCTCACCAGTAGTTTGTGGATGATACCATTCTAATTAGAGCAACATTAGTTATTGAAGATTCCAATTATAAATATATTATTCGGGATTATGTTGAGGCCTTAGGACAACACAATAATTATTCTAAAAGAAAGGTTTATTTCTTCAATACAAATCATTTGTTAAAAGATAGGGTTTTGAGAATTCTAGGTTGTCAAGAGGTTGTTTCACCCATCTCTTATCTTGGTATCCCTCTAAGCAGCAATTTTTTTTTGATATCAGTAGGTCATTGTTGTTGAAAATGGTTAACAAAGCATTTCAAGGCTGTCAGATATGAAGGTTGTCAAAAATATATATTGTGGTACTAGAATTTTCATTTATTTTAAGGTTCCAAAAGCACGTTGTTTGTTAGTGTGTAGATTGTTGAGTAAATTAAAGTATTATAGAGAAAGTTTTATTATGGTGTATCTGCCTTCATATAGTTAATGCATTTATTATACCATGCCAAGTATGGAGTTAGCATGAGTGGTGTTCTGGAAGGATATCTTTTGGGTAGAGATATTTATTAATATGGTTTAAGATTACTAAGGAGTGAAGTGGTTTAAGATTACTAAAGAGGAAATATTTTTGAAATAAAAATCTTGAATACAGTGGTTGCAAGAGGGGGTAGAAACACTAAATTAGTTCACTAGTCGACTATGAAGGAGAGGAAGATAAACAATATAAGATCCTTGGTGAAAGAAAATGGTACTATTCTAATAAATGAAGATGAAATAGTTGAGGAGGCTATTTCCGTTTTCAAAGATAATGATGGATCTCAGGTTTAGACTAATGTTGGGATGTACACTCTTCATTAGGTTATACCAAAGGTGATTATGGAGTTGGACCTTAAGGATTTGGGGAACCCATAATGATGCAAGAATTCAAGAATGCGATCTTTTCCTTTGGAGCTTTTAAAGCTCCAGGCCTTGATGGTTTCCCCTTGCATTTTAACAAGATTTTTGGGAAGTCATCTCCACTGATATTTTAAATGCATCCAAATATTTCTTTAGATCGAGAAGATTTCTAAGTCAATTAAATTCAACTTATATTGTGTTAATCCCTCAGAAAGGTGATGCCACCTTCTTACAAGATCATAGACCCATAAGATTATGTAACACAATGTATAAAATCTTTGTAAAAATCATAGTTAATGGGTTGAAAGGGGTCCTTGACAGGATAATTTTTGTGAATCAAAAAGTCTTTGTAAAAGGTAGAAAAATCCTCAATGCTTCTATATTCTCCCATGAATACATCCACTCTATGTAACAATGTAAGAGACCGAGTATGGTCTTCAAGTTAGAAATTTTGAAAGCTAATGATAGGGTTTCTTGGTAGTTCCAATTTGCTATTCTGGAGAAATTTGGCTTCAATGGTCAAATTTTAAAACTCATTAAATCTTGTGTCTCTATCCCAAAGTATTTTATTCTCATAAATGGTGTTTCTAAAGGTCACTTTTCCCATGGTAAAGGTTTAAGACAATGAGATCCCCTTTCTCCTTATCTATTTATAATAGTGGCTGAAGTTTTTGAGATAATGTTTTAGATAAATTTGGATCAAGGAGTCTTCAAAGGGATTAAATCCGCTTCTTCTCTTTCGCCTACTTCTCACCAGTAGTTTGTGGATGATACCATTCTAATTAGAGCAACATTAGTTATTGAAGATTCCAATTGGAAATATATTATTCGGGATTATGTTGAGGCCTTAGTACAACACATTAATTATTCTAAAAGAAAGGTTTATTTCTTCAATACAAATCATTTGTTAAAAGATAGGGTTTTGAGAATTCTAGGTTGTCAAGAGGTTGTTTCACCCATCTCTTATCTTGGTATCCCTCTAAGCAGCAATTTTTTTTTGATATCAGTAGGTCATTGTTGTTGATAATGGTTAACAAAGCATTTCAAGGCTGTCAAATATGAAGGTTGTCAAAAATATATATTGTGGTACTAGAATTTTCATTTATTTTAAGGTTCCAAAAGCACGTTGTTTGTTAGTGTGTAGATTGTTGAGTCGATTAAAGTATTATAGAGAAAGTTTTATTATGGCGTATCTGCCTTCAGATAGTTAATGCATTTATTATACCATGCCGAGTATGGAGTTAGCATGAGTGGTGTTCTGGAAGGATATCTTTTGGGTAGAGATATTTATTAATATGGTTGGTATTTATTTCAGAAATACAATGTTTCTCTACGGTTTGGAAGGAGAGTATGCCTACACTAGTTCTATCATTTTTCTGAGTCTCTAATGGCATGACTTAGTGTGCAAGAATCTTGAAGTGTTAGAAGGTCTATCAAGCTATTCAAAGATTGAGGCATGTGCGGTAATGACTTGTAGAGTGAACAATTCAAATATTTTATGTGGAGTGAGGATTGGATTTGTTTAAGGTTCTCGTGGTGGTGCAAGGCATCAATTTCTTTTGGTGGCAAACATTTTATGTTTGGATCGTTGCATTACACATTTCATGTAATTTGATTTTAGGTCCACCCTATGTCATATGAGTTTGTGTGGATTTGGATGACATAGAAGAATGTTAATGTATTGTCAGCATATATTTGAAATGTTCAAATACATTGTAATGAGTAACTTGTAATAGTGAGAGAAATAGAGTGTAATGAATGGAAGGTATGTGTTAGAAGTGTGAAGAAAAGAGGGAGTGCTAGTATTAGAGGGTCATTCTCAGTGTGAGAGAGTGTCAACTATGTCTCTGGTGCATATCAAAGTTAAATTTCAAAATTTCCATTGTTTTTGTATTTTAGTAGGATTAGTGTTCTACCTATTGTATAGTTTTGGTAGGAGATTGGTGCGTCTTTCCTATGGAGATTGGTTTCTCTAGTAGGTTGGAACTTATAGATTCATTTGGGGATTGGTGTCTCCGATAGGTTGGTGTCTACATCACATTGTAAAATTCACTTATTATATTCTTTCTTGTGAGTTTTCTCACCCTTGTTTTTCTCATCTTGGGTTTCCATGTATATCTGGTGTTATGTGAACATCTTATGTTTTTCTTTAATTATGGTTCAATGCTCTTCATGTTAAAAACATATATAATATTTGTAAAGGTTTAGATAATTGTTTTGATCTACTAATTCACCCCCCTCTCAGTATATTGTGTTCCCTTCAATTGGTATTAAATCCAAGTTCCTTTGGAGAAGTCTAACAACTCAAGGTACATCCAAGAAGGCACAAGAAAGTTTATTTGGAAACAAAGTACCATTTTTTGATGGATCTAATTTTTCTTTTTGGAAAGTTAGAGGATGGAGTTCTATTTGATGGCTCTTGGGATGGAAATTTGGGCATCAATTGAAGAGAGATATAAGATCCTTGAATTCTCACCTAGAGATAAAGCCAAAAAGAGGGCTTGTGAGGCTAATGCAAAGGCTAAGAATGCTATTTTATGTCGTTTGAATAATTCTGAATTTGTGAAAGTAATACAATGCAAAAATTTTGGACACATTGCAAGAAACTGCAAAATTAATTTTGTGAGTTCTCTGTTACCGAAGAAAGGAAGAAGTGATGTTCTAGAGAAGGTCTGGAAGATGGACCTTGAAGAAAAGAAGTCTGAAAAGTCTATGATTTTTTAGGATTATTTACATGCTTAGAAGGAGAAGAACTTATGGATTATTGATAGTGGTTGCTCTAGTCATATGACTTGAGATAAAAGTAAGTTAATGAATTCAAGAAAATTGAAGGTGGTTCTATTACCCTTGGAAACAATTCAATTGCGAAAAATTCCGATAAGGGTATTTTAAGTCTTGATGGTGGTAAAAAAAAGACACATGATGTTTTGTATGTTGAAGGATTAAAACATAATTTGTTGAGTGTTAGTCAGATATGTGATAAATGATACAAGTTATCCTTTAGTGCTGATGGTTGTGAAATTAGAGAATCAAGCATTGGTGAGGTGATTGTGGGAGGAAGTAGGACATACACTGATATTTATCACCTCAATGAGTTGAATGGATAGAGTTGTCTCACTACGTAGAAGGATGATGGTTGGATTTGGCACAAAAGGTTAGGACACATTAATTTTTATGATATTATCAAGATTAGTTCAAAAGGGATGGCATGGGATATGCCAAGAATAAAGAAACCTCAATCAATCAGTTGCAATACATGTCATGAAGGGAAACAAACAAGATGTGAATTTACTGCTAAGGAATATTCCACATCAAAACCATTAGATTTGGTACATACAGATCTGTGCGGACCAATGAGGACTAAGAGTACACAAGGAGACACGTATTTCATGATGTTGATTGATTATTATATCACGATGACTTGGATTACATATCTAAAATATAAGTCAAAATTTTGATAAGTTCAAAGTATTTAAGGCTATGGTGGAGAATGAAATCAGAAGGAAAATCAAAGTGGTGAAGAGGATATTTAGGTATTTGAAGGCATTGAAGAATTTGGTCTATGGTATACAAAGAGTGAAAATTTCACTCTTACTACATACACAGATGTGGATTGGGCATGATGTGTGGATGAACAAAAGATCACACATGGCAACACATTATTCCTTGGAGATAGTTTGGTGTCTTGTTTGAGTAAGAAGAAAGAATTAGTTTCTTTATCTACAATAGAAGAAAAATACATTGATGAACCATCATGCCGCACTTAGGTGATTTGGATTAAGAAGAACTTGAAGGAGATGAAGATTGAGTTTGAAGATCCTATCACTATTATTTGTGATAACACAAGTGCAATAAACATTTCAAAGAATCATGTGATGCACTCAAGAACAAAACAAATCATAATAAAATATCATTTCTTGAGAGAGAAGGCTACAAAGAAAGAAGTAAGATTGGAATATGTGGATGCAAAGGAGCAAGTTGTAAAAATATTTATGAAGCCACTACCTAAAAAGACATTTGAGTTTCTCCAACAGAAGTGGGGAGCTGTTGCTCCCTCCTCTTGATTCAAGAGGAAATTACAAGGTGAGGGGGAGCTTGGTATCCCTGCTGCAAGAAGGGTTGGTGCTGTTGTAGAGTGTTTTCAAAAGTAGTGATGCATGGACTCAAGGGGAGTCTATTCAAGAAACATGTTTTCAAATTTTGTAGTGTACCAAATGTTGCTGATCCTTTTTCCATTGATGTCAAAGGGGGAGAAAGTGGGCTCAAAATGCTAGATTGAAGATATTCTAAATTAAGTAGAAAGTGATAATTTTTCATTTATCTTAAGGTTCCAAAAGCATATTGTTAGTCATTGTGTAGACTATCAAGTTGATTCAAGTATCATAGAGCATGTTTTTGTTGTGGCATGATTGCCTTCAGATAGTTAATGTATTCATTATAACATGCCAAGTATGCAATCAACATGAGTGTGGTGGTCTAGAAGGATATATTTTGGGCAGAGAAATTTATTAATATGGTTGGCATTTCTTTCAGAAATGTAGTGTTGCTTTGTGATTTGGAAGGAGAGTATGCCTACACAAGTTCTATCAATTTCCCAAGTTTGTGGTGGTGTGACTTAGTGCGCAAGAAATTTGAAGTGTCAAAAGGTCTATCAAGATATTCAAAGATCGAGGCATGCACGGTAATGACTTGTAGTGAGTGGAATTAAGATATTGTGTGTGGAGTGAGGATAAGACCTATTTAAGTTTCTCATGGTGGTGCAAGGCATTAAGTTATTTTGGCAGCAAGAATTTTGTGTTTGGACTATTGTATTACACATTTACACATTTCATGTAATTTGAATTTAGGTCCGCCCTATATTGTTTGGATTTTTGCAAATCCCTAACTGACATGGAAGAGTGTCAATGTAGTGTCATGTATATATTTTAAATGTTTAGATGTATTGTAATGAGTAACTTGTAATAGTGAGAGAAATAAAGTGCAATGAATGAAAGGTATGTGACACAAGTGTGAAGAAAATAGTGAATTCCAGTATCAAAGGGTCATTCTTAGTGTAAGAGAGTTTTAGCTGTGTCTCCAGTGCATATTAGAGTTAAATTTAAAATCCACCATTATTTATATATTTCGATAGGAAATTGGTGTTCTAACTGTTGTATAGTTTCAACAGGGGATTGGTGTCTCTTTTATGTGGGGATTGGTGTCTCTATTAGGTTGGTGCCTACAGATTCATTTGGGGATTGGTGTATCTAATAGGTTGGTTCCTACATCATATTGTAAAATTCGCTTATTATATTCTTTCCTGTGAGTGTTTATCAATGTAGTTTTCCCATCTTGGGTTTTCATGTATATTTGGTGTTATGCATTATCTTGTTTTGTGCTTTAATTATGGTTTAGTGTTCTTCATGTTGAAATAATATAAATAGTAAAATTTTCCAAAATATTTGTGATCTACTGATTCAACCTCTCCTCTTAGTAGATTGTGTTACCTTGAAAAACCCCTACCACCTACTAGAATGACATTTTAGAAAGGATCCAAAAAAATGTGGCAGGGTGGAAAGGTAAACTTCTAAGCCAGGTGGGTAAGCTTCAACTTCTTAAAGACTCACTCCAAAACATCCCTATCTACTTCCTTTCTAAAACATCCTGGTCTACTTCCTTTCTCTATTTAAGATGCTTGATTTCATAGTTGAAAAATTGAACAAATCCAAAGAAACTTCCTTTGGACAAGAATTAAAGAAAAAGCTAGGATTGCTCTCGTTAGTTGGGACAAAGTTTGCTCCCCCAAAAAACAACGAGGACTTGGGATCAAAAGGTTAAATTATTTGTTTAATAAATCCCTCCTTTCTAAAAATGGTTGGAATCTTTTGAAAGGTAATAAGGACTGGGTGAACATTTTAAAAACCAAATATTTGGGAAATTTTCACCCCAAAAGTTTTCTATTTTCTTAGGACTAGCCTAGGGTCTTGATTGTTTGGAACAACATAATGAAAATAAGAAATGCTCTTAGACAAGGAATTAAGAGGGTGGGTAATGGTAAAAAGATTAGATTTTGGGATGATGCTTGGTGCATTGGCCTTGTGTTTCCCTCAATTAACCAACTAGATTAGGGGTTTATAAGATTAAATGGGAATTTATTATACAATTATGTTGATTGGGGAGGAGCTTGCCCAAAATGGAAAAAAATAGTGAACAATTGATTGGTTGTTGGGCTCTAAGGGGAGGTAGATATAAAGAATGAAATGATACTTCTCATCTCTTGGACCCTCTCATCGAATATTGTCTTTTCTTCTCATAAAACATAGAAGAAAAATAGATCTAGAGTGACAACACTTCAAGGGTGTTCTTTGTTTAATTTTCCTATGCTAAGATGGACCAACTCATACTCCTTCAAAACTTTGATTAGAACAAAATATGAAATTCTAAAATCATTCCAAAGATTAACTATTTCTGGTGGACTACCACCCAATTTAGCATCCTCAAGATAGTGTCAAATGAACAAGGCAATTGAGATGGGGGTGAATTAGTTGTATCTTATCAAGACATCAAACCATAATTAATATTTCGATCCACAAGCATTAATTAAAACCTTAATGTATTATGATGGATTAACATGCAAAGCAAATAAAAAAAATGAAACAAATTTAACACAATGCCCAAGAGACCACTAAATTTACATGGAAAATACAAGGAGGGAAAACCACGGTGAGGGTTAGCTCATAATATAAGTAATTGCAAAACCGGTTAGAAAGGCTCATTTCCAGAAGGGGTACATTGGCCTGAAAGGCTCACAACCAAAGTAGAAAAATAAGATAGAGAATAAATGTTACATAGAGAGCATGATCTCAATGCAATAGAGAATCCACCACAATAGCTCCAACACCTTCACAATTTATTTGAATGACTGTAGACACCTGCTCATTGCATTCAATAGTTCAATACTTGAAATCTTGCACTGCTCTGCTCAATTTCACACCTTACAATTTTGAAATTCGCATCATTCACATCACACACTTCACACTTTCATATATCTTAACCTCCTTCAAAAATTCAATTCGTACTTATATCATCCTCAACCTTGAAACCCTTTCCAAGGTTGGCTATGCACCTCAAATGTGAAAATTCAAATTAGGTTGGCACCAAAACACTTTTGTGGTGGATAGAAGTGAATGCATACCACTTCAAAAATTAATTGGGACCCAAATCAACAACACTACTCAACCACATGCTTCCTTAAAAAATATTTATCCTTCCGTGTAGTGTAAACATTAGGTCAACTGTTACCCATGCAAACACCATTAAAATTTTAAGTACACACTTCCTCAAACCAAAGGATGACTTGAAAACCTCACTCCATGCTTGAACAAGATCTAGAATATTCCTCAAACACCCTAAAATACAACAAAATCCTTCGCAACAACTTTCACCTAAAGAATGTACAAACTCAATATATTCAGACTACTCTACCATACACTGTTACTTGAAAAAACATCTTCCAAAGCAACAAACCTCAAATCCTCTTGAATAAGGTAAAATATCAACATCATCAACATACCTTCAGAATTGCAAGACCTGAAGAATAACTACGGGGAAACGTGGAACAATTATATTTCTCTTAGAAACCTCTGCAATGCACAATCAAATACTGGTGAACACAACTTATAATGTACAATGATCCAACATACCATCTCTTGAATATAAAATATCTAAACAACTCTCATCAACATATTCGAACCGCACTGCAGATTTTCAACCTAGAAGAAATGCGAAGGAAAACCAAAATATCTCTCTATAACCCAAAACAACATTGCAACACACTATTTCCTCCTTTTAACAAATTTCCTCAAAATCACTTGGAAACCAAGCACAAGAGGCACATCCACATCATCTTCATCACTACTACATCCATAAATATAAGCTTATCAAAGAACACTAGAGGTTAACACTAGTAGCTTAACTAATGACAACATAATACAACAAATCAAAGCATAGACAACACCAATTGTTCATCTTCAAAACCAATCTCCCTTAACACATACAATTGACACCAATGACAACACAATCTTGTTACCATCAATGAAAACACAAATTTTTACATACTTGGAAAAATCTCCCACTTTGTCATTGATGGCAACACATGATGTGAAAAAATATCAAAGACATAGTAGCTCTGAACATACCTATTTCATTTTTTATTTTCTCTTTACTCACTCTCCCCATTACATGAATCTCTCTTCAATTGATCTCTTTCACATATTTCTCTTTCCCTTAGATCTTTTTATTTCCCCCGTATTCATTTTTTTTACACACGATTCTCTCTCCCCCTTTGACATCAATGGAAAAGGATAGAATATTTTCATTATTACCCCCCTTTGACATTGAACAACTGCTCTGCAACAACTTTCCATTATTTCTCTAAATAATCCCACTTAGGAGAACTCACCAATGTCCAACAATCTACAATACTACTACCTACTTGCCCTGAGAGCTAGCCATCAATTATTATTCTAAAATAAAGGATAAATCTTGATATCCACTAGATTGATGCATATCCTTATGCATCTAGTTCAAAGAAGGAGGGGAAATAACCCCTAACTTCTCCTATGATACTCAAAAGTATCCCTAGGAAGAGCCTTAGTGAATATGTCAGCAATCTGATCCTTTGTAGGAACATAATCAAGCTTCACTTCATTCTCCACAACCTTCTCTCTCAAAAAATGATATTTGGGTGAAATAGCTTTGTCCTTGAATGCATCACTAAATTATTTGAAATTATTATTGCACTTGTATTGTCAAAAAAGATAGAAATAGTCTCATCATACACCACTTTGATATCCTTCAATGTTTGCCTCATCCACAACACTTGTGTGTAGAAAGATTCTGCTGCAATGTACTCAACCTCTATAGTAGATAAAGAAACCGAATCTTGTTTCTTACTTAACCATTACACCAATCTACATCCATGAAAGAATGCACTGAAACTTCTTCTTTTTCTGTTATCTACACAACCAACCTAATTTGTATCTGTGTAAAAAATCAATGTGAAATTAGTATCCTTTGGATACCACAAGCCATGATCTAGAGTTCCCTTTAGGTATTTTAATATCCTCTTCACTGCTGCAATCTTCTTGAAATCTAGCCACAAGACAAACTGCATGCATGCTATCTTTTCTAGTAGCAGTTAGGTATAGCAATCCACCAATCATTGATCTCTACTTGCTTTGATCAACCTTAGGGGATTCATCATTCTTTCTCAATTTGCAACCAATAACCATAGGAGTACATATTAGTTTGGATTCTTCCATTCCAAACTTCTTCAACATTTCCCTAACATAATTTTACTATGAAATGAATATGCCTTTATCTATTTGATTGATTTGTAGCCCAAGGAAGAAATTCATCTTCCCAATCATAGACATAACAAACTATTTTTGCATCTCTTCTACAAACTTCTTACACATAGCTTCATTTCCTCCAAATATTATGTCATCAAAATACACAACTATATTCAAGATTTGATTTGTTTCAAACTTAAAGTAAAGATTACTATTTGTGGTACCTTTATTGAATCCTTGATGTATCAAATACTTATCCAACCTTGTACACCAAGCTCTAGGACCTTGTTTCAATCTGTATATTTCCTTCTTCAATCTACAAACCATATTACGTTTATCTGATAACTAAAATCCTTTTGGTTGTTTCATATATACTTCTTCCGATTCTCCATTCAAGAAAGTAGAATTTACATACATCTGATAAAATTTGAAATCCTTATATGCTACAAATTCCAAAAACATCTTGATTGCTTCCATTCTATCCATTGGAGGAAATGTCTCCTTAAAGTATATTCTTTCAACTTGTGAGTAGCCCTTACACACAAGCCTCACATTTTTTCTTATCACTTCTCCATTCTCATTTAGTTTGTTTTTGAACACCCACTTAGATCCAATTATGTTTTTGTTTGTTGGTCTTCAGACAAGTTCCCAAGTTCGATTCTTCTCAATTTGCATAAGTTCTTCTTCCATTGATTTCATGCAATACTATCCTTGCATGCCTCAATCACTATTTTAGGTTTAAATTTAGAAAGTAGACACAAATTTACCTCTTCTTCAACAAATTTGATTCTTGTTAGTACACATTTAATTTTGTCTCCAATGATCTTTTCTTTATAATTTTTTTTTTTGCACATACTTAGGGGTTTGAGGAGTCTTTTCTAGAGCCTCTTCCTCTTCATCTTGTATTTCCTATTCCTTAGCTTTTTATTTTTCTTCTTCTTTGCAATAAGGTTCATTTGATTCATATCCATCTATCACCATTGTATTTTGCAAATCTTCATCAACTTTGACACTTGCACTCTCAAAAATCTTTCTTGACCTTTTATTGTAGCATATGTAATATTTTCTTTTAGTAGATTATCCAAAGAAGATACCTTCATCAGACCTTGAATCAAAATTTCCTAAGTTTTCATCATCTCTCCTGATATAGAATTTTCTTCCAAATACTCTAAATTAATTGACAACAAGGATCCTTCCATACCACAACTCATAGGGATTCTTTGTACTATTTTCTTTTGCTTGAACTCTGTTAAGTATGTAAACAGTAGTATGAATTACTTCTCTCTAGTAGACTTTCGGTAGGTAGCTTCTTTCATCATAGTCCTTGCAACTTCTTGAACAATCCTATTTTTTCATTTAACCACTCCATTTTTTTGAGGAGTCCTAGGGGTAGACAAGTACCTCTTTATGCCATGATTCTAACAAAAAATCTTAAATTCATTGGAGGTGAACTCCCCACCTCTGTCAGATCTCAAGCATTTTATCTTCATATCCATCTCATTCTCAACCATAACTTTAAATGCTTTGAATCTATCTAGGGATTTATATTTTTCTCTAAGAAAGGTAACCCATGCCATTCTAGAATAATTATCAATCAAAAACATGAAATACTTGTAACCTTGAAGAATTCTCACTCTTGTAAGATCGCAAAGGTCTGTATGCACCAATTGCAACAACATGATTGAAGATTGTTCTTTACCCTTGAAACTTCTTGTTTTCTCTCCAATTTGGCACTCCTTGAAGACATCATTGATAGGCTTTGTAATCCTTGGAAAATATATTACTACTTGAACTTAAATGATTCTAGCCAAGTTATCAAAATTGATGAGACACATCCTCCTATGCCATAACCAAATTTGATTAATTTGAGTCATAAAGAAATGACCATCAACACCCTTGAGCTGATAAAAATTTCCATCTGCCCTTTTTCCAGTAGCAAAAATAGTTCTAGACCCTTTTCTAATCTCACATCCATCATCCTAAAACATAAGATTATATCCTTTGCTACACATTTGTACAAAACTCAAAAGGTTATTCCTTAAACCTGCGACATATTAAACATCATCAGTATTATGCTTTCCATAAAAAATGATTAAACCTATTCCATAAATATTAGCACCCAAATCATCTCAAAATATAACAAGTCCTCCATCATATTTTTCAAGTTTAACAAACTTACTCTTGTCTCTAGTCATATGATTTGAGAAACCATTGTCAATGATCCAATAGTTCTTATCCCATCTAACATGAAAAGTAGATACCAAAGTACCTTCAATCTTATCCTTTCTCTCAGGAGCACTTTCCTTCACACATCTTTCAGAGTTAGCAAAAATAGATTCATCTTTTAAAGCCATGAACAAGAATTCATCATAATCATCTCCATAATCAGATTCATCATCATAAATACTTGCATATTTTCTAACATAATATATTTTCTTAACTTCCTTACCTTTTTTCTTATTGGTTTTGTCATTCAAAAATTTGTTTGGACATCTTGAAGCATAGTGACCTATTTGTCCACAACTAAAATATTTGAAAAGAAATTTACCTTTGTACTTACCAGTACCTCTTCTCATCCTTCTCACAAAGTTATCTTCTACATCATCAATATCTTCCTAATCTGGTTCTTTAGTCTTATCTATTTTTGCAACCTTAAAAGAAGTCAACTTTTGCACAACTATTAGTACCAAAATATCTAATTTCAAATATAGTTAAGGAGCCATACAATTGATCTCTAGAATACTGATCTAGATTTTGAGATTCCTTAATAGAAACAAATTTATAATTATAAGCTTTAGTAAGGGTTCTAAGAATTTTCTTTACCACCTTAGGTTCTTTGGACTTTCCTCCAAGAACTTTGATGGAGATCATCATTTCATCTACCCTCTGCATGTAGCTTGTAATGTTTTCATTTTCAGACATCCTCAAATTCTCAAATGTGGTCTTCAATTTCTACATCTTAGCTTATTTGACCATAATATCTCCTTCATAAATACTTTCCAACTTATCCCAAATTTCTTTAGCAATTTTCAGATCCATAACTTTCACTAATTCAAAATTTACAAGACTAATCAAGAGAACAAACCTTACTTTACCATTTGTTTCATAGGCCTTGATCTCATCACTTGTGCTCAATACATTTCTAGGTATGGTATATTGAGTCTTCACTAATTTTCAGACATCATATCCAAGGTAAACCAGATAGCCTTCCATATTTGTCTTCCAGAATGCATAGTATTTGCCATCAAAAATAGAAATATCCTTCTTGTTCGCCATCCTAGATCTACCTCAAGTAGTTAAATTCTTTTCCAAGGAATCTTGCTCTAATACCGATTGTTGAATGAGCAAGAAAACTAAGAGGGGGGTGAATTAGTTGTATCCTATCCAAAAATCAAAACCCTCATTAACATTTAGATCCACAAGCATTCATTAAACCCTTAATCTATTATGATGAATTAACATGCAAAGCAAATAATAGAAATTAAAAAAAATTTAACACCATGCACAAGAGAACACTACATTTATGTAAAAAACCTATAAGGGGGACCGACCACGTTCAAGGCCCCACGTCACAGAGAGAAAAGAGTGGAAGGTTGCCCTCTTACCTCACTCTAAAGGAATGTTTCAAAGAATGGATGAGAATGGATGAGGACTATAAGGCCCTTCAATCACTCTTCAGACTTGAAATATAATCCAAGTTGGGTGAGATGGATTTTTGGAGTTGGTTCTATGCCTCAAATAACTCTCTATCCAAGGATGAAAAAAAAGTTCTAGGACATCAACACAACACACTGGCATCTCTTGGGCACGTTGGCATAGGTACGAATAGACAACAATGGACACAGTAAAACTACTAAAAAGACCTCCTAACAGCCTAGCTAGCTCAATCTAGATAGCTCAATCTAGATGGTAAAACAGAATGAGAAAGTATACAAAGTGGATGCTAAAATGTCAAAACAAGTAGACTAGGACTAGGGTGACCAAAATGATCTCACAAATATGCTCGTTCGCTAGCTACCTCCAAATGCATGTCCACCTACACATAGTAATATGGAAAATTATTGGGGGCTGTATAGTTAGACCCCTATTTCAGTGTTTCCACCTCCATGGAAAACCAAGATAGCAATGATAAAGGAGAAAAGGAAGTAGAGAACACAATAAACAAAACAAAACAATGAAGTACTACTAAACTAAATCGTAAAGGAGAGGAGTGAAAACATTACCACCTCCACCAAGAGCTCACTAGCTAATGATGGAGAAAGAGAGCTTGAACACACACCACAAACTCAACTATGGTGAAGGGAGGTGTTGTAAAACCTCAAGACCCTTTTGCAATGGCTTGTTCTACACTCACTCTACAAAGTTGATGGAGTGTTTTGCTATTTCTATGGAGTGCCAAAGTGTTTCTTGAAGTAATGGAAGTGAGATGAATGCTTGAAGATTTCCAAAGAGGTCAAGAAATACTAAGAAGATGGATTTAATGAGAAGGATAGGCATTTCAAGACCAAAATGGGAGGGAAAGAGTCATTTTTGGGTTGACTGGTCGAAGAGGGACATTACAATTTATTTCCAATAGGAAGTGTAATGCCTCTTCCAAATTCAAACACATGAATCCATTAGGGATGTAAGCACATCGTGAAGACATTTTCATGTCGTGTGGGTGTCCCTGGAAATGATTCTTCTACTGACGTAAAATAAAATACCAAGTGGAATGAAGACAACTTGCTGATGTGGAATTTCTCCTTTGGATTTGGTTTTCTAAGGTGAGGAAGTGTAAGAGGGGAATTTGTGTAAGGGGTGAAAATTTGTGCCTATACATTTTGCCCCCACTTTAGTGAGCACGAATACTGATGAGTGCTTTGGTAAAGTAGGTTAGAAAGGTAGTAGGGTTAGAAATGTATACCTGAACTTTCGAGGAAGTAGACTGCGATCTAGCTAGCTCGAAATCACAAACTGGAACAAAAGACTCCACAGTCTCGCAAAACCATGAAGCTTTAGAATGAAAGTTTCTTATAGGCTCGCGAACCTACAAGGAGGTGAACCCCAAGATCTCTCACATGAAGGAAGCCCTGAGAAGTAAGCACCTCATAGGCCCGCATACCTGCAAGGAAGGTATCCTCCAAGATCTCTCACATTAAGGAAATTGAGAAAAGTGCCTCATAAGCCTACAAACCAATAAGGAAGGTATCCTTCAAGATCTCTCACATGAAGGAAACCTAAAAAAGTGCCCTATAGACTCACAGACCTATAGGGGAGTGACCCCCAAGATATTTCACATGAAGGAAGCTCAAAGGAATCGCCCTACAGGTGCGTAGAATTCAAGGGAGGTATCCCCCAAGATATATCACATGGAGAAAACCAAAGGAAGGGGACTCTGTAGAGTCAAGAAGCGGCTTCACAGGCACACCTGCAAAGTGACATGTTTACCCATAGATGGAACATGTCAAAAGTGGCCACGCAGGCAAGTAAGAAGATAGTCACGCAAACCGTCGACAAGTTGGAAAAATTTCAAAGGGGTCTCTCGGGAACCCAACGTGAAGAGGAGGTCTGCTCAAGGGATGTGCTGTTTGAAAATACAAGAAGGACCTTCTTTCTCAAATCGATTCATCGTCAATGAATCATTTCAAAATATGTTCACTTCATCAAGGAATTTGAAAGGAAGATAATGCCCCTCACAAGGGGAAGGTGAAAGAGGTTCCCACTTTAGAGGAAGGTTCTGAAGTTCTTTCTTTATGAACCCATGATGAAGGAAACATGTTCCATAAGGGGTCCAAGTCGTGAATACAATTTTAAAAAAGAAATGATCATGAGGAATTTCGAGAAAATATTCGTTGACAATGAATGCATTTTCTAAAAATCGAAGCATTATAGAGATAGTGTTGTCACACATGAGAGGGAAAACTCAAGCAAAGAAGAGAAAAAGAAAGGAAAAAGAGTAAGAAAGAGGAAAACACAAATAAAGGGCAAAAGGGGGATTTGGTTTCGCAGGGTTAGATCTGCTATTGCTTATTTAAATAGTAGGTAACAAAATTAAAGCGTTGGAAGAAGAAAGAAACAAATTACTTGAGGAGAAAATGTTGGAAGAGGAAAAACTGAAGAAGGAACAGGAAGACAAGAGGGTGCAAGATCAAAATGACAAGGAAGAAGCTGAAAATATTGCACAAGAAAATGTAGAGAAAGAACAACAAAAGGTATAGGAGGTTAATCCTCAACCTAAAGTTAATATGCTAGAGTCCTCTACAATTGCTGCTTCTTCTTCAACTGTAATGGCCACTACTCCAAGTGCTCCCACTTGGTTAAAAATTGATCTTCAAAAGAGGCCACTAACACCCTCACAACCTCTTAATTGGGATGATGTGATGAAAGATATTGAAAAAGAAAGACCCAAGAAGAAGGCTAAAGTTCTGCATTCCACTAGACTCACTGAAGGAGGAGAAATTGTTGCTGAATGTGTAATACCAGTGTTGGACAAGGATGTGGGAGATATGCAGCTAACTGATTACTAGTTGGGCATGGTCAATTTTGGAAGACCCACAAGAAATCAGCAAATGAACTTGACTAATCTGGTATAATCATCCACCAAATCAAGGATGATAAAGGATAAACAAAGAAAGGATGAGCATAAGGCTCAATTGGATAAATTACACACCTTCTTGAAGAATGTTTCTGCTCCGAGGTCCAACAAATTACCACCATTGAGACACCGTTTTTTCTTAGCAAGAGAGAGGTGGATGCTTTGGTGTAGATAAGGAGTAAGACTGGGATGATGGATAGGTGGATTGATAGGCTTAATCAAGAGGTAGGTGAGGTGTTGGTAAATATTTTTGAGGTTCAGAAGATGACACTAGAATTAATAGAAGAGATGAATCAACATGCTAAGGCATTGGAGAACAAGAGGAGGAGTATAGAGGGTATATACATAAGCTAAAAGAGATCAATAAATTGCCAAAATCTACTCTTATGGAGCAATCAATCCTTGAAGAGGACAACACAGATTTCTTAGAAAAGACCTCCAACATAATCCAGTTTAGATCTGACATTTTGTACAAACATAAGAATGAAGTTCAAGATTCTAGCAAGGATCTAAATGAACAACTTGGTGAACTAGAAGCTATTGTTGATATTCTAGTGAATGTTGATATACCGGTGAAGGAAGGCTTGCCTTTAGATCAGTTAAAAGAGAAATGGGATGATAGACTTAAAGAGGTTGTACAAAAGGGAGATGATGGAGAAGATCTGCTATTGGATCGATTGATGGATATTAGAGAAGAGGTAAGGGCTGCTAGAAGGGGGTTGGAAAAGTTGAGAGACATGAGAGAGTTTGTTGTTGCTGGAATGAAGAGGATCAAGTTCGAAGACAGTTGGATTGATGGGCCAAATTTGGATATGATTCAACAAGTCTTCTCTAGTTATGATGAGTACACTTTAGAGAAAACTCTGCATGCATTACTGACGGTCCTATGGGCACATGGATTTCTTTTCTTTTCTCTCTTCTTCTCTCCAGTTTACTAGGTGATCAATGTGGGAACTAGAGATCAATTGATCTGAGTTTCCAAGAAAAATCAACTTTCTAAAAAGGTGGATCTCAACTTCAGATAGGGAGGACTTCATTTTTTTTGTACAACTATATATACCTGTGGGGTATCATATTGTAAGGGTCAGAAAATAAGAATAGAATTGGCCACCTGATAGTAAGAGATAGAATCTTTATAGCTTTAAGAAGATACTTTGTTATTTTTAGTTACAGTTGAATACAAATACAAGTTTTTACACAATATGGTGTTGGAATTGAGTTTACTAGATAAGGTTAATGAATTATAGTCTATTTATATGCCAGTGATTGTGCTGAAGCATAAGTGTTTCTTATGTGATGAAAATCATTAGAAGGAACCAGATTGAAAGATCATTTAGTTAAATTATCTGTGGATTGAATTATTGAATGTTGGTTGATCTATGATTTTAGCAACGAATGAGAGTTTATTCTTTTGAATATTTTAGGTATTATGATGTGTGATTGTGACGATTAAACTAAGCACTATAGATGCATGCAATAGGATGGATTGTTTTGTAAATTGCATCATATTATGGTTTTCTTGATCTATTGGAAGAAAATTTGTTTTTTAAAATATATGTCTGGATATTAGATAGTTTTTATTCATGTTTCTCTGATGTATGCCCTGATCTATCTTTTTCTTTTATTTAAAAACCCCCTTTCATTAAAAACAGAATGATGAATATGTCATTGCTTGTATTCCTTGTTACCAACAAAGGCCCTTTGAATATTATAGTTGCATGGACCACTTGAGTTACACCAGACAGTTGAGAACCAACTACTAGGCAACAAAAGGTACAGGAGGTTGACCCTCAACCTAAAGTTAATATGTTACAACCCTCTACAATTGTTGCTTCTTCTTCAATTGTAATGGCCACTACTCCAAGTGCTCCCATTTGGTTAAAACTTGATCTTCAAAAGAGACCAGTAACACCCCCATAGCCTCTTAATTGGGATGATATGATGAAAGATATTGAAAAAGAAAGACCCAAGAAGAAGGATAAAGTTCTACATTCCACTAGAATCACTAAAGGAGGAGAAATTGTTGCTGAATGTGCAATACCAATGGTGGAAAAGGATGTGGGAGATATGCAACTAACTGATTACCAGTTGGGCACGATCAATTTGGGAAGACCCACAAGAAATCAACAAATGAACTTGATACATGTGGTAGAATCATCCACCAAATCAAGGATGATAAAGGATAAATAGAGAAAGGATGAGCTTAAGGCTCAATTGGATCAATTACACACCTTATTGAAGAATGTTTCTGCTCCGAGGTCACAACAAATTACCACCATTGAGACACTGGTTTTTCTTAGTAAGAGAGAGGTGGATGATTTGGTGCAGATAAGGAGTAAGGCTGGGATGATGGATAGGTGGACTGACAAGCTTAATCAGGAGGTAGGTGAGGTGCTGGTAAATAATTTTGAGGTTCAGAAGATGACATTGGAATTAATAGTAGAGATGAATCTGCATGTTAAGGCATTGGGAGAACAAGAGGAGGAGTATAAAGGGTTATCCGGAAGCTAAAGGAGATCAATAAATTGCCAAAATATACTCTTCTAGAGCAGTCAATCCTTGAAGAGGACAACACATATTTCTTAGAAAAGACCTCCAGCATAATCCGGTTTAGATCTGACTTTTTGTACAAACATAAGAATGAAGTTCAAGATTCTAGCAAGGATCTAAATGAACAACTTGATGAAGTAGAAGTTGTTGTTGCTATTCTAGTGAATATTGATATACCGGTGAAGGAAGGCCTGCCTTTAGATCAGTTAAAAGAGAAATGGGATGATAGACTTAAAGAGGTTGTACAAAAGGGAGATGATGGAGAAGATCTGTTGTTGGATCGATTGATGGATATTAGAGAAGAGGTAAGGGCTGCTAGAAGGGAGTTGGAAAAGTTGAGAGACATGAGAGAGTTTGCTGCTGCTGAAATGAAGAGGATCAAGTTCAAAGACAGTTGGATTGGTGGACCAAATTTTGATATGCTTCAACAATTCTTCTCTAGTTATGATGAGTACAGTTCAGAGAAAACTCCACATGCATGAGTGACAGTCCTATGGGTGAATGGATTTATTTTCTTTTCTCTCTTCTTCTCTCCAGTTTACTAGGTGATCAATGTGGGAACTAGAGATCAATTGATCTGAGTTTCCAAGAAAATTCAAGTTCCTAAAAAGGTGGATCTCAACTTTAGATAGGGAGGACTTCATATATTTTTTGTACATCTATATATTTCTATGGGGTATCATATCGTAAGGGCCAACTGATAAGAATAGAATTGGCCACCTAATAGTAGGAGATATAATCTATATAGCTTTAAGAAGATACTTTGTTATTTTTAGTTACAGTTGAATACAAATACATGTTTTTACGCAATATGGTGTTGGAATTGAGTTTAATGGATAAGATTAATGAATTATAGTCTATATGTATGCTAGTGATTGTGTTGAAGCATAAGTGTTTCTTATGTGATGAAAATCATTAGAAGGAACCAGATTTAAAGATTATTTCCTTAAATTATATGTGGATTGAATTATTGAATGTCTGTTGATCTATGATTTTAGCAACGAATGAGGGTTTGTTTTGTTGAATCTTTTAGGTATTATGATGTGTGATTGTGATGATTAAACTAAGCACTATAGATGCATGCAATAGTATGGATTGTTATGTAAATTGCATCATATTATGGTTTTCTTGATCTATTGGAAGAACATTAGTTGTTGAAAATATATGTCTGGATATTAGATAATTTTTATTCATGTTTCTTTGATGTATGCCATGATTTATCTTTTTATTTTATTTAAAAACCCCCTTTTCATTAAAATCAAAATGATAAATACGTCATTGCTTGTATTCCTTGTTACCAACAAAGGCCCCTTGAATATTATAGTTGCATGGACCACTTGAGTGACACCAGACAGTTGAGAACCAACTACCAGGACCTTGGGAGTTAGGCTACTATATGTTGTCTTTCTTTTTCAGGAGAAATAGAGTAGAAATATTTTGTTTAACATTGTTTGTGTCATTTTCACCATCAACAGATCTAGCGCTAGAAGGAGGGACTGAAGGAACAAGCTAGCTCGCATTGTGTCATTCTCACCAGAGAAATACGAGAGGATTCTCAGATCCTCTACCGACCCTGAACCATTAGAAGAACTCCAAACCCCGGTTAGACCTAGACCCCATGCTCATAGAATTTTGATTCCACCATTTCCACCACCGCTTACTCCACCTGGATTTTAACCAAATCCATGTACACCGCCGCCGGTTCAACCTACATCACCACCACTAGCTCAGCTAGTATCACCACTAATTCAACCTATATCACCACCACCTGCTCAAACAACCCTACCCATTACTTACTTTGTGAATAACCCCTCTTTGCTAGGGACTATTCTAGGGGGAATCCATGATCTACCTAAGAATCCATAATTTTTTTGTCCCAAGTACATGCATGGTGAATCAAGAAGTGCTAAGGAGCATAGACAAGTGTTCAAAGATGCTTGTACCCATGCTCAAGTGGCTCATGAGGATGTGGTATGTATATTGTTTTCTTATTGTTTAGGGGATATGGCATATAAGTGGTACTTAAATATGCCCATGGGATCTATTCTGGGCTGGCAAGATTTAGAAAATGCATTCATTAATCAATTATGAGTCTACGTGGACCCTTCCATATTGTATCACTGGTTTGCTACCATAAGGAAGGAACATCATGAGCCACTGCCTCTATTCAACACTAGATTCCAAAGGATGTTTGGTAGGCTGTAAAATCCTTATTTTGTGGTTGAGAATATGTCCATTCAGGCATATTTAAGAGCTGTTGATCCCTTGATTGGCCTATTCTTGCAAAGAACTTATGCTGCCAATGAAATTGATTCTCTATCTAAGGTTTATCATCTAGCCATCAAATTGCAACAACAGATAAGTGTACAATTAGGAGGTTTAGGAGAAGCTCTTCCTCCCATGAGTTATCAGATGCTTAGCCCACCATTGTATAACATTGTCCTAGGGATGTCTTACTCCCAATACAGACCTGTGTCTGAATTTCAAGCCCCACTGGCCACGCCCTTTTTTGGCAATGGAATGCAAGATTCTTCCCAACAACCTCAAAATCAACAACAAAAAGCAGGAGGATCAACACACGTTCATTCCCCATCCATAGTGCACAATGTGCAAAATGAATAAACTATTCAACTGACCAGTGAGATAGAAACTCTTAAAAAGACTCTATCTTAGATGTCTAATGACATGGCACAACTTAGGAAAAACCCTCCCCACAGCTAAAACCAGAATTATCAGAACCAGGAAGGTTACAACAACCGGGGGAATTATTCCAATTAGAATGTAAATTGGAACACCAACCAAAACTTCTAGAATCAGAACTCTTCTAATCAAAATTACCAAAATCAAAACAAAGGATATAACCAGAGGTCCAACAACAACAATAGGCAGTGGAGTACGAGACCTAACAATGGGGGAGTTTCCAATAATTATCAATCAAGTGAGGAGAGATCACATACTGCTAATGTGGCTAACCTTTATTTCATGACTAATTGGTGTAGGCTACATGATACTGTAGCACATTCTGAGGTTAATTGCCTGGAAATGGAGAAAATGGTAAAGATTGCACAAGCTGATTCCCATCCTCCAGCAGGAAATTCCAACCAAGATAATGGGCCAATCAGTATTGCTATGAGTTTTGAGACTATTGAAGAGACATACCAATTTCCCATGCAGGGAGATAATGAGCTAGAGGAGGATGTGTATGATTCCCAAGCTTTCCAGTCCAAAGGTGGTCACTTCTTGAGAAATCAGAATAAGGGCCCATTTACTACATATGCACCCCCAAACAACATGGTCCTATCAAACCAGAATGCAGATAATAACCCACCGCCACCAAAGGGACCTACTGACCTTCAGAATAGAGGTAATCTGCCTCCTTTTTCTAAATATCAAGTAAGGAATGATTCAAAATTTGATTTTATTGTAGAACTGCAGAGACATAAGACCTTGTTATCATTCATTGACATCATGAAGTGGTGCCTGACTCAACATGAAGTGGTATTGAAAGCCCTGGAGGAGGGAGACCGCTTAAAGGGAAAAGGTAAAGTGACTCCAGTGAAGGAGACAAATGCAACCATCTATAAAGGTAAGACCAGTACCCCACCTTTTATTTTAATTTTAAGGATTTTTCAAAAGAATTTGCATAGCTGTTTATTAGATTTTGGAGCATCTGGTAATGTTATACCCTTTTCAATATGTAAGAAGTTAGGATTAAATCCTATCCTGACCAATAAGAAAGTGATCCATTTAGAAAAAAATGAGGTCAATTTTGTAGGATAATTAAAGAACATGCATGTACAGGTTGGATCAGATCCAATGATCCAAACCTACATAGATATCCAAGTGGCTAACATCCCAGAAACATATGGTATGCTCCTAAGTCGGGAGCTAATAAAAAGTATTGGGGGATATTTTTCCTTGGATTTATCTCACATGTGGCTACCCTGGAAGGGGGTAGCAAGCAGATAAGGATTGAGAGTGAACCGAGACTCAAGCATATGATTAAAAAATATGATGTTTCAAATGAAGTAGCATATTTTGAGACTAAGATAGGAGTTTACAAACAAGAGGAAGTCCTGAAATTATCTGTACTCAATCTTGGGGATACATTGCCCCTAGAACATAGTGACCCAATGATTTGCATCAACCAATAGGTTCTAATAAGGAAATTGCAACAAGATAGGTTGGTATTAGCAGGAGAAATTGATTTGAGTAGCTTGTTTCTTCCTAATTGGTGTAGGATTCATTATCACAATCATTCAGAGTTAACATGCCAATCATGCTTAGATATCTTAAGTCATGTAGGCCAGCCTCAACAAATATTTCAAGAGAAATCCTAGACTCCCATCAATGAGTTTTCTTTTAAAGTTAAAGATGCTACCATTCTCACTCGGACTAGCCTTTCTCAGGAGGAGGGTTCTTCACTAGTAGAACATACTCAGGTTCTAGGCTCCAATATTCAAAAGGAAATTGAGGTATCTCAGTTCTTTTCCAATACACCTATCCTAGATACTCTACCAATGCCCAAGGCATTGATAAAAGATGAATTGGATTGAAATTTAAACCAAAAAGTTGTTTAGGAAGTGATTCCTGAGCAAGTTGAAAATATAGAAAACCTTCAAGTGAGCCTTGCTCCAAGTCAATTTATGATGATTAGAAAAAGTTCGAGACGCTACATATACCAATTAAGTCATCGCCTGTTATCCCTAAAAAGAAAGAACTCCTAGACAAAGACCAATTTCAAAGTCTTAAATTTGATGGCTCCAAATCCAGAGAAGGAAGTGGAGTAGGGATTGAACTAACCAACCCAAAAGGGAAAACTTATTTTGTATCTTACAGATTGCAGTTTGGTTGCACAAACAACGTGACGGAGTATGAAGCACTTGCTCATGGACTTATGTTTTCTCATAAAAAGAAGGTCACTGCTCTCATGGTCATGGGGGATTCTGAAGTGATTGTAAAATAGGTACATAGCCAGTACACATGTCATAACAAAAGATTGGATGCATACATAAACAAAGTTTGGAATTTAATCAAAGAATTTGATGATTTTGTGATTACTCTGATCCCTAGAGAAGCTAATCAAATTGCAGATGCCCTTGCTATTGCTGCTAGCACATTGGAACCCATGCAAGATTATAATCTGAAGAGATTTTTAGTTGAATTAATTTCAGTCCCAGCTATTCCTAATAATGTCCAAAATTTTTAGGTATTTGATGATGATCAACATATATTGGCCTTTCTAAAAAGTTCAAATCTTTTTGAAGGGCAGATAATAGATGAATCTAAAAGAGATCAGGGAGATTGGGATCTTGAGAATGGTAGTGCAGAAGAGATATTGGAGCTAAAGAGTAATAGTATTCCAAAAGGAATGGTAGCTTTGGAGAGAATATTTGATTCTGACTCACGGGCTCGTCAAAGGGTACCTACAGAGAGTGATGGAGGAAAATATGAATCTATTAATTTGATTCACTTAGGCCTTGAAAGGAATGTTCTCATAGGAAAGACTTGTCCTCAAGAAATTAAGGACAAGATAGTTAAAGTTTTGGAGCAGAACATTGAAGCCATTGCTTGGAGTTATGATGACCTAAAAACATTTGAAACTTCGGTGATCACACATACCATACCTCTCAAGCCAGAAGCCAAGAATTTCTGTCAAAAACAACGCCCGATCAATGCTTTAATTAAGCCCCTGATCTAGAAAGAGGTGTAAAATCTCCTATCTGCAAGAATAATCTTTCCTGTTAAACATTCTACATGGGTGGAAAATTTAGTTCCTGTATGCAAAAAGAATGGTGAGATTAGACTATGTGTTGATTTTAGGAATCTAAACAAAGCCTCTGAGAAATATAATTATCCATTACCTTCTCTTGATGAAGTGCTACAAAAGGTTAATGGGTCCCAGATGATGTCATTCTTGGATGGTTATTCTGGGTACAATCAGGTCCTTGCCCATCATGAGGATAGAATGAAGACAACTTTCACCACCAAATTGGGCACATTTGCCTATCGGAGGATGCCTTTCGGTCTTATCAATGTTGGAGCTACCTCTCAATAGGAAATGGATTTAGCCTTCAAAGATTTGATAGGAAATTGTATAATTATTTATGTGGATGATTTAACCATCTTCTCCAAGAATAGAGAAGACCATGCTGCTGATCTGGAAAAGGTTCTCAAGAAATATATAAGCTATGGTGTCTCCCTTAATCCAAAGAAGTGTGTGTTTGGAGTATCTGAAGGGAAAATCTTAGGTCACATCATATCAGAAGAAGGGATATCCATAGACCCTGATCAAGTGGAGGATATCTTGAAATTGACAAGGCCAGGTAGCAAGAAAGAAATGAGATCCTTCTTCAGAAGGATCAACTTTGTTAGAAATTTTATAACAGGGTTTGCGGAGATTGTCAAAACTCTAAATGAAATGATGAAGAAAGAGGCAAAGATTGAGTGGAGTAATGAGGCTAAATCTGCTTTCTCACAGATCAAATAGTCAAATCTGAGGCGCCTATTTTGACAAGCCCAGATTATTTAAAACCTTTTTATATCTATTCTTTCGTGTCTGACCATTCATGTACAGCTATGTTAACACAACAAATAATTTCGTGTCTGACCTATTGCCTTCATGAGCTCTCCGTATAAAAATGCAGAAGTGAGATACTCACCACTGGAGAAACAAGCCTTTGCATTGGTACAAGCGGTAAAAAAGTTCAAACATTACATTCTTCGAAATGAAGTAATGGCTATAGTTCCTGATCCAGTTGTGAAGTCTCTCTTGATGCAAAGTGAATTGGGAGAGCGAAGAGGAAAGTGGATGAAAATTATGCAAGAATTTGACTTAGAGATTCATTTGATGAAGCTTGTCTGAGGGCAAGGTTTATCAAAAGAAATGGCAGATGTGGACAAAAACATCACTTGTCAGCAGTATACTATCCAATCATTTACTAAGGATCCTTGGTACACAAACTTGATTTTCTTCCTCCTCAATAACAGATGTCCAAAAGGAATGAATGCTACTCAAAGGAGAGAATTGAGGATGAAGAGTTCTCACTACATGCTTAAAGGGGGATCCATCTATAAAAATAATTTTCAAGCGATTTACCTACCTTGTTTGGATCAACAAGAGGCTAAGCATGCCATTTCTGAGTTTCATGGAAGACATGGAACATGACATGGGTCTGCGGATGCTTTGGCTCATCAGATTCTTAGATCAGTTTATTATTGGCCTTATGTATTTTGGGATGCACATCAAAATTGTAGAACGTGTCATGTATGTCAAACTTCTGCACCCATGGAAAGAAATCCTGCAATGCCTTCACAACTAGTGTATGAGGTAAGGCCGTTTTCTCAATGGTCACTGGATTTTGTAAGTGTTATTAATCCCAATTCTTCTGCAGGACACAAGTTCATTTTGACTACAACCAAATACTATACATGCTAGACTGATGCCCAACCCTGCAAAAAAAGCACCACATAGGTGGTCATCAAATTTTTGACTGAGAACATCACAACCAGGTTTGGAGTTCCATTTGCTCTGGTATGTGATAATGGCCCTGCTTTTTCTTCTACTGAATTCAGTCAATGGGAATATGAACATAGAATTATTTTGAAGTATTTGTCCAATCACCACTCTCAAGGAAATGGAGTGGCTGAGTCCACTAATAAAAACCTATTGGAAGTGATAAGAAAATTTCTAGAAAACAATCCTAGGGACTGGCACACCCAGTTGAGATTTTCTCTATGGGGAGATCAAACCCAAATCAAAGTAGCCCTAGGAAATTCACCTCTTAATTTAGTCTATGGCCAAGAACCAGTCTTCCTGATCCATTTACAAATACTTGTTCTTAATTTTATGCAATAATTTTACTCCAAGGATGATAGGATCGAGGTTAGATTTGCTTAATTTGCTGAACATGGAAGAGAAAAGAGATGCTGCTTTGGAACAGTTCTCTAAGCATCTGACTATCGTCAAATGTTGGTTTGAAAAAAGAGCCAAGATAAAAGCCTTTAGGATATAGGATCTTGTATTACTATGGGACAAAGCCAGAAAAAATAAGGGAGATCACCAAAAGTTTGATAGGCTCTGATTAGGTTCATATCAAGTGGCTAAGATACTAGGTGAAAATGCTTTTCATTTAAGTACCTTAACAGGAGAACCTATTCCATTACCAGTTAATGGTCAGTTTCTCAAGCACTATGTTGGTTCATGAAAGGTCTGATGTTTTAAGGAAAATGTATTATAATGTATCATATGTAATTAGTTTTTTTTTTGTTTTTGTTTGTTCTTTGTCTTTGTTTATTTTGTTGTGTCTTGTTTCGTTGGGGATCTTCATTTTTGTCCATCTCAATACAAGGGGTTGTTATTCAAAGTATGCTACTGGTACTAGGAGATAAATTGGTTTAGGTATTTTCATCATCATCGTTTGAAAAGGATTTCATTCTGAAACTTATGTCTTGTGACCATTCTAATGTTGGTTTGAAAAGTTATTTGGGGATAGAAGATACATTGTGAATATCTCATGAATTATGATAAAAAATATGTCACCAAAATAGATAAAACATCTGCCTAAGTAAATTCCTATCTATTTTAGAGTGGATCTACTTTTGATTCAAGTGAAAAATACGATTCCAAAACTATCATGAAATCCATTGTAGTTCTCAACTCACATTTTAGATCAATTGTATTTGAGTATTGAGAAAACTTCATAAAATATTTCCACAAGTGGAGCTTAAGAAAAAATAATGAAAAGAAAGAAAGAAAAGGCAAGCTCAATATCAAATGGGTAATCAAGTATCTCTATCGGGGCTATGGATGCCTGGTTGGCAGTAGAGCAATGCTTTGAGAGAGCTAGAGGTATCTTTGTCGGGCCTATGGACGCCTATCTGGCAACGAAGCAATACCCAGGATTTTATTGCATGATAATTAAAGGACTCAACCTATGTAGCTTGAATCTTAGGTATAGTTGTTCAGGAGCAGAGAAAGTGTCTGTAAAGAATGATGCACAATATACACACACACTCAAATTCAAAAATAAGTCATGAGCACATACATATGAGATTCCAGCTCAACCTTATCCTATATATATATCTGATATTATTCAAGTTAACATGCTTCATAAGCCAAGTAGTTTTAGGGTGACTGAAGTTTTTTTGGGTTTCTTGAAAATGGGTAAACCATTTTCCCAACCGAGTCGCCATTTCTTATGCCTTGCATAACCACCCCATCTTTTTGCCTTGGTCAAAATGGGTCCCCCTTTTTGTTTTTGTCCTTGGTTGTTTTTCAAACAATGTTTGGAGTCTTTCTTTTCCAACACTTTGTTTTTATTTGGTTTGCTTTGTGGGAACCGGAAGTGGAACCAAATCGGGTTTTGAAACTTGTTTCAAAGATCAATTCTGATCCTCGTCCCAACGATCTTTTTGTTGTCTTTTTGGTTTGTCTTTGTCGGAGCCGGAGCCAGAGTGGAAGTTAAGTCTGAATTTATTTGAGGTTTCAAAATCAAATCCAGTTCCGCCTTCGCTTTTTGTTTTGTTCGTTTTGACTTAGGTTTTGTGTTAGGTTTTTTCTTGTTTCGGTCTTTGTGTTTTTGTTTTGTGGTTTGTTTCTCTTTCTTCTTTGTTGGCGGAACTGGAGACGAAACGAGAACTAAGTTGGAAAATTAGAGAAGTTTCTAAATCATTTTTCGCTTCGATTCTGCTCCCACTGTTTTTGGTTGTTGACTTTACTGAAGTCGCACAATGGTAATGTGCCAATTCCCTCTGCAGTTCTAACTCTGCTTTGCCAAATTTATGGCATTAATTACTGGAGCTCTGCAAGTATGAAACTGTGAGTTTTTACCTTAATTAGGGATTAATTAGTAGTTATCATCATTGTTAAAAAATTAACAGGGAACTAGAGTTGTAGTGGAGCATTTGTGCATGTGAGTCAATCGAAAGGGAGATAATTACGTGTGGAATTGCTTCAGGGGACTAACCTATTTATTTGTGTTTGAGGTAGGGTTTATGTTCTTCTCTTTCATTTTATTTCACGTTTTCCATTTTTGTTCGGTCGTTGGTTTCGTGCAAATTCATGATTCTCGGTTCTATTGTGAGTTCATGTGATTCATTTTTTATTCTCTTTTTGTTTGGTTTTCTTGTTTTCATTTTTGCTTTTCTGGTGTTTTTTTTTTCTCGTTTATTTTTTTTTGACACGGTTGTTTTCACGTTTTAATCGTGACCGCCTCGTGGTGCCCTAGTTTTAAAATAGCATAGATTAGTTACATTTTTTACATTGGTAGGGTTTGGTAAATTATGGTTTTACTTAGGAATCTTGTTGCGCATTAAATCTGATTAGTTTCAATGGGGTTAAATTCGTGCCCTAATTATTTGAAATCGAGGGTTTCTGATTTAGGGTTTTGACGCGTTCTTGTTTTAAATATGATGCCCTAATTATTACGATTGCCTCTCGATCATATGGGGATGGTCTTGTATAGGTTATTTTCTAGCTCCTTTCATTTTGATATGACCTAGTCCTTAAAATCATGATGATATTTACCACCTTGTTAAAATCTCTTATGACATCATGGTTATTTTAAGCCAAAGTGGGATCAGAGTCGATATAGACTTTGAACCATGTTTTGTAGAAAGTATCGATTCCATTTCCATCCCGTCTCTGAATCCAATTACAATAAGAAGCAGGCTCTCAAAATATTGGTAACCTAGGCGGAACCGGAAGCAAAACTGAATATAAAAATAAAAAATCTTCATGGAACCAAATCGGGTTTCGTTCCGATTCCAATTCCAATTACCATTCCAACTCCGACTCCGGTCCTGCCTTGTTATTAAAAAAATCTCAATGACTTTTTTTGACTCCAATACTGACAGTGTTTTAAAAGAGACTATTTAGAATGTTTTCTGCCTGGTTGCGTCTCTGGTATATATAAGAAGGGTAAGATCTTAAAGCATATTTTGTTATATTTGTTTGAGGATCTAATTTAAGGTTTTTTTGTAAGACATTAAAGAATGTCAAGAATATCAGGAGAAGCTTCTCAGAGGAATCAACCTGCAAAAACTTCAAAGGCATCAACTAAGACCGAGAAGGTCAAACCAGAGCAACTGCCTTATACCTTCAGATATAACCATAGGGGTCCTGTCGTCACTGCCAGCAAGGTGGAATCTGATTGGGCTGATATACTTGACACCAATATGGGCCCATTCAGTTACGAGGAGATGCACGCAAAAACATTTAAAGAGGATGTAACAGGGAGAATTGGAAGAATAGTTGAGTCTAGCTTGGCTCACATCACTGTGTTTCCTCTATCCATCCAATGCCCGAAACTGACCATGACAGCAACAGGATCTTATAGTTTGGCCACCATAAAATGTATGGATTCATTGGGCAATGTGATCATAGACCTAACTCCTCAAAATTTTCAGCTAATGTTCAGTGTTCCTGATCTAAATAACCTGGCATAGCTGAATGATTCAAATGCTTTGGAGATATATAGAAAGCACAAGGAGGTCAATAAGGCTCATTTGAACAAGAAGTGGTTGAGAATAAAGAAGAAGTCTCTGACAAAGCTCTCAGATCAACCAAAGAGGGTGTAATTTTACAAAGAGGTATTAGACCTTATAATGATGTTGTCTAGGGTGTTTGGGAAGAGGGATGCATTTCATTTTAAGGAATGGATGTTTCCTTTCATTCAGACAATGTTTGATGGTAAGAAACAATTTGATTGGCCTATGATTGTCTTAGATACTATACATGATCAGTTGACCAGAATAAGGGAAACTAAATGTTTCTTTATGACTTCTTATGTGGTCTATGCAACAGCCAGTGGAGGCATCTTCCCAGGATTGAATATAGTAGGGATATGAGGGGAAGTTGATGGACAAAAGAGAGTATGCGACCACTATGACTAGCTATGTCTACCTATGTTGAAGTCACATTTTAGAAGGGTTAATGATGCATTATTGTATGTAATTATTAACCAACTCACATGAGATGTAGGGTATAGGTTAAGTTAGGAGGCCATGGCCTTTATCACAGAATGGGGATGTTGGTATATCCAATACCCCAAGTTTACTTATTTTAGATTGGCAAGATTTGAGGTTCATCCTCACTTACTTCCAAGATGCTGCAACAATAGGATGGTTTTGATGGAGGTTGTCTACCAAGCTCTAGGGGTCAATGCCCGATTTGGAATAAAACACAAACTAGGTTGTCATAAGTTCCCCATGAAATTGGGTGAATACAACTGCCCACACCTTGTGGGAGCTAAGGTGGTTTGCATTGCATTGATACACTTAAAGTTGGGCTTGTATACTGCTCGAAAGCACTTTGATCCAGAGAAGAAGATGAATGCTTTGTTGGCTTTGGTCTTTGAAAAACATTTCAACCTGCTAGAGGACTTCAAGAGTGATCTTCAAGATGAATATGACTTTAGGAAGAGGAATTATGAGAGGTTTCCTATCTCACTCATGGTAGAATTCGAGGTCAAAGTTGATATTCTTGATGCATTGGTAGATGATGGGGTAGTGTTGGATCCTTCGTATGAAGCTTTGAACACAGGTACCAAGAGTTTGGATCCGGTTGATTGGGATTGTGAGGAGACCATCGACATCAAGAAAATAGGGAGACTAGTCTTGGATAGGAGTATCCATTGAGTTGTTCTCAGAGCCAAAACTCCTGTGGGTCTAGCTCCTAAGAAAGGGAAAGGATATAAGAGTATCAAGAGGAAATTCCCTCCCAAGGAGCCTTTGGAATTCTTCCCTCGTGATGTTGAAGAGTTCGAGCTTGAAGACCCTATCCAAGATTTACCGGGAGTACAGGAGGAGGATGCCCCAACAGGACCTGTGGCTTCAACATCAGCAGTAGGGGAGTCATCTACTCAAGTACCTCTTACAGAGGAACAAGGTGGAGAGATGCGTAAGGGGAATATTCATGGTATAGTTGAAACATTAAAGGGAAAATGAGTAGAGCTGGAAATCCATGATGTTGAAACAGATTCTGATGAGACCTTGTCACAGAAGGATGCACAAGAAAAGATGCCTCTAGAGGAGGAAACTAAACATGTGTTAACTGAAGAAGATCAATGGGCATTGTTTTAGGAAGGAAAGAAAGCTTCGGATGCTCAAGCACATGCAAAAGAAATGGAGAAACAAAAGGAAATAGATGCTAAGATACAAGTAGATGCCTTATTTCAACAACAAAAAATGGAAGCCAAGCAAAGAGCTGATGAAGTGCATAAAAAACAAAGGAAAAAGGAGTAGGAGCTCAAGACCAAAGAAGAAAATGACAAGCTCGAGATGGTGCAAAATATCCATGAGTTAGAAGAGGAAAAGGCTAAGCAACGGAGGGAGAGAGAAGCCCTTGAGGCTAAATTGAAACTAGTTGAAGAAGCCTATAAGAAGAAGGAGGAGGCATAATGTACACAAAAGGAGAAAGATGTTCAGGAGCTGGCCAAGCAGCTACAAAAGGAAAAGGAATCCTTAGACAGACTTAAAGCATTGGAAGAAGAAAGAAACAAGTTGCTTGAGGAGAAAATGTTGGAAGAGGAAAAATTGAAGAAGGAACAGGAAGACAAGAGGGTGCAAGAGCAAAATGACAAGGAAGAAGCTGAAAAGCTTGCACAAGAAAATGTAGAGAAAGAGCAACAAAAGGTATAGGAGGTTGATCCTCAACCTAAAGTTAATATGCTACAACCCTCTACAACTATTGCTTCTTCTTCAATTGTAATGGCCACTACTCCAAGTGCTCCCATTTGGTTAAAACTTGATCTTCAAAAGAGACCAGTAACACCCTCATAGCCTCTTAATTGGGATGATATGATGAAAGATATTGCAAAAGAAAGACCCAAGAAGAAGGATAAAGTTATGCATTCCACTAGAATCACTAAAGGAGGAGAAATTGTTGCTGAATGTGCAATACCAATGGTGGAAAAGGATGTGGGAGATATGCAACTAACTGATTACCAGCTGGGCACGATCAATTTGGGAAGACCCACAAGAAATCAACAAATGAACTTGATACATGTGGTAGAATCATCCACCAAATCAAGGATGATAAAGGATAAATAGAGAAAGGATGAGCTTAAGGCTCAATTGGATCAATTACATGCCTTATTGAAGAATGTTTCTGCTCTGAGGTCACAAAAAATTACCACCATTGAGATACTGGTTTTTCTTAGTAAGAGAGAGGTGGATGATTTGGTGTAGATAAGGAGTAAGGTTGGGTGATGGATAGGTGGACCGACAAGCTTAATCAGGAGGTAGGTGAGGTGCTGGTAAATAATTTTGAGGTTCAGAAGATGACATTGGAATTAATAGTAGAGATGAATCTGCATGTTAAGGAATTGGGAGAACAAGAGGAGGAGTATAAAGGGTATATCTAGAAGCTAAACGAGATCAATAAATTTCCAAAATATACTCTTCTAGAGCAGTCAATCCTTGAAGAGGACAACAAATATTTCTTAGAAAAGACCTCCAGCATAATCCGGTTTAGATCTGACTTTTTGTACAAACATAAGAATGAAGTTCAAGATTCTAGCAAGGATCTAAATGAACAACTTGATGAAGTAGAAGTTGTTGTTGCTATTCTAGTGAATATTGATATACCGGTGAAGGAAGGCCTGCCTTTAGATCAATTAAAAGAGAAATGGGATGATAGACTTAAAGAGGTTGTACAAAAGGGAGATGATGGAGAAGATCTATTGTTGGATCAATTGATGGATATTAGAGAAGAGGTAAGGGCTGCTAGAAGGGAGTTGGAAAAGTTGAGAGACATGAGAGAGTTTGCTGCTGCTGAAATTAAGAGGATTAAGTTCAAAGACAGTTGGATTGGTGGACTAGATTTTGATATGCTTCAACAATTCTTCTCTAGTTATGATGAGTACAGTTTAGAGAAAACTCCACATGCATGAGTGACAGTCCTATGGGTGAATGGATTTATTTTCTTTTCTCTCTTCTTCTCTCCAGTTTACTAGGTGATCAATGTGGGAACTAGAGATCAATTGATCCGAGTTTCCAAGAAAATTCAATTTCCTAAAAAGGTGGATCTCGACTTTAGATAGGGAGGACTTCATATTTTTTTTGTACATCTATATATACCTATGGGGTATCATATCGTAAGGGCCAACTGATAAGAATAGAATTGGCCACCTGATAGTAGGAGATATAATCTATACAGCTTTAAGAAGATACTTTGTTATTTTTAGTTACAGTTGAATACAAATACATGTTTTTACGCAATATGGTGTTGGAATTGAGTTTACTGGATAAGATTAATGAATTATAGTCTATCTGTATGCTAGTGATTGTGTTGAAGCATAAATGTTTCTTATGTGATGAAAATCATTAGAAGGAACCAGATTTAAAGATTATTTCCTTAAATTATATGTGGATTGAATTATTGAATGTCTGTTGATCTATGATTTTAGCAATGAATGAGGGTTTGTTCTTTTGAATCTTTTAGGTATTATGATGTGTGATTGTGATGATTAAACTAAGCACATAGATGCATGCAATAGTATGGATTGTTATGTAAATTGCATCATATTATGGTTTTCTTGATCTATTGGAAGAACATTAGTTGTTGAAAATATATGTCTGGATATTAGATAATTTTTATTCATGTTTCTTTGATGTATGCCATGATTTATCTTTTTATTTTATTTAAAAACCTCCTTTTCATTAAAAACAAAATGATGAATACGTCATTGCTTGTATTCCTTGTTACCAACAAAGGCCCCTTGAATATTATAGTTGCATGGACCACTTGAGTGACACCAGACAGTTGAGAACCAACTACTAGGACCTTGGGAGTTAGGCTACTATATGTTGTCTTTCTTTTTCAGGAGAAATAGAGTAGAAATATTCTGTTTAATGTTGTTTGTGTCATTTTCACCATCAACAAAACACAGGGTTGGATACTATTGGAAGGATTATAAGAGATCATAGGGGTTTTTCTAATTGGAGGCTATATTAAGTATTTGAGTATTTATAGTAGCAATGTTTCCAAGGCAGCTACTATTTGGTGTGGTCTGAAGAGAGTAAAGGAGAGGGGCTTTATTTATTTATTTTTATATAAGGGGACTCAAAATTGATTATAAATATTCTTAACGAATATTTTTTCACTCATTGTATGATTAAGAACCTATAAGAAGATTCTAAAAGGATAATTGAGGTCTTCAACCAATATAAGTTAAAACACACATACAAAGAAGGACATAAAGCAGTTGATGTCGCTTCCAATGTGGGGATCTCTTGTCCATAGTGGGTAAGTTGGAACTATGATGATGTCCCTCAAAAAATAAAAGGTGTAATTTAATAAGAGATTGGGGATAAATAAAAAATGTGAATATATTAAATGATATATGAAAATGGTATGATAAATATGAATAGGATGGTTATGAATGACTCTCAAGTCCCCTTTCATTGTACTAGAAAATTCTCCAATTCCACGAGTTTAAATTCCTTAGTTTCAAGTATTAAGGACATCATGAAAAGGAAAAGATCCAAATATGATTATTATGATTTAGTGAAGTTCTTGTCTAATCACAAAAAAAATTATATTATATATTTTTTCTTATCATTATTTTCATTAATGTGTACAACTTTAATAGTGGAAAGATCCAAATGCATACTAATAAGGGTAAAGGTCGTATCATTATTTTAAAAGGAATATAGAATAATATTTATGATAATTTTAATAAAGAAGAATTATGGAATAGAAAAGGGGGTGCCCTCCTAATGTTTCATAAGAATATGAATGGGTATCAATATCTTTCTCTAAATCCTATGGAGATGTTTAGGAATAATGCAATTATGAAAATGCATGACAATATAAATGCTCACATGCTAATCCTCTGATTATGCCTATTATGTAGAAGATTCAATTTAATGGGCATATTGAGGGGGTCTTATGAATAAAGACAAGTGGGTTTTTTTTTTCTCGATGGTTTGCATAATTGGTTTGGAACATTCCTCGAAACACATTTTTTTCCTTCTTTTATATGGAGTAGCAAGTTACTCAGTTTTTAAAGTCCTCAAAAAAGGTGGTGGAAGAGTTTTGGATAGACAATGGGTGGTCCAAGGAAGCACTCATAACCCCTCTCATGTATTTCCCTCAAGAAAAATGTGAATCTTTGGAGGATTTTTGAGGAAGTCGACATCACACCTTTCTTCGTTGTCAGGCATGGTTTCAATGATGAGCTCACCACCAAATTTTTCAACTCTTGGAAGGAGGGAATAATGGAAATTGGTGTTATTCATTTCGATATTCCATAACATTATTTTTAATTTACTTAATAATTTAGTTTTCTCAATTTAATAATTGGATTATATAAAGAAACATCCTTCCCCTCTAGGAAGAGACATCATCCCGATGTCTTATTAAATAAACACTAAAATAATTAGGGTATTACAATATGATAACAAGTAGCTTCCCATTTCATTTATCTTTCACACATCAATCTCAAAGCACAATCATTAATCAACTAGAACATTCAATCAAGCACAAATAATACACTCATAGAATACACTTGGCCCCAATGAAATGCGAAATATAAAAACCTATGTGGTGTGTGCAAGATTCCACCATACTTATCGATATCATTCAACTAAATACCTCTATCTTGACCATGTTCTCATCTTTGAAACATTCCTACACACACTTGCACTTAGATTTTCATCAATAGCGTTAACCCATAAACCAATATTGAAGCATGTAGAAATCAAGGTTGTAAGAATAACATCATGACTATTTAGATTCTATCTAATCATCCAGACTAACCATCAATTTTAGTTTTCAATTTTAATTTCTATTTCAACTTCTACTTCAATATAAATTTCAAATAACAAATGTAATGTGTGGATATCAAATAACAATGAATAAACAACAATTTGGAAAGAAAATAAATTTATTACTAAAATCAAGAGGAATATTCTCACTACATAACCAACCAATATTATTACCAAGTGTTTGTTGGAGAGAAGAGCTTGTTTTGTGAATATTGCAAAGTAGCTCCAAATATGCCCAGTTGTCATGAAATGTTGTCATGTCTTTATAGAGGTATTATCTATCGCTTGTATCGACCATTGAAAGGTTGAACTTTTCATACAATGGCAAGGCCAACAATGTATAATTACAGGTTGGAAAACACAAGGTGTTATTGAACTTGCAAACCAATTACCATTTACAAACCCTTCACAAGTAACATCCCAATTCGTTACTCCTCCCTCGGTTGAATTTGGATGGTTTTATATATCCCACAACTCCAAATCCACCCCGTTCTCTCAAACCTTCTACTTTTAATGTGCATAATGAAATAACTCACAACACACATTGTTTTCCAACCTCCAATTATTTTCCACAATACGCTGTCCCATCATGCGGTGTATGTTTTTTGTATGTTTTAATGCATTTTTGTATGTTATGATGCCTTTGGTATGCATTCTTCTAGGGAGAATATTGACATCCACTTGTAGGGAAAAAGCTAATCTCCCTTCAAAATATAGTAAACTCAAGCTATTATCCCTGAAAAAACATGTCTTTCAAATGATAACATAATCAAACATAAATGATATATCAATTTTCCACAATCTATATTGATTATTGCTGATTGATTTCTCAATTCAATTGTGTAAGAATTTTTGCATCAACGTTTCAGATCAAACTCCATAATCCAAGATCAAGATGAAGAAGATACCATCAACGTCACCCTTGATGCTCTCTTCTTCATCGTGATGATGGATCACGGAGTTTCATCCAAAATGTTGATGCAAAATTTATTACACAATCAAATGCAGAAATCAACTAGCAGTAATAATCAGACATGTCTTATCCCTAAAGAAGGGAAATACATTATCATGTGTAAGCCATGTTGCAAGGAGATTACCTTCTACAATTGGGATGAGGCTATTCTCCCTACAAAAATGCATGTCGCATGCATCATAACAGTCATCATGTTTTAAAAATCATATTTCAGAATGGACAAAAAGCCAAAAATTTGGCATTGAAAACTATTATTTGCAAATAGAAAAAACCCAGACTAGGTCCCATTTTCACCGCCATTTTCCACAGTGATGTTTTATAGGTTGCTAGAGAGCAACGGGAAATATGAAATTTTGCAATTGTCGAATGAAATAACTGACAAACCATTGTGGAAATATGAGTGAAATAACCGAATAACATTTAGAGAAATTAGAAACCATGCTAAATATGTAAGAGTTTTGTTTCATATTTCACTTTGCTATAGTCGAGATTTTGTTTCACTTTCTTCATCTGATTGGAACAAAATACCCTGAGAAAAAAGAAGGTCGGATGAAAAAATGGCATCGATGGAAAGACTTGATGGTCAGACATTAACTCTGACCTCTCGTGGCCTGTCTCATTTCCAGGTTAACAAGTTAGTACCCGCGGTTTTTTAAAATCATATTTTGGAATGGACAAAAACCCAAAAAAACATGGCATTCAAAATGATTATTTGCAAATAGAATAATTAGGTGTGAAGAATGTAATGAAATTGGAAAAAATTAGGTATTATGAAGCCTGCAAGGCACAGTGTTGTTATAGATTGTTTGCAGTGTTGGAAAACACACTATCCCATTTTAGTAGTTCGTTATGAAGAGTTTCACTTTTATTTCGTTATGCTCTAAGAATGTAATGAAGTCTACTTTCAAATTTTTGAACAACTCTCTGGTACAATCCAAATGTCATTTCATTTTCTTTATCTGATTGGAACAAATAAAATCCTCGCATTATTTGCAATGTTTGAAAACACAGTGTCTCTTCTCACTTGCATAAAGTTTTACAACACTATATGCATTGCTTGTTTCTTAACACCTAGGGTTTTCTAACATGCATTCTTACTAAACAGAAAGAATGTCTCCAAATTCTTTCGTAATATAGACGATATGAATGTATTGAAAATCCCTTTCAAAATTTATAAGGACTTTTAATTTGGGCAAAAATTGCATTTAAATTTCACATGAGTGAAAAAAAAATTGCACAAAATAATTGCAATTTGGAAAACATAATGTTGGGTTTCAATTATTTGAATGTCCTTGTTTAAATGTAAAGGGTTCTCTCATGGTGGGTTGCTTGCTTCTTAACATGTAGGGCATTGCAACATGGAGTTTTACAAAATAGTATGAATATCTTGAAAACAACACCTTCCATTGTTGTGTTTACATTTTAGATGATTGAAAGAAAAAAAAGTGCACAAAATAGTTGTATTTTGGAAAACACAATGTGGGTTTTCAGTTGTTTGAATCTCCTTGTTTACATGTAAGGGTTTGTCTCATAGCGGGTAGCTTGCTTCTTAACACGTACAGTTTTGCAACATGGAATGTTACAAAATAGTATGAATGTCTTCAATATCACACCTTCCATTGTTGTGTTTAATTTTCAAGTATATAACAACTTGTATGCTTCATAACACACTACATTTTTCAACCTCCACATCACAACATACCCAAGCCCTTTTGGTTCTAAAACCTATATATGAACACCAATTTCTTTTCGTTATTGGAAATAATGAATAAAATTGTTGAAAGTGGTGAATGTTGTGTAGTGCATGTTGGAAAATACAATGTTTTTTGAAGCCTACCTTTACTTATACCCAACCTTTGTCTTGAAATGCAAATATACAAATGTATAGATGGTGTTCTATTTTATCAAATAGAACATCTCTCATTTAAGGGGGACTCTATTAATCGTTAACACATAGTATGCTTCATAGTACACACTTCATTCTATTTTGCAACAATTCATGTTGGAAAACATTAGGTGTTAAGAAACAAGCAACCCAAATAGTGTTGTAAAACCCTCTGCAACACTATTGGATAGTACCCGCCACCTCAATTTGGTCAGTTTTCTCCTCCAACTCCTCCACATGCACTTTAACCTTCAGCTTTCAATGAACAAATTGGAAACAAAAAGGCCCACGTCATTCCCCTTCCAATTTTCCCATGCCAAAAAAAAGCGGATGAAAGTGAAACTTCACAGCCAAGCTAAGGCACCCGTGTTTATCGATCGACAGGAGGCGGGAAAACTTATCTGACAATGTCATTAACTCCTACCTACCATTTCCTTGACGTTTGGTCCCATCTGTCGGTTTCATCACTTTTTGTTTCCATGTATGTTGTTATGTATGCTTTTATTTATAGTTTTATGCATTTTTTGTATGTACATAGGTGCATCTTTTCGGCATAAACGTCTACAAAATTGACAACACATTGTGTTTCTAAACCTCCAAAGTGGCAACAAGGAAAACTCATATTTGTAAAGAGGCTTCTACATTGCAAAACATATTGTGTTTTCAGAACTTTTGCATTGTGTTACAAAAGAGCAATTCATTTCAAAATTTGGGAAGCCTAATGGCCATTTCTGTGTTATTATGACCTCGCCTTTATAGTTTGTATGGTATATTATATTGAGTAAAAATAATTAGAATAACAATGTTCCTTATTCACAACCTTATGAGACCTAACTATGCAACAATGCTTCATAACTAGACAAATGTACATCATTTAAAAGATAATTACTTTAATGTAAAATCATAAATATTATGTTCTTTTCGAAATATATCTGATCTAATTACCAAGGATCCAAAGGTTACTGTTCTATTTTGGGAGATAAATGATACTGATGTAGTGTTGTAGAAATCAACCTAAAATTAACACAAATCAATTATGAGAAGGATAATTGAAAGGATGTAGTATCACCCTTCACTGAAGCTTTAAAAATTTCCCGTGCAACACTCACTCTTTAACAAGGAAACATGGGTATGTGCAAGATCATGAGGGTCCAAAAAGTGGTGATGTGAAAAAAGCGTTTTTAACATGCCTGAAAACGCGAAATTTCCACTTTGACTTTTTTGCAGGCTTGGGTACAATATCCGTTTTGTTTTTCAAACGGATATTTATTTTGGAAAGCGGGAACCCATTTTTTGAAAAACAAAAAAACGGATATCCATTTTGAAAAATAAAACGTATATCCGTTTTGAAGACCTAAAAAACTCTCTTTAGTAAAATGGGCATAACTTTTGCGTTTCTTATCAAAATTTTGACTTTTTATAGGTGTTGGAAAGGTGATTGAGAGCTCTACACAATGGAATAGGTGGTGTTTCTATATTTTATGAAAAAATAATATAATAATTTGAACTTCATATTTCATTTTTGAAACATCAAATGCTCACTACTTTCACATGCAAAGTCTTTTTTTCATGATTTTTTTGTAACACTCATCTCAAAATACTTGAAACATTATAATAAGTAATGAATAATGAAATATTTATATTTTTTTAGCAAAGAGATGAAAAAATCTTCATAAATCATCGTATCTCTCTATCTCTTTCTCTACCTCTCTATATATCACCATGTCTCCCCTTAAGCTCTAGACCTATCCCTCCCTCCTTTCTTCTCTATTTTTCCCTCTTTATACCTATATTTTGCATGCTCTCTCCTTGAGTATCTCTCTACCTCTCTCCATATTTCCTTCCTTCTCTCTCTCTCACTCAGATCCCTCCCACTCCCTCTCCCTCTCTCTCTCCCTCTAACTCTCCATCTCCCCTCTCCCTCTCTCTCTCCATCCCTTTGAAGTCTCTCTTCCACTTAAGTCTCTCTCCCTCTTAGGTATCTCTCTCAATTCTCTCCCTCTTATGTCTCTCTCTCTCAAGTCTCCCCCACTCCCTCTCTCTCTTTGTTCTCTCCTACTCCCCCTCTCTCTCCCTCTCACTCTCCATCTTCCCTCTCCCTCTCTCTCCATCCCTTTGAAGTCTCTCTTCCACTTAAGTCTCTCTCCCTCTTAGATCTCTCTCTCAAGTCTCTCCCACTCCCTCTCTCCCTCTTAGATCTCTCTCTCTCAAGTCTGCCCCACTCCCTCTCTCTCTCTCAATGTATCACTCACACTCACACTCTCTCCCTCTCAAGTCTCTCTCTCCCTATCTCTCTCACTCTTCATCTCCCCCTTAGCTCTCTCTCTGGTCCCTACCACTCCCTCTCCATCTCCATCTCACTCTCCATCTCCCTCTCTCCCTCTCTCTCTTTCCATCTCCCTCTCTCCCTCTCTCTCTATCTCTCCATCCCTATAAAGTCTCTCTCCCTCTTAGGTCTCATTATCTCTCACACACATAATATATCTCCCCATCTCTCTCTCTCTCTCTCTGGTCCCTCCCACTCCCTCTCCCTATCTCTCCCTCTCCATCTCCCTCTCACTCTCACTCTCCATCTCCCTCCCTCTTAGGTCTCCCACCGCCCCTCTATCTCTCTTTCTCCCTCTCTCTCTCTCCCTCAAGATTAAATTGAGATGGGGAGAGAGAGAGAGGGGGAAGGAGAGAGAGAGAGACCTAAGAGGCATATGAAGAGATAAAGAGAGAGAGAGAGAGAGAGGGAGAGAGAGACCGTATAGGGAGATGGAGAGTGTTACTAAGAGAGAGAGTGAGAGAGACATGAGAGAAGAGAGAGAGGGAGTGGGAGAGACTTGAGAGAGAGAAAGAAAAAGAGAGAGGGAGATGAAGAGGAAGAGGAAGAGGAAGAGAGAGAAGGAGGGAGTGGAAGATACCTAAGAGAGAGACCTAAGAGGTAGAAAGGGAGTGGAAGAGACCTAAGAGAGAGGTACATAATAAGGAGAGAGACTTCAAATGGAGGGGAAGAGAGAGAGGGAGATGGAGAGTGAGAGGAGGATGGAGAGGGAGTGGGAGTGGGAGGGACCTAAGAGAGAGAGAGAGAGAGAGAGAGAGAGAGAGAGAGAGAGGGAGAGGGACTTGAGAGGGAGAGAGGAGGGAGAGAGATACCTAAGATGAAGATGGATAGAGAGAGAGAGAGTGTGTGAGAGAGAGAGGGAGTGGAAGATACCTAAGAGAGATACTTAAGAAGGAGAGAGACTTCAAAGGGAGGGGGAGAGAGAGGGAGAGATGGATATGGAGAGGAAGTGGGAGGGAATTGAGAGTGAGAGAGGGAGTGGGAGTGGGAGAGAGATATATAGGGAGGGAGGGAGAGAGAATTGAGAGGGAGAGATGAGAGAGATAGTGGGAGAGAGAGACCTGAGATAGATATGGAGAGAGAGAGACCTGAGAGAGAGAGAGGGAATGAGCGAGGGAGAGAGAGACCCGAGAGGAAGATGAAGAGAGAGAGATAGAGATGAGAGGAGAGAGAGGGAGTGGGAGATACCTAAGAGAGAGAGAGTGAGTGGGAGAGACCTAATATGTAGAGAGGGGGTGGGAGAGACATAAGAGAGAGACTTAGGAGGGAAAGAGACTTCAAATGGAGGGGGATAGAGAGGGAGAGAGATCTAGTTGTGATGGGAAGGATAAAATTGAGAGAGAGAGGCAGTGGGAGAGAGAGAGTAGGAGGTAGTGGGAGAGAGAGATAGAGAGAGGGGGAGAGAAAGACTTGAGAGGGAGATAGAGAGATAGAGGGAGGGAGAGAGAATTGAGAGGGAGAGAGGGAGATAAAGATACTTGAGAGTGTGAGTTTGAGAGAGAGAGGAGAGAGAGAGAGTGGGAGAGACCTAAGAGGGAGTGGGAGAGACCTAAGAGAGAGACAAAGACTTCAAAGGGAGAGAGAGAGAGGGAGAGAGGGTGAGAGGGCTATGGAGAGGGAGTGGGAGGGACCTAAGAGTGAGTGAGAGAGAGAGGGAAGGAGATAAGGAGAGAGAGACCTAAGAGGGAGATGAAGAGATAGAGAGAGAGGGAGAGACTTGAGAGAGAGAGAGACCTAAGAGGGAGACTTGAGAGGGAGACCTAAGAGGGAGACTTGAGAGGGAGATGGAGAGTGTGAGTAAGAGAGAGAGACATGTGAGAGGAGAGAGATGGAGTGGGAGAGACTTGAGAGAGAGAGAGAGAGGGAGAGAGAGGATTGAGTGGGAGAGAATTGAGAGAGAGAGAGGAACACTTGAGAGGGATAGAGAGGATTGAGTGGGAGAGACTTGAGAGAGAGAGAGGAACACTTGAGAGGGAGAGAGAGAAATAGAGGGAGTGAGGGAGAGGGGTAGGGACTTGAGAGGGAGAGAGGAGAGAGAGTGGGAGAGAGAGAGACCTGAGATGGAGATGGAGTGTGTGTGTGTGAGTGAAAAAAAGATACCTAAGAGGGAGAGAGGGAGATGGAGATTGAGAGGGAGAGAGAGAGAGAGAGGGAGAGAGAGAGACTTGAGAGGGAGAGAGTGTGAATGTGAGAGATTTTGATTGTGAGTGAGAGATTGAGAGAGAGGGAGTGGGAGAGAACAAAAAGAGAGAGAGGGAGTGGGAGAGACTTGAGAGAGAGAGAGATACCTAAGAGGGAGAGAGGGATTTAGAGAGATCTAAGAGAGAGACATAAGAGGGAGAGAGACTTAAGTGGAAGAGAGAATTCAAAGGGAGGGAGAGAGAGAGATGGGGGGGAGAGAGGGGAGATAGAGAGTGAGAGGGAGATGGAGAGGGAGAGGGAGTGGGAGGGACCTGAGAGAGAGAGAGAGGATGGAGATAGAGGTAGAAAGATAGGTTTAGAGCTCAAGGGGAGAAAGAGTGAGAAATATAGGTAAAAAGAGAGAAGGAAGGAGGGAGGGATTGATCCAAAGCTTAAGGGGAGACATAGTGATATATAGAGAGGTAGAGAAAGGGATAGAGAGATATGATGATTTATGAAGATTCTTCATCTATTTACTATAAAAAATATAAATATTTTATTATTAATTATTTTTTCTAAAGTTTCAAGTATTTTGAGATGAGTGTTACAAATAGATCATGAAAAGGAGACTTTACATGTGAAAGTAATGAGCATTTGATGTTTCAAAAATGAAATATGAAGTTAAAATTATTATAATTATTTTGTGTGTATAATATAGAAAAACCACCTAGTTCATTGCGTAGAGCTCTCTCTCACCTTTCCAACGCATGTAAAAAGTCAAAATTTTGATAAGAAATGCAAAAGTTATGCCCATTTTACTAAAGAGGGTTTTAGGTCTACAAAATAGATATCCGTTTTGTTTTTCAAAAAAATGGTTTCCCTCTTTCCAAAATGAATATCCGTTTTGAAAACAAAATGGATATCTATTTTGTCTGACAAAACTTGTAGCCTTGGGATTTCCCTCGGTTTTTGGCTTGGGATTGCCTAACCTAGAAAGTCAACCCAAAAAACGTGTTTTGAAAATTTGCTTAGTTTTTTGAAGTTCGCCCTTGTGGCTTACGACCTTTTTTAATCCGATTTTCACCAAATGAAAAGGGTTTATAGAGAAAATTATCAGTTTTCCACCAATATAAGTTTCTCCTTATTTTGAATTTAATAAATAATTATTATTGATTTTCTACCTACATTACGTCTAAAGTCCTGATTGATAGGCTGATTGAAAAACTTCTATAACTTTCAAACTACTTAAAAAATTTCAAATCTACAAGATGCACCGCATTCTATGCTTCACATACTATAGGATAAAAATAAATAAAATTGAATTTCATAAATTTTTGACCAAGTTATGGTGCTTAGACACAAACGTTTAATAATTCTAAAAAGTTCTAATAAAAAAATCATAACTAATTATTTACGTGGAAAAAAAATCCAGCACATCCGAGCATGTGTTCTCTACTTATATTGAAATATTTAGAAAAAAAAATATTTTTTTTCTTGTACTTAGGGTGGTCAGACATACACCTGCTTCTTATCTTTTTCTTGAAAATTTAGTACCACTGCATTGAAATTTCACATTTTCTCAAAATAAATTTACTTTTTTTCCAAAAAAAGGACTAGTAGCCTAGAAACTACATTCGATTTGCTACAACTTTTGTTCTTACATATTTTTAAAATTATGTTAAGAACCTATTCAATTTTTTTTGTCAAGTTGCCTAACTCTGATTTTTTGAATTTTCATCGCCACTTAGAGGCCGTGTTTGGACCCCCATGATCCTGCACATACCCACATGATTCACATAAAATTTTGGAATATAATACACATAATAATGTAACATTTATTTTATTTAAATTAAAGTGATTTTTTTTGCATTCCCCACAATAAGAATCCCATCCCTATATAAATCAAAAATTCTAAATGCAATTTTTTTATAGGAAACTTAACTGTCCAATACACTTGCGATTCAAGCTATGGTAGCCTTAATCAACTGTATTTACTACAAAAGTTTCACGTTTTCTGAAGCATCCTTCTCAATCCACCTGCCCTTGTTTTTTTCAATTTTGTTTCCTTGTCTATATCAACCACCTGGAAGAGAGACAAGTGCTAGCAATAGATTAAATTGGCAAATTAAAGACATTTCATGCTACAAAGAATTCACTTCATTCCAAACTTCACTGATATTGGATTATATGTTGTGCTGACTGCAACATGCCAACTTGTACAGTCAATAAACAAACATATTAATATGTACGATGGGAAATTAATTTCCAATTTAAACTATCGCTAACACTTGTAATATATATCAGCAATTATATCTGCCGTTTTTCTATTCTGTTGGAACTATGAAGAAATGAACATTCATTCAGATATATCTCAAACTCATCTCTCCTGGCATATGAAAGAGGACATCACTTGCATAATCAATAAGGGAATACAAGACACACAAGAAAGATACCATGCACCATTGTCAAACTTCTATTTATTTCATTACTTGCTCAAATAATTGAAAAAATACAGATTATTGCAAGATACTATGGTTGCAAAGCACAATGTGCATCAGCTATTGAAGAATAAATGTTAATAAGTCAATGGAAACCTTAGTTATCACCTTGATTGACCAAAAAATAGCAGGTGATCGCATTGGTTAAATATGATAATGCACAAAATAATTACACGTTGGATAACACTTTTTCGTTCAATCTCAATGCTCAAACCTAGAGGGTGAAAAGCACAACGAGTTGCGCATGGGGAAACCAAAAAACTTACCAAATTGAGGTGAGGATGAGTAAGCAATTGGGTTGCTACTTGTAAAGGTTTTTAGAACAGTATGTGGGTTACAACTTGTATAATACCCACCATTTCCCAACCCGAATTTTTTGAAAATAGTAAGAATGTAAATTCAACAATGCATACTATATATATGTTGACAAAAAATAATAAATAATAATTTTGACACAGGAGAGTGATGTTTTTAAATAGAATTTTTTTTTATCTCCAAATTGCTCAAACAAATCTTTCCATTACAAAAATCCTAGCATGCGACAGTGTGTTTTCCAACACTCCAAATAATGCGAGCATTTTATTTGTTTCAATTAGATGGAAAAAAGGAAATTCCATATTTATGTCACCAAAGAGTTGTTCTAAAATAGGAAGGTGGACTTCATTACATTTTTTGAGTGTACAAAATAAAAACTTTTCATGAGGAAATAATTGAGAGGAGACAGTGTATTTTCCAACACTGCAAATACTGCGAGTTTTTTATTTTGTTCCAATCAGATGAAGAAAGTGAAATGACATTTGGATTGTAGCAAAGAGTTATTAAAAAACTTCAAATTTCTCTTCATTACATTCTTCGAGCATAACGAAACAAAAATTTTCATAAAGAACTAACTGACATGGGACAGTGTGTTTTCCAACACTGCAAATGATGGGAGTTTTTTATTTGTACCAGTTAGATGAAAAAAGGGAAATTCCATATTTATGTCACCAAATAATTGTTCTAAAAGATCAAGGTTGAGTTCACTACATTTTTGGAGCGTGAAAAATGAACACTTTTCATGAGGGAATAACTGAGAAGAGACAGTGTGCTTTCCACCACTGCAAACAATGTGACAATTTTATTTTTATTTATTTTTTCTCTTCTGATTGGTATAGTCAAAATGGAATTTCACTTTTCTTATCTGATTCAACCAAATAAAATAATGCTCACATTATTGGCAGTGTTGGAAAACACATTGTCTCCATATAAGGTGTTAAGAAACAAGCAACCCATATAGTGTTGTAAAACCCTCTGCAATTGAGAGGAGATAGTGTGTTTTCCAACTCTACAAATAATGCGAGCAATTTATTTGTTCCAATTAGGACAAAGATAACTCGTAAACAAAAATAATCTATGTATGTAACATGAGATCGAAATGGCATTTCATTTTCCTCATCTAATTCGACCAAATAAATGCTCACATTATTTACAATGTTGGAAAACAAATTGTCTCCATATAAGGTGTTAAGAAACAAAAAACCCATATAGTGTTGTAAAACCCTCTAGAACTGAGAGTAGACAGTGTGTTTTCCAACTATGCAAGTAATGCAAGCAACTTATTTGTTCCAATCAAGAGAAAGCTAACTCGTAGACAAAATCACCAATGTATGTAATATGAGATCAAAATGGCATTTTAATTTCGTCATCTGATTCAAATAAATAAATGCTCACATTATTTGCAGTGTTAGGAAACACATTGTCTCCATATAAGATGTTAAGAAACAAGCAACCCATATACTGTTGTAAAACCCTCTGGAACTGGGAGAAAACAATGTGTTTTCCATCTCTACAAATAATGGAAGCAATTTATTTGTTCCAATCAGATAAAGAAAGCGAATTATCCGTCTCCTATGCTCCAAGAATGTAATGAATTCCACTTTCAAATTTTTGAACAACTATTTGGTACAGTCCAAATGTCATTTCACTTTCTTTATCTGATTGGAACATAAAAATTGCTCCCATTATTTGTAGAGTTGGAAAACACACTATCTACTCTTAGTTCCAAAGGGTTTTACAACACTATATGGGTTGCTTGTTTCTTAACACCTTATATGGAGATAGTGTGTTTTCCAACACTACAAATAATGTGAGCATTTATTTGGTCGAATCAGATGATGAAATTGAAATGCCATTTTGATCTCATGTTACATACATAGGGTCTTTTTGTCTACGAGTTATCTTTTTGGAGCTGGCTAAATTCTATACAAAAGTGACCTACGTATATACAAAAATGCATGAAGACATACATAATGGCATACATGGTAACATACATAATAGGATGAGAAATCGTAGTGTAGGGCCCGCCAGACGGGGGATCAAAGTGACGAAATCGGCAGACGACACCAAACGTCCGAGAAATGGTAGGTAGGAGGTAACGGTATCGTCAGGTCAGTTTTCCTGCCAACTAAGAGGAGACAATGTGTTTTTCAACACTACAAATAATGCAAGTATTTTATTTGTTCCAATCAGATAAAGAAATTGAAATAAAATTTGGACTGTAGCAAAGAGTTGTTCAAAAATTTGAAAGTGGACTTCATTACATTCTTCGAGCATAATGAAATAAAATTCTTCATATCAAACTAACTGAAATGGGACAATGTGTTTCCCAACACTACAAACAATTTATAACAACACTGTGCCTTGCAGGTTTCATAATACCTACTGTTTCCCAATCTGATTACATTCTTGGCACCTCATTTTGATATTTGCAAATAATGGTTTCGAATGCCATATTTTTGGGGGTTTTTTTCCATTCCAAAATTTAATTTTAAAAACCTAGCGGTGCTGACATGTTTTCTTGACAACGGGATAGGCTATGACAGGTTCGAGTTAACGTCCGACCATCAAGTCTTTACATTGGTGCAATTTGTCCATCCAACCTTCTTTTTCGTTGAGGCATTTTGTTCCAAACAGATGAAGAAAGTGAAATGACATTCAGACTGTACCAAAGTGGGTTGTAACAGAAGACATGACCAAATGTCCAAGAAAGGTAGGTAGGAGTTAAATGACATGGAATAGTGTGTTTTCCAACACTGCAAACAATATATTACACCGTGCCTTGTAGATTTCATAATCCCTACAGTTTTCCAATTTCATTACATTCTTACTATCTAAATAACAAAAGGTTCTCCAGAAAATCACAAAAATACCAACTTGAGGTCAGGGGTGAGTAACCAATTGGATTTTTACTTCTAAAGGGTTTTAGAATAGTCAGAGTTTTATGAGATAGTGGGTTTTCCAAAATGAGAGTGTATAAAATGGTGGCAAAAATGGGATCTTGTCTGGGAATTTTTCTATTTGCAAATTATGATTTTGAATGCCACGTTTTGCACTTTTTTGTCCATTCTGAATAAGAATGTGAACAATGGCAACGTTTTGGGTTTTATTTAGTTTTTAAAAATATAATTTCATTGTAGAACCCTCGTTTCCTTTTCCAACTTTGTAACATATTCTACATGGTTTTTTCTTTCTATAAACGTTATTCAGTAATTTCATTCATATTTCCACAATGGGTTATCATTTATTTCATTCGGCAATGGAAAATTTTGAAAACCAGCATACGGGAGGAAAGGAAACAAAAATTAAAAAACTCTCGACACAAAAAAATTAACAGCCTTGCATTTCAAATAAATACCCATTTCCCCCAAAAAAACCCTACAACATTCAAAATAAGCATTTTCCATCCGCGTGATATATTTTGCACGATTTATGGTTTCTGTAAACATTATTCACTTATTTCACTCATATTTCCACAATGGGTTGTTAGCCATTTCATTCAAGAAGCGCAAAATTTCAAAACCAACAAACGGGAGGAAACAAAAATGAAAAAACCCTCAACAAATAATCACATAAACCATAACCCTACAGAATGGTCGTTCGTTTCTTCAGAGTTCCTAGGTAGAATGGAAAAATGGAAAATATTTCAAGAAGATATACATACTTGCTAGCTTCGAACACCTCCAACTCCTTCCCATTTCTCTCCACCAAAACGTCGTTGTAGAAAATGGGACCTCATCTGGGCTTTTTGATATTTGCAAATAATGGTTTCGAATGCCACATTTTTTTGGGTTTTTGTCCATCCCGAAATATGATTTCAAAAACTCATCGGCACTGACACATTTTCCCAACGACAGGACATGCAACAACATGACGAAGTTAACATCCGTCTGTCAAGTTTTTTCGTTGGTGCTATTTGTTTGTCTAGCCACCTTTTCCGTTGGGGCCATTTTGTCCACTGTGAGAGATGGGGGATGGGGGGTACAATATCATGCTACATACATAGGTGCTTTTTGTCTGGAGTTAGCTTTTTCCCTACTTATATATGATGTGCCAATTTTTTATTTTTTGATTATTATCTACATTTAAGTTCTTCCCCACTTTTATTCCAAACATATACTTGTCATAGCTTTACATTCACTCAAAATGCCTAATTATAAACTTTTTTCTATCACTTTTTTCCAAGAGGAGTCAAATACATGGAATATTTTAATTCCATTGCACTAGTCATTCATATTGGAAAGTGATTCTAAATAAAATATTCATTCATTAATTTGATAAGATTTTCATGGACCCCACCATTTACCCAGTCAAGTTATATCACCATACTATTATCCATGTGTACACACAATCATTGATTTCATCACCACATGTTCCTACCTATTACAATATCATTGTCCACCTCAAATCCCTATCACATCTCTTGAGAATGAATTAAATGTTTGTCCTTTCTACTTAATTACTCTAAAAGGTTAGGTTGAGGCACCCACTTTTCATTGCATCTCTTGACACTCTCACATCAACAAGTGTTATCTTCAATTAAATAACCACTCACCAATATTGGATGGCTTGACATAACATCACATGATATCTCCACTTTTGTTATTAAAACAAAAAATTCCACTTTTCTAAATCAAAACTACCTATATCTAAGTGCCTTGATTACCCCATTCATAACTATAGTTGACAATGAAGACAAGTTTCTACTACCAATGAATGAAATGTGGAAATTTTCAATTGCATCACTAGGTGTCTTTACATCAGCAAGTGCTCATAAAATATAACCTTTGATCACTGAGATGCAAGACAACCATTGATCTCTCCCTAATAAATTGAGTGATGTATTGGTTTTAAACCTATTCAAAGTGTTCAATGAAGCCCTAGTCTTGCAATTTAATCAAGCATAGTTTGTAGAAGACACTTGTGATACGTGATATATACATTAGCATTTGAATCCAAAAACTAAGTGATTAATGTATTCATATATTTTGAAGGCAATATGGCTATTTTCTCAAACACAAAATTTTAGAGTCTCTATTTTGAGAGAGTTTGTTGTAGTCACTTGGGTAAGTTGTTTATTCCATTTCTATGTAAGCTTAAATTTATAAATATAGTTGTGGTGTAGAATGATGGTTCGTCTTTTATGAAACAATTTGGGGATTATTTATTTTTCTATAGATGAGGGTTCTTTTATAAAAAATTTGAGACATTGATAATATTAGAAAAACCCTAACTTGAGTTTACAATGTCTTCCAAATATTCAAAGGTCAATTTTCTGGGATTTGGTCAACCAATTCTAGATTGACTAAGAAATTTAAGGAAGTGTTTGTGACCAAATCCTAGATTGACTAAGAAATTTAAGAAATTGTTACAAAAAGGGATTTTAATTTGGATAATTTATAGGATGCAACTACACATATTAGGGAGGTAGATAATCCTAGAATAGGGTGGGATTTTTTTGAATATTTCTTTGAAATTATTTTAAATCAACCCTGTGAACAATCATTGGATATTTGATATGAAAAAATTGATTAATTTTAATTGTTTCTTAATGAAAATCTACTATAATACTCATGTAATCAATATGACCAGAATACCAAGGAGGTCAAGGCCATTGATATAAGGGTTATATTCACATTCAATAGAGAGATAATTAGAGCTACTTTCAATTAGAACTTGAATGTAAACCAAAATATTAATTTAGTAGAATTGTCTTTTGAGCACAACAAGACAAATATAGTTGAGTGATAAAGTGGCTCCCTAGCCACAAGCCAAGAGCAAACAAACCTTAATATTTTGGATCACATTCCAAAAGATGAGTTAGATGCCTTTGATATATAAAAGTTTGAGGGGTATTTTAGGATGGCATACTAACCATTGTTTAAATTCATGGGTATTAGCTACAAATATTTTTTTTGAATTGGAATGATGATGCTACTAGAAAATATTTAAAATTCCCATTTCAATAGACTATTTGGGTACAACTCACTTATGATAGAAAATTTGCATAAGGAAATGGTGAAATTTAGAGGGAGTGATCCTCCTCACACCTTTAGGTTATATTTAATTTTATGCCACATCTTGTTACATGTTTTTTCTTGTGAGAGGGATGAAGCATTGAGTGTACAAATTATATTTAATCGAGTACCTAGGGAGCATCTATTTCCAATTCATATGTGAACTATGCATACGGAATTGCATTATGCCTCTAGCAGCTATTGTGTCTTTGAAAAAATATTTTTCACTCTTGTTTTGAATAAGATTGGGTATAATAGTACTAGATTGATAGATCATTTCATTAAGTTTCTTAAACCACTTGCATTTACTCTAGGGACTTCTTTAAGTTACGATTTGGATAACTAGTTAAGTCATGAAAAAAATAATGTTGCAAGAGTGTATGGTGCCCTAGTAGCACCCCATAAATTGTCCATATATGTATCTAATAGAGTTTCCTTATTAGAAATCACGTGGTAGATAAATTCCACTTCAAGTAACATAAAAAGGATGGATTTCTCCCCTCGAAATTGATGATAAGGGATTTCACTATTCTTAGGAAGGAACAATATTATATTTTGGTAGTAATAATTAGAGCATATGCCATGAAATTTGTTGAGAAAAGAAATTATGATCCTAAGGAGTTCATTGAGAAGTGGGAAAATCAAGGTTAGAGAATGAATATTTTAAGAGAATAATTAATGAGGAATTGTATCACCAAGGGTGATAGAGATTCAAGAAGAGAAAATATGGGGAAAATAGTGAGGTAAATATTATAATTAAACTAATTGATCTTGGGTATAAGAGAGATTTTTATGAAATTAAGAACCCAATGGAAAAGATTGAAGCCCATTTATTAAAAAATTGATACTTTGGGAGTAATGCCACCAAGGTTAATATATTATGTATCTATAATCTAAACTCTAACAATAAAATACCAACAAGGTCAAGATGAAGAAACACTTCTATTGGAGGATGTTCTTGATAGTGCATCAAAATTAAGGGCCTTGGGTTCTTCTATTCAAATGGACATGGAAGAAGCCCATATGAAATCATTGATTATGTTAAAATTAAGGAATTGGTGACCATTTTCTAGAATATTTAAGGGAATTATACAACCTTGCATGCCATCCAATGTAGCAAAGGAAAGATATTCTAATAGCATAGGCTCACTAATTAATGGTATTCCTTAGAAGGCACCTAGTATTTAGGATGTAAGGGAAAAGACATGTGAAGAAACCCTATCAAATGATGAATTTGTAAATATTGGGGATTTTAAATTGTTACTTTTGAGAATGAATATCGAAGCATGGATGATAAATAACTGGTTAGGAGAAAAATCTAATCTCAATAGATAGATGAAGGCTTTATGCTCAAATTATGATGAAAGAGCTAGACATGGAAGTGGATAAAATCACACTTAAATAAGGAAGAAAATTTTTGCAATATATTGGGTATCCTACATTTCCTAGATGGAATGGTCTTAGCTATTTCCTTGGGAATCATACTAATAGAAACTAGATTAGGAGATATTTTTGATAATTTAGAATAGGATAAAATTTAATACTTTGGCTCTAAACTTAACTCAATGTTTGAACATTGGTAAAATGGTCTATTGCCCTTGAGAATGGCAAGCTCCAAATCTATCAAAGTGCCCAATAATTAAGTGGTAAAATAATTGTAAGAAGAGTATGAGATATTTTTATTGTGAAGTGTATAGGTTTTTTAATGAATATAACTATGTTTAGTAAGGCCCCCACTAAGAAATTATAAGCTAACTATGACAAGTTGCAAGAGAAGCATGCTAGATTATTGGATGAATTTGAAAAATAAATAGATGCCCTTGAAAATTGTAACTTTAAATTGAGGGGAAATCCCCAAAACCCATATAATCTCCTCTAAGAAGATACAAAATAAAGATGCAATACTTAAGGAAATTCATGAACGAAGAGAGTAGTTGAATGCACATAGGGAGTATGAGGCTATGCTCAGAAATGATTCTAGGTCTAACATTGAACTATTAATAAATAGTTTTTCAAAGAAAAGGTACAAATTTTGAAAAGGATAGTCAAGATAAACATGGGAGTACTATAATACTATTTAAAAGGCCATAATACATGTGTAAGAAAGATTTATTTTTTGATCGGTACATGTGTAAGAAAGATTACCTACTTGAATAGAGGTATGTAATTGTATGACCTGAAAATTGAATTGTGAAACTGAAAGATAAATAAATAATCAAAAGTTTTCACAATCAAAAGATCACATCAATAAAGAAAATAAAGAAAAATGAATCAAACTAAATTCAAACCTTGGACATACTAAAACACAAAATATTCTCTAGCATAGCTCCATTGTTCTCCTCTATTTGCCTTGGCGAATGGTGTAAGTAGTCATTTGCTCTCAGATTTTTAGTAGTGCAATAACAAATAAGCATTGTAACAATTCGAGTATAGTTTCTATGCATGATCTGGGATGAAAAATGAATGATAGGATGGTTCAATTTATAGATTATTGGTGACACCTATCGATAATTGAGATCAGAAGAGAGATTGAAAATATCAAGGGCTCGGAATTGATGAGAGGAATTGATGGTCAATTAATTGACTACATGATTTTAGGTATCTGATCATATGGATCAGTTAAGAGAATTGATTTGAACATTAACTGAGATTGACGGTTAGTGGATTGAATTGATTGCTCAGTAGACTTAAAGTGAGTGGGAGTGAAGTGGATTTGATTGATGAGTGGACTGAGAGTAAGTCTCAATCAACAGGTGAGGTGGAATTTGCATGAGTATTTAATAGTTAAATGAATTTAATTATTATTTACATGTGCAAAGTTGAATTTAATAAACAAAATAAATGATTTTATTTATTTTGGTTAATGAAAAATAAATTAAATAAATTAAATAATTAATCATAATTATTTATTTTAGGAGGTGGGAAATGAATAATTAATGAAACAATATTAAATTATTTAATTAAACTTTAGAATAGAAGAATAATTAGTAAATTATTTAAATAACATTAATTATTTAGTTAATATCGATGAATAGTGGTGAAATATATAATTTAATTAAATTATTCAAAATTATTTAATTAAAGTGGAACTAAGAGAAAAATTTAAATTACAAATAATTATAAAATTATAAAATCATTTAATTATCATGATGAAGTGAAAATTATCTTTAATTTAATCAAATAATAAATTATTTAATTAAATATTGTAGATGGATTAGCTACGTCAAATGATGGAAAATGACCCATTTTGGATAAAATGTGTTAGTCAAAATTAAGTGTCTACATTTTGCCCCTCTTTGAGACAATGTGTTTTTATAGTGTTGTTTCAAAAAAAGTGATGATATGCCCTAGTTTTCTTCGGTGAATGAAATGGAGGTGGGATGCCCCCTCAAGAGTTTGGTGGAAAAAATTATTAAAAAATATATTTTTTAGATAGACTCGTGAAAATGAAAATTTAATGGAGGATAGTGGAAAATGATAATATTTTTAAAATTAAATGAAGTTATTAGATGGGGAGTACTGAAGGTGAGAGAAATAGGTTAGAGGGATGGAAGGAAATTAAAAAATGTGAAAATTGGGTTTGGGTGTGTAGGAGTTTATGGTGAACTCCTCAACACCCTAGGATCACCTGCAAGACAAAATAACTTCCACAAGAGAGAAATGGAAAAAATATCATGCTATGATTAAGGATGAAAGAATACCAAAATAGTAGCCACACTAAATACATGGCAATGTACATATGAAGCCTTGCTTATATAGGCACGGTGAGGACTAGGATTAGACAATATCATGACAAGTGTCTTAATTCTATCACTTGATACAACTAACTCATAACAACCTAGGATAAGATAAGATCTAGACATGACAACTAAGTCTTCTAGAAAGAATATTTAAGACTTAAGTAAAATTAACATGTGAATTAGTCCCCTAAGTCCCTAGCAAGATAAATTACTAGATATGAGACATATATTCACACCAACACCCCCACTTAAGTGCAACTTAGGGAGAATATTGTTATGCAATTGATGCAAAAAAAATGCAAAGATGGGCCCCGACTACAAGGCCATTTTAGGTACCCATGTACAAATGCAAAATAAATCTCTCACAAATGGAGAAAACCCAATGGGACAAAACTCCTCCCTAAAAGAGAGAAGAAATAATAATGATATTCATCACAAATCTAGTCAATCTCCATTCACATAAAGGATGAAAAGATAGACCATACAACCCCCCTCCTCACCATAATGAGATAACCTGTTGCAAAGAAGCATTGGAATCACACTTGTTGAGTAACACTAGAATCCTTAATTAGGAAAGAAAGGAAAGATATTTTTGTTTGCTAGAAACCATATTAGAGTCACTCAAGCACTCTGGTCAGAATCATGATAAAGCAAGAATAGACTCGATGCCAAGGAACACTAGAAAACTCACAACTAGCACAACTATAGAATCTATGAAGCAACAATTGATTGACAAATGATCTGGAACTAAAATGAAGTGCAGAGATCAACATTGCACTCTCCCAATTGTCAAAACATCTAAGTAACCTCCAGAACACCCTTTGCAGCCAAAATTAAATAAAGATCAACCTAGGATATATACAGGAAAACGTGTATGGATAGCAATGTAGAGCTCTTCAATACCTATCCAACATTGCAAGAATTGTAAAAATCAAAAATCGTGGCAAACATTTATGAGTTCGGGAGCCAAAAATGGATATTTGACTTCAACTAGTAATAAATGCTACCGAACAATAAAATTCTAAAAAATAACATGCACCATTGAAAACTTCATTGTGTCATCTTTTCGATGATATCTCATTTGAAAGAATTCACCTCCTAGATTGCAAGTTATGAAAAAACAAAAAAAGGGCTGAAAAAAGCATGCAAAGGCTAAACAAGGTAAAAAATGACACCCTTAGTCACTCCATATGACCGCTGTGCATTAATTTTTTTTTTTTTTAAACATGCTACTAGCGATGTCTACACCACTAGGGGGCGGTGAGCCATAAGCCGTGCCACCCCAAGGCTCTCAACCCTCTAAGCGTTAAGCATTGGTCATGATGGTTAAGGACCATGACCAGGTGCTAGCCTTTGGTTGATGTTCAAATAAATTCAAAACAAAAAAATATATATTAAAAACCCTACCGATAAATTTTTATACTGAAAATGTAACAGATCCTCTAATGTGAGAGGGAAGTACAAAACTATAGAAATGACAACCAACGAATTAAAATTTGTAGACTACAAGAATATGTCAATGTAGAAGAATATTCCAGAATATTTTCTCGACTACAGACTGCAACAACAACTCGTATGACTATATGACCAAGTACGGATTCGTACGACCTATTTTTTTTTCCTCTCGCTCTAACTAAAAGTATTGGAAATCGACAATTCGATAGTTGATCTTTAGGTTCTTGGGCCTCTCAGACATAATGGCAAGGTCATCTTTTTTCCAAACTAAGTTTCAAAAAAATAGCTACCCTCCAGATCTGGCAACTAAAACCCTTCCTTCAAACCTTGTAGTTCTAACAAAATATGTCAGATTTTGATGAAACGAAAGCCAAATTCAACTTTCTTCTATGTCATGGATTTAATGGTGAGGTTCTCAAGACCCCAACTCACATCCAACAAAAATTTCATGCCAAGATTGGTCCCTCAAATTTTGGGAATAAAATCTGTAGTACTGAAGCTTTGATACCATGTAGGAGTTTATGGTGAACTCCTCAACACCCCAAGATCACTTGCAAGACAAAATAACTTCCACAATAGAGAAATGGTAGAAATATCATGCTATGATTAAGGATGCAAGAATTCCAAAATAACATCCATGTTGAATATATGGAAATGTACATATGAAGCCTTGATTACATAAGCAAGGTGAGGAATAGGATTAGACAAGATCATGACAAGTGTCCTAACCCTATCACATGAGACAACTAACTCATAACAATCTAGGGTAAGATAAGATCTAGACGTGACAACTAAGTCTTCTAGAAAGAATCTTAGGACCTAAGTAAACTTAACATGTGAATAAGTCCCCTAAGTCCCTAGCAAGATAAATTACTAAGTACGAGACATATATTGACACCAACAAAGTGGGGGTATAAAAAGTGGATGGTAGGGGAATTCTCCTCATTTGCACTCTTTGAATTATGGAAATTGTGAGAGCTCTAGCTTTGTTTGTGAGAGTGAGGATGGTGGGAATTCCAGAGGGTGACCATCACATGGAGTGGATGCAAATGTTCAAATGGAGGGATGACACACTAGCCAAGGTAGGGTTTTTAACTTTCTTGTCAATTACATGATTTTATATATTTTTTAGCTAGGGTTTAGATAGGTTTTTTTTTTTGTAAAAATAATTTTTTTAGCTAGGGTTTGAGCAATTGTGCCATTAGGGGGACATGGGACATATGTGTTTTTATGTACAGGGATTGATGATAGAGAGAGATATAAATGCGAGAAAGTAATCATTCCTGAGGATTCAAGATATTGCATAGGGTCCTAATACAACTATGGTTTCAAAGATTGGACAATTGCACAAGAGGCTATGTACTATAGGTCTCTTTATGAGGGAGCAGAACCACCAAATTAGCGAGCTCCTAGTTACACACACAATAGATTAGAGAGGTCTAGATCACAAAGATCAGTGAGTGAGGGAGTGATGGGGCCACTACCTCCTAGATCATTACTAGGATAGAGTGGACAACAAGGGGAGAGAGGGTCAGAGGCTCTAAAACTATTAGGGTCGTAGGATCCTACTCCTACCCATTTCGAGGGAGGAAACTATCTATAAATCTGAGCATTTAGATGATGAACTAACTTTATAGACATGTGATTTAGCCTACGAGAATGATGTATTGTATATTTTATATTTGATGAGCCCTTGGGTAGGCTTTGGTTAGTGATATATCATGACACATTATTACATTTTTTTCAAACCTAGAAAACTATAATTACAATATTATAAAGGCAAGTACTAGCCACTACGTGGTACTTGTTAAAATATAAAATAGCTCTTCAATAAAATATAAAATAAATATTGTCAAAAAAAATTAAGTAGAAATTAAAATAACTAATTATTTCAAAAATAATATTTAATAATTTATTTATAAAGTATAATATTTATTTTATTGTTATTTATTGAAGATCTTCAATAAAGGATCAAGTTTTTTTGAGTGCTACGTATCGATACTATAAGGTATGAGATCAGAATCATTTCCCTAACAACTTTGGTGGAAAGGATATTCCTCAATCTTTAACCCATAGTCAAAGAGGTTTTAATATATGACTCTAATCTCTTATCAAATAGCTAAAACAGTTGTAGATTTAATATAAAAACTCTCTTATTTTCAAAGCACATTCCTCTTTAATAAAAATTGGTAAAAATAAACACCTCGTAAATGATATGTATTAAAACAATAGATTTTTTTTCTAAAGAGAAATATGTGTATTTATTGAATTTGCAAGATTTTGCGAATCGCTGCCAAACCGAATGGGTATTTTATTTATTTGTATCATAGATACGCGCATATGGAGCCGGCTAATTGATAGACAAAATTCACCTATGTACATCAAAAAATGCATGAAAAACATACACATGAACATACATGGATACATACATAACATGACGAGACCGTCATAGTGCAAGGCCCACCATACGCATGAAACCGATGGAGGGGACGAAACGTTTGATCTACGGTAAGGCAAGAGTTAACGACACTGTTAGGTGCATTTTCTCGCCTGTTGTCGGGCGTAGAAAGTGGGTGGGTTAGCTTCATCAACAAGTTTCTTGTGCGGCGCGGGAAAAGTGGAAGGGAATGACGTGGGCCTTTTCTGTTTGGAGAAAGCAAGGCAAAAATACTATTTGTTTCTTGTTTCCTGTTTGCACGTTGAAAAGGAAAGTTGAAGGTCTGAGAGCACGTGCATGAATTCGAGGAGCACACCGACCAAATTAGCTAAAGTGTGGAGTGCACGTGGAGGATTTGGAGGAGAATACACATGAAATCGAGGTGAGGGGTAATTTTGTTACAAGCAGAGGGTTTTACAAGTTCTTTGTTTTTTAAATTTTGGAAATAGAATTTGGAGTATTTCGGTTGCTCGAATGTCTTCAAAATCACACATTCCATTGTTGTGTTTCAATTTCACACCATTGAAAAAAGAAACTGCAAAAAATAATTTTGAATGGGAAACGCAGTGCTAGGTTTCAATAAAAAAAACTATCCAAAATTATTCTCAATGGAAAACATAGTGTTGGGTTTCATTTTTCTTAATCTCCTTGTTTTAATTTAGAGGGTTTTAAAAGTTCTTTGTCTTTGAAATTTGGGAAACAAAATGTGGAGTATTTCAGTTGCTTGAATGTCTTCAAAATCTCACATTCCATTGTTGTGTTTCAATTTCGCAACATTGAAAAAAGAAAAACTACAAATAATAATTTTGAATGAGAAACGTAGTGCTGGGTTTCAATAAAAAAACCATCCAAAATTATTCTCAATGGGAAACACAGTGCTAGGTTTCATTTCTTTTAATCTCCTTGTTTTAATGTAGAGGGTTTTACAAGTTCTTTGTTTTTGAAATTTGGGAAACAAAATGTGGAGTATTTCGGTTGCTCGAATGTCTTCAAAATCACACATTCCATTGTTGTGTTTCAATTTCGCACCATTGAAAAAATAAACTGCAAAAAATAATTTTGAATGAGAAACGCAGTACTCGGTTTCAATAAAAAAACTATCCAAAATTATTCTCAATGGGAAACACAGTGCTGGGTTTCATTTTTTTTAATCTCCTTGTTTTAATGTAGAGGGTTTTACAAGTTCTTTGTCTTTGAAATTTGGGAAACAGAATGTGGAGTATTTCGGTTGCTCGAATGTCTTCAAAATCACACATTCCATTGTTGTGTTTCAATTTTGCACCTTTGAAAAAAGAAACTGCAAATAATAATTCTAAATGGGAAACGCAGTGTTGGATTTCAATAAAAAAACTGTCCAAATTATTCTCAATGGGAAACACAGTGCTGGGTTTCATTTTTTTGAATCTCCTTGTTTTAATGTAGAGGGTTTTACAAGTTCTTTGTCTTTGAAATTTGGGAAAAAAAATGTGGAGTATTCGGTTGCTCGAATGTCTTCAAAATCTCACATTCCATTGTTGTGTTTCAATTTCACACCATTGAAAAAAGAAACTGCAAATAATAATTCTGAATGGGAAACACAGTGCTGGGTTTTAAATAAAAAACTATCCAAAATTATTCTCAATGGGAAACATAGTGCTGAGTTTCATTTTATTGAATCTCCTTGTTTTAATGTAGAGGGTTTTACAAATTCTTTGTCTTTGAAATTTGGGAAACAGAATGTGGAGTATTTCGGTTGCTCGAATGTCTTCAAAATCACACATTCCAATGTTGTGTTTCAATTTCCCACCATTGAAAAAATAAACTGCAAAAAATAATTCAGAATGAGAAACACAGTGCTCGGTTTCAATAAAAAAACTGTCCAAAATTATTCTCAATGGGAAACACAGTGTTGGGTTTCATTTTTTTTAATCTCCTTATTTTAATGTAGAGGGTTTTACAAGTTCTTTGTCTTTAAAATTTGGGAAACAGAATGTGGAATATTTCGGTTGCTCGA